>CM039140.1:30294472-30696972 GCA_022036555.1 Microstegium vimineum
AAACCTAATTAAAGACTTAGATTTTAATAATGTTCACTATATATATACACATATTCCATAGTTGCATCCTTCTATGGACAAAAAAACTAATTGTATAAGATGATTAAACATCGCTTTGTCTAAAGAAAGACAACATTTGTTTTGATTTGGTTGCCAGATTACAACCATCCAATCAACCAGCTATATAATGACAAAAATTAAAATATATTAGAGGGATGCTCTTGCCTTATGGGTGCATTTGTATATATTGAAAAATAGGCATCATCATTGTTTTGTTAATACTTTTTAGCTTAGCCTTGCAACCATGATTTCAATGAAATTTTAAAAACGAAAGAAGACTAAAATAAGAGTCCGTTTGGTTCACCCATGAGCCATGAAAAAAATCGTTGTGGGTTGTGAGCTATATAAAAACTGTAATAATGTGCTATAAAAAATCGTAAGTTGTTTAAATAACTACCTACTTGCTCTCTTTGACTCTGCCAATTTTTTTGTAAAATGTCTCCTCTATTTCCACTAATTTGAAAATACAAAAAAACTGAAAGTGAAAAGCTGCTTTGTAAAAATTATACTACGTGAAATCAGCTACTTCTAAAAAAACATCTTCTAGTTCTACCCGTTTGATTGGTGTTTTATGTTTTGCAAAACATAAATGTTATTAAATCGACTAATTAACGTTTCTCGATGGGAGTAACAACAACATAAGAATTTAATTTGTTTTCTCCGCAAACCTCGGTGTAACAATGCCTAGAAAATTCTAGTGAGCAGTGACTCATGATGCGTATAAAGAAAGATGAGAACATCGGTCATCTAACAAAGCAGATGAGACCATATATACCAAACCATACCAGAACTGAAATGAATGGGGCCTGACAAGCTAATAAGTTATGGTGAGACGAATTCGCTTCCGCCAAACACGCAGGCAGTTGACACTGACAGCAGCTGGCGATCGGCCCTTTTCTTCTTCCTAACTGAATTTGCCAACCTTTTCTCGCCATCCGTCAATTCAACTGCATGCGTCTCATGCATGCCCGTAGGAGCAGCAATCCCAGCTAATGATCTTCTTTTAGTTGGTGTCATGGCCGTGTAGGAGCAATAATCCCAAAAAGAATATTATTCTATAGCTTTGTCTTTAAGTCAAACTATTTAAGTTGCACCAAGTTTATGGTGAAGTTTATCACTATTTATAACTACTAACATTATAAAAATATATTTCAACATGACGTAGTATCTAATGATGTGGTGTTTTTTTAAGAAAATATACTTTATCAAATTTAAGATAATTTGGTGGTTAAGGAGAAAACTAGAATGACATACCTTTTTTGATGGATGGAGTAACCTAACAAGTCAATTTTGTTTCTTTCGCTGGCCATCGTCTAATTTGTATTAGTATAAGCTTCTTGTCAAATCTGTAGCTTATTAAAAGGAGAATCGAGATGCATGCAAAGTAGAGTACTTTTTTTGAAGGGTACCGTGCAACGAACTCCACAACACCAGATAGATGTTTGGTGGTACTGCGATTTGAAAACTATATATATACATACAATTTGCTACCCGTGCGTGAGAATGCATCAAATCAAATAAATAAGACTAGAAACGGGTAGCAGTACAGTACTGTATGCAGCATCCTTAAAAGGCACCGACGACACAAAGACAGGAAACGATTATTTTGCCATATCGCACCAACATCATGCATCGAGCTTCTGCCGTGCTCAAAGATCGATGAAAACCCCAATCATTTCCACATTTTTTTTCATTGCGAATGAAAATATATCAATAGTAAATGAAAATGAAAGAGATACTTGCTGGTGTGTGTGATGCAGCTAGCTGTATATAAAATTCCAATCTGAAGAACAAGACTTTGCTTTTGCCTTTGCCTTGCCTTGCAGTAGGCGAGCAGCACACGAAAAATGAGACCCAACACCCGGCCTTCCAATAAATATTGATAAAAATGAATCAGGCCTGCTGGCTGGCCCATATAAGCCATCTAGGGCGTGTTTGGAGGAGGGCACAGAGGGTGGCTCGTACTCCTGGGTGCAACGTTCCGTGTTAGATGTCGCTTGGCCGGTTTGGAGCCTGGCTGCCGGGATGTATTTTTTGGTCTCTCGGCCTAGCTGTGTGGAAACGGCACCCCCACCGTTTTTCTGTGGCTCGGCTATACGCGACTCTTGCATAGCGATTTTGGGGCTCCAGTGGTTGATTTTAGTGGTAATTGGTGTTGGATCAGGCTCAATCAAACACAATCTCTGTTGGACCTAACTGACACCCAAACACAGCAGTCTGTACCCAGCCAACCAGGCTGTGGCTGGTCTGAGCCTAGTCGTCGGACCTGGCTCCCTAGATACAACGTTCCAAACACGCTCCTAGAGAGCACTTTCACCCAACCATACACATACTCTCATGTACGGCGTCTGTATATACTACTAGTAGTACAGAATGTTTTGCTAAAAAAAATAGTAGTACAAAATGTATGTATTACCTCATCTTATCTGAGAGATTTATGTACAAACAAACAATATGTTTTATATATGTTTTATATGTATGTTGTGTGAGCCATCAGTCAGCTCAGCTCTCATGGTAATGTTAGGCAGATCCCTACTCCTGCTGGAATATATACTTACATTTTTAAAACCCAAACTGGTCATGATCTGAGTCAGAGTTTCGTATTATACGACAGCCGCCTAAATTAAATTAAATTAAATACCATCCACAAACCTATCCCAATTGCAGCCCCAGTGAGATTTACCAATAATCAGAATATATATGATATGATCCGATCCTCTGCTAACCAATAATCTCACATGTGCTTGTTGCAGTGCATGTTGCTGCCGCTAACCGATCGATCTCACGTGCATGGATGGTGGCATCTGCATCTGCTCGATCATCATCGGCAAATTAGTCTCGAATCAGTGTGAACATATATCACCTAGCTAGCTAGTACCTGTGCACGTACGATATCACCATCAGCGCATCACCTAGCAAACCAGACCAAATCTTACCAGAATATATGGGTCCATCCAACAAGGGCAGCTTCGAACTCGATTGGGTCAAACACAAACCACTCGTCGTCTCCTTTTCCATTGCCTGTTCTTGTTCCTGTTAGGTTGGTTCCAAGTCTTTTTTGTCAGTCACTCAGACAGACAGACAGATGGACTACGGTCAGTCCTTTCTTCTTAACAGGAACAGGCTAACAGAATTGGCCAACTTTTTTCTCGTCTTTGCAGCTAGCTGGTCGGTGCAATGGGAATGTAATGCACGGTGGATTTTCCATTACCAGACTCTAATTGACAATATATATATAGCACCATCTCTCAAGTCTGAACTCTTTCTTTCTTTCTTTGAACATCACGCAAAAGATCTGTGCGCCTTTGATTAAGAGAGTCTTTATATAGTTCACTTTGGACGCAATACAAGACACTACTTTGGACGCAGTACAAGAAATCAGCAGGTCCATCTCGGCTGATTCATTATGCACCAAGAAAAAATAAGAACCAGACAGGCTACCTAACCTAACCTCTGTTTCTTTTGGTTCTCCACAGCCTTCTGTATCTCTGTCATCAACAGATGGAAAGATATAGCACGGTTTCCCTCTCCCTCTTTAGTTTGTGTCTTGATTATTTTTTCCTTTTTTGTTTCATGATTGTTTTAGTTATTCAATCAACTAAATCAAGTGTTGCGGTTTATTCGTAAAGGGTAATCGGAGTGCCATACTAATTAAGGCCCCATAAGTAAACATAGAAATGCTTGGATTATTACAAATGACATTATGCCTTAGGCCTTAGCTAATTCCACGTGCTGCTATAACTCCTGTCATTCTAGGTGCTGCTCATTTCGCTACCTTGAATTCTCAGGATACTCCCTTTATTTTGTAATGCCTCTTTTGACTTACAAAATCTTACTTCAAGCAATCAAACAAAAATTTGGAGTTGCCATTCTGACTCAACCTGCTAGGAGTATTCTGAACCCTTACTTAGGCCATACTTTTTGGTGCCGACTGCCGAGCTAGCTACTGCACTCGACCTTCACGACAAAACTTTGCTCACTGACAGACAATTAGGTGTTGGCCTGCGTCCTACTAATCTATGTGTCCTATCAACATAATTGATGCTCTTGCTAAAAAGGAAAGACGAGCAAGCATCCTGACTCCATGTCTTTTCTCTTGCTAGGCAGTTGCTCATTCTCCAACTCGTAATATCAAGCACATGCTAGGAAACTTTGATTAGGGTGACATGATCCTCATCTCTGCTGTAACCTGTTTGTAATGCTATGGAAGTTTAAAATTTCAGGAAAAAAAAGGCCAAAGATGCTGATGATGATTGGGAAGCTTTTCGAGCTTTCCAAATGTAGGAGGAAGATAGATGTAAAGACAGGGTCAAGAGGGCTGTCAAAAGGGCCTTTACTTCTTGCGTAAAAAAGGGGCCTTTACTTGACTGGGCTATGTATGATAATGGACTTGATGCCCGGTTGAGAAATCCGGCAAGGCATGTCATGAGTACTCTTTGTGATACCTTTACAGTTGAAACTGTGCCAACCCTAGCTCTGTAGCCGGAAGTTGGTTGTAATGAGCACTAGTATTACAGATAGTGATGGAATGCCACCAGATTGATCACAAAGAGCAGCATCTCCAGCTGACCTTTGGCACAAGATTTGCAGCTTTTTTTTTAACAGAATTTCCACCTAACTTTCTATGCAATCCAAGAAACAGGCATGGGGGACTCGCTAGTCGTTATGCACCAACAAAAAACACAGACATGCTACCCAATCTTTGTTACTTTCCCTTCTCCACAGGTCTATTTTCTTAAAAATAAATAAATAAAGCCAATTAAGTTCTGACGAAGAGGTGCACCAAATGCTTCTAAAGAGTGTAGCTTATCATCCAGCTCCACGACACCAGAGTTAGGTGCAGTGATTTGGAACTTGCTACAGATGATAGTGCACCAAAACTGGAATGAATACATGGACACGACACGAGATGAAACTACAGATAAAGCATTTTGCTTCCTCCAATTAATCAGTTATTCTGTTCCTTAGATTCAAGGAATCGAGGTACAACAAGAATACAAGATTTCTAGAACAAAGATATGCTAGTAAAATTGTCATATCTGCACAAGACAGGGCAATGGGAGCGAAGATAAAAGGAGCACATGATTTCAGAGGGAACAGATCTATTGCAAATGATAGCAAAAACAACATCAATCTGTTGTCCTAACTATGCATACATAAAGCCTACTTCTCTTTATCAGAAACATCATTGAAAGACAGGTCAAGGTATTCTGCTAGGCTCAATCCTGATGTTGATTTAATTTGGCCTTGAGCAGGTGTTTCCTTCTTTTTGCGCAGCGATTCTGGAAGCCAGGACTTGTTGGAGTCATACTCACTCCTAGGTATTAGTATGTTGCCAACAGCAGGTTGCATGTCCAGCCAAGGGTCATCAAGCATTGACTTGTTGAAGTAACTCCGGCCTTGCCAGCCAGGATGGTTCTGGAAACCGACGCCACCCCTCCCCCCTCTCCCCCTTGAGCCTGGGCTGCCAAAGTAGTTGGGCCCCCTGCCACGTCCATAAGATGAGTATGGGCCACCTCTTGGTCCATAATTCATTGGGCTGCCACCTCGGCTGGGATTCGGGTGCCTGAACCCAAAGTTTGGTGAATTTGAATAAGAACCTCGACCTCGAGGACCAGAATGTGAGCCCCAAGGAGGTGGAGCGTGAGGAGGAGCTCCTTGGTATCCTGACATAGGATCCTGGAACTGCATAGGACTTCGCCATGAGCTGCTCCCTGGTGCATCTTGTGGAATCGGGGATGGAGAGTGAACTTGTGATGGTATATGCTGCTGGTGTGGAGGGTGATAGTTGCTGCCATAGTTCCCTGGTAGAGAGTTAGAAACATTGGTCAGGGTGTCATTCTACAGTAGTTATGACATCACAGACGGAATTGAAAAGGAATTGGTAGGTTAAGCATGCAGCAAACAGAACATGACTGCCATGCTAAGCACAAGAGAACAAATAGATGATGAAAAATCCTCACATGTTAATAATGGAACCAAACACCCAAAATAGTTTGCATCCGGACTAGATACTAGTATATATATAATATAAGTAATGAAAGCACTCATTAACCAAAAAAATGTACTCTAAGTTTATTTAATCAATCATATTCATTAACCAGTTAGAACCTAGCTTGTATGCCACTACTGTAAGGCTGTTTTCTCAACTGCGATATATAATTATCCATTTCTGACTGGCATCCTTATTTCTCTGGTTAACCAAATTGCAGCTACTGAAGTGTTATAAGAAGCATGTCAAAATCCCTATAGTTTCAATCTTACAAATATCACTAAACTGGAATCCTAGAATATCATTCTTTGTCTTTGGAGAACTAGATACAACATCTTTTTATACAATGCTACCTAACCATCTAATTCCTCAGACAAACAAATTTTACACAAACACAAATAAGCAAAACAGCAAAATAAAAAGTTAAAAGCTGATCTGATCATCTTAAACATGCAACATCAGCATATTAGAAATTCGAATTGAATAGAAGAATCTACATTATGATCAAAGGATGTTTAGATTTAAATGAGAAACATCACAGAGTAGCTATAGAACAGAAGCGAACACTCATATAAAATGAAAAATTAAAGCTGAATGCAGATTCATCAAGAAAAATCATGTATGTACCAGTCTAATAGAACACATAGAAACCCTTATGGTGTTAGGCAAAAGCTCAGCCAGTGCCAACAGAACACATAGGCCGAATGCCCAACTATAGAAGAACACCCTTAATGCTAAGTTGCTGTCTAAGAATGTGCAAACCCCAGAAGAATAATGCGGACTGTAAACTGAAAACTAAGGTTGCCTCTTAAAATGCAAACCAGGAATGAGTTGTACTGTATAACCAAGTTCCCAGCAAGTCTGCATTATCCTTTTTTTTTTCTTTCTTTCCTCTGCCTATAACCTATAGGTTGATACCTGTTTTATACTTGTAAATAGGGAGTGTTTTTGTTAAGGTTTAGATTCAATTGAGTATGGCAAAATGTAACTACGGCTGCCTACTAGTTCAACACTAGAAATCAGGAAGAGGAATTTGTTAACATTCAGATTCAATTATGAGTATGGGGACTGAATTGTGAAGGATATGCAACCCTAATACGACAACCGACATTAGTAGGGAGAAGAGAAGAGTAGAGTAGCATAAGCTAGTAGGTGAGTGTAGGGTAGTACGAACCGTAACCCGGCGGAGGCGGATGCGGAGCGTAGCAGGCGGGTGGGCTCTTGCGCTTGTGGGGCCAGGTGGGATTTGCGGCGCCGCCGGAGTTGGAGGAAGTGAAGGCGGCGGCGGGGTTGGTGTAGTAGTCGAATCGCTGGGGCGGGGGTGGGCACACGGACGCGGCCTGGTCCCCAGGGAGGACAGGGTCTGGGAGGAGGCCTCCCGCGGTTGGCGAGGGAGGAGCTCCCGCCGGTGACGCGTTTGCGGAGGAGCGAAGAGCGAGGAGGCGCGCTCGGCGCTGAGAGGAGGACTCCTCCGCCTCGTGCTCGCCGCCGTCCATGTTGATTCTGGTCGATCCGGATCCGGAATCGCGCTCTCTCTCTCTCACTGTCGCCGAGGTGGCGTGGTCCGCCGTGCGCTGCTGCAGCTGCGGCCTGCGGGCGACGCCGCGAATTTGCCCTTCGGAAAGAGGGAGCGAACGCGAGCGCGACGTGGAAGAGGGGACCTGACGGGAAGTCGCGGACAGGGATGGGCTGATGATGGCTGAGTTCGAACAGAAGATTGGTCAGCCCACCAGCCCATGTAACGACACAATCTTTTTTTTTCTAATTTCTTTTTCCTTTTCTACTGTTTGACGCATAATTTTTATTCATGCGGTTTATATTTTTTAAATTTTATTATTTAGCATAGGTATTGATATATTTGATTTTAGAATTTGAGACGCTTATATTTTGAAATTTTATGAATAGAAATTTAATTTAAGAGGTTTATACTTGTACTAGCAGGTAGATTGGTTTCGTTTACTTCGGCGACGATTTCTTTACTAGTTTAGCTATTTTTTCATAGAATCTTTAGAATTTTGGTATAGTTTAATTGCTAAAATAATAGATCTAACAACTCAGCAAAAGAAATAGCAACCTTAAAATTAATTTAAGATGTTTATACTTTTATAAGAGCAAGTAGATTGGTTGGGGTTATCCGACGATGATTTCTTTACTAGTTTGCCTAAAGAGTAGTCATTTTTTTCATCACACAGGAACATCTTTATGATTTTGGTATAATTTAATCGCTAAACTAATAGATCTAACAACTTAACACAAGAAATAGTAACATTAAATGCTATCTTTCTCCATTAGTCTTTTTGTGATAGTTTTCTAAACGATTTTGCACTGGGTATTAATGTTTTGTATGTTGCTTTTGCTATGTAAGTCTAGATACAGAATAAAAGCAATGTATTTAGAAAAGCCAAAAATATCTTATAATTTAGAATGGAGAAAATCAACTATACATTGATCTCTTCATTCACATGCCTTTCTTATGTTGGACTAGATCATTCCATAGCTTTCGTTTATTCATTCAATCCAAATTCATGTCCGTATTGCATAAAAATACCCCATATAGGCATTTGCATCATGTTTAGTTGCATGCATGTAACCGGAGTTCTTAGCCGCATGGGATAGAAATAGTGCCATCGATTAACTCAGGTAGGGGGTCCTCAAATTATGTTTCACAAAATCAATTGAAGTTGATATTTTTATGGCCTTAGCGAAGTAGGGTGCAAGATATATTAAAAAAAGAAAAATTGCAACAACACACACACATAAATTTGTTGAATTTTGAGTTTATTTGTGTCGATAAGCTATTTGTTGCTAATGCCACACCTACTGGGTTTTGTTAAAAAAAATTGCACTATTGTACTTGTTCTCAATTGAGTTAACCTATTTTCATCTCCTTGAAACCATATAGTCTTTATTAGAGTTAGATACTTACAAATGGAATATAAAAGAATCATCGAGAAGAGCTTAAATGTCATCATATTGACCTTTGCCATCTACTTCCTCTGTCCCCCCCCCCCCCCCCACCCAAAAAAAAAATAGAAGTCTCAGTTTCCCAGAAATCAAATGTTCTAAACTTTCATCAAATATATACATATAAAAGCACTGTTGTTTATGGTATATAATAAATATCATTAGATGAATTATAAAATATACTTTTCACAATAAAGCTAATTGTATATTTAAATATAGATAATAACTTATGTAAACCTAGTCAAAATTAAGATTATCTGACTCATCAAGAAGTGATACTTTAATTGTTTTAGCATGAAAGAGGTACATATAACTTTTACTACAACATGATGAATTAGCTTACCTAGCATTTGAACAAAACCAGCTTGGCCTCTCATGACTCTATAGCAGGAAAAAATAGGCAAAATCGAAGATGAGTGTATGTATGATGAGTGGTTTTTACAACATGGCTGACTAAGTGAGTAGGGGATGAGCACTAATAACAAATGACTTATGGGAAAATTTTAAATTTAAGCTAGCATAAAGGGTGTGATTTAAAATAAAAAGGTGTTTTTTCTTAAAATTTTCCTATATACGTTGTAAGCATGATGTTTGTGTGGAATCCATAGAGAGCTAGAAGGAATATTGTGTTACACTTTGTTTGTTTAAATTAATCAGTTAAATTTATCAGCCATAATATGATATATATGTTTCTCACAATAAAACAGTATAAATCGACTCATCAGCCGCAGAATTCATCATAATAAAACATCATTTGGTTTAGAAGCTGAAAAAAGATGCATGCTTCTTAGACACTGTAGTAGTAATCATTTCGATTTATTGCCCAGCAACCAGGTCTCAGTCCAAACAATCTCTTATATCTCTTAATAAAATATAACAAAGAATATATTATATTGCCTATTGCACCGGATTAAACGATAAGCACGGATGTAAATTTGTAAGGGGATTGGTTTAACAGGCCGTTGTCAACATTTCTACGTACATTGTGACGTGACGTGGCCCGTCTTGTTCTTCCGTTAGTTAAGATGTTGCTGACTTGTTACAAGTCGTTTTGACAGGATCAATCAAAATGTCGATATCAACAACTCTTGTGCAAGTGCAATACTATTTCAGCTGACAAATAATGCACCCTTTTTTCTTTCTTGGTTTATAAATAAATGAAATGTTGATTGATTGCGGCGAAGCACGGAGTTTGATGAAAGAGACGACGGACGATCCACCCCAAATCAAATCCCAATCGGGTCGCCATCGCCATCAATCTTCTGGAAGATGAAGAAAGCAAAGGGGGAAGGAAGCGCTGGCACTGGTAGGGTCGGCTCGCCAGGTCTGATCTGACTGATGAGAATTTATGAGGTGGTGCCCGCCACGCCACCATCGTCGTCTTGCTCTTGCTCTTGCTCTTCGCATTGCATTGCATCCCTACAGGACCGTCCTGCTCTGCCAGCCTTGTCGTCTCCGCCCACCAACGCATTAAACCCCCTCCCACGTTCAATTATTTCCCCTTCATTCTTCTACCCAGCAATCTGCTGCTCTGCTGCTACGACAGGCGGCATCGGTATGGGCGGATCGAATTCCACGGGGAGAGGGAGGGGGAAGGGGTCCGGCGGCTCCATCCCGCGCGTCATGACGCCGGTGGAGGAGGTGGACATCGCCGCCGTGAAGTACAAGTCGCCCACGCTGCAGGCGCCGCACCTCACCGGCTTCTCCCTCAGGGCTTTCCTCTGGCTCATGGAGTCGCCCCTGCTCGGATCGCTCGTCACCTCCGTCCTCAAGTCGCAGAACAAAATGCCACAGGCAGGTTCCCATCCTCCTTATCCCCTTGCTGGCGCCTCGTCGGCTCCACCCCCTCCCCCCATTCATTTTCATTCCTCGTAATAATACTAATTAATTGTTTGTGTGTGTGCCGTGTCTCCTCTCTATGATTCATTCAGATGCTTCAGCAGACGGTGATCCCCGAACGCCCCATGTACTTCCCCGAGTTCCCACCGCAGGGTAGGATCAGGATATCCATCCCTTCTCGATTTTGTTTCTTTTCATGCTACTACATGTGCTTCGTCTGCTGTTGGTTCACGCCAGCTCAGATTGAAGGTTGACTTTACCTTTCTCTCTTCACATGATTAACTTGACTTGCACATAATGCATTTTTAATTTTTTTTTTGCACATACTAGTACTGCATTCTGAACATCTAATAACTAAACCTCCACCATTTTGAGAAAAACCGCCAGTAAAGCAAGGCTACTTCCCTTGGTCCACGCCAACCAAGAGGTTTAGGCATCTAGTACTCATTTAGAACAGAACCTCAAAACCTCACTTATAAAGTGCATGTAATTTGCTGAACGCAGCTACCTGACGTTGAAACTGATAACATTGGACTTCTTTTCTTTCATCGGTAGACAATACTAATGGTTTATGTTGATCTGCTAAGCAAACTTCAGATTTATACAAAGCAGAATATTACTAAAAAAAACTTTATAATACCGCTTCGCTGTATGGATAATCATGATAATTCCTATCCCCTTCAGCCAAAATACAGTTAACCCAAAATTAATGCTGCAAAGTTTCAAAAAACTCTCACAAAAAATCATTTGTGTAGTACACATAAAGGTAAGTAAGCCTGCAAAACACCAATCTCAAATACACCCTTGATGTTGAGATTCAAAAAACACAAGTGTTACTGCCATTACATGATAAAAAAACAGTGCCAGATTCACAGCTTGTCTATTTTGTTTATTGACATTTCGTTGTTGCAGCTATGATTAACTTTGTGTGTACTACACTACATACATGATTTTTTTTTATGAATTTTTGAAATATTGCAACATGATAAATTCAGTAATGGAGGCACCCCACCTGTACCCCTGGGTACTAATTCTGCACTATTTCTAAAAACCGTTCTACTCCATGGAACACATCCTTCTTCCATGTAATCCGATGCTCCAAATCCCCTGGATGATCATTTCCATAATACAGCTTTTGCCACAATTTTTGGGTCGGTCTGTTCCTACAAGTGTCATCTTACTCACTGTGTATTCTCAATTCTGGTGTTGCTGTCCCCAATTATTCAGACCCGGAGCCAGAAGTTGTGCTTGTAGATGAAGATAGGGACCCGGTGGAAAGAGTCCAGGAAGCACTGCAGTGCCTTCCGCAGTATGATCCGTCAATTCGTTGGACTTCCAAGGAGAATCCCCCTTTCCTTTACTGGAAGATCCGTGACTTTGCACATGCATACTGCTCGGGGATCACGACTCCTTCAGCTGTAAGCGGATTATTAGACAGAATGTTGCTTGCTTGCCCTCCTGCGTCTTAATTTGATGTTTTAACTCTCATCCATGGGATAGGTTGCCGAGTATGTTATTGCGGGCGTCGAAGAGTGGAACAACAAGAAGACCCCAATGCCAATGTTGATCTATTTTAATGCAGATGATCTCAAGAAGCAAGCTGAGGCTTCCACAAAGAGATTTCAGCACGGTTGGCCACAGCTTAGCCACCCATGTTCCTATTTGTTAAGAGTTGACACTTGATAATTGTACAGATCTTTTTTTTCTTTGAATGGAAATGGCTTCAAGTAGAAATTCCATTTTTAAAATCTCATCTGATATGTGTTGCTACTTGTGCCCAGGAAATCCTATATCCATTCTAGATGGTGTCTTTGTTGCCATTAAGGATGACATTGACTGCTTCCCGTATCCAACAAAGGGTTAGTTTAACTGCCAGCTTCCATGTTTTTCTGTGTCACTGTTCGAGAACTACAATCCATATCATGTTTTCAATGGATGGCAGGTGCTACAACATTCTTTGACCAAATCCACACTGTGGAGAAAGATGCAGTCTGCGTGGCTCGGTTGCGGAAATGTGGAGTCATCTTTATCGGGAAAGCAAACATGCATGAGCTAGGCCTTGGAGTAACTGGAAACAATCCAAATTATGGGTATGATCAATTGTTGCACAACTGCTCATTCTGTTAAAAATGTTCTCTCCTTATGCACTATGTAGTTGTTATTTTTTTCTATTTGAAGCCAGTGGATATATGGCTACTTTGTCTTTGTCAAGTTATACGTGGATAAAATAAATGTTCTTCCTTTTTTCCAGACATTCAGAACAAGAGAATATGATATATCTTTTCCTATATTATCTTGCTTTTCTTAAAAGTTGCTCAAAAAAGTGTTTCCTTGCTATGTCCTGGATGCAAACTCCATGACATTCACTAGAGTTTAGTTAAAACGTAAAATCAGAATTCTGGAATGCACATAAATATGATATTCAGCAGTGTCATGGATTAATGAACCTTACTCTATAAAGTCACAAAAGAAATGGGCAATCCATAATTGCCATTTATTAGAATGATAAGAAATTGTTTCATCTGCCATTTTGTTCTTCAGTTCTTCTGTTATGTTTCTCACTTAATCTTCACTTTTCCTTAACTTCTCTTGCAGGACAGCAAGAAATCCACATGCGGTTGATAGATATACTGGTGGTTCCTCATCTGGGCCTGCTGCATTAGTATCATCAGGATTATGCTCAGTAGCAATTGGAACAGATGGTGGAGGTTTGTACATAAAGAAGCCTGATAGTAATTGTCACAGATTCTTATCTGCAGCCTGTCTCTGATTGGTACCTTTTTCTCTACAACAGGTTCAGTTAGAATTCCATCTGCACTTTGTGGTATTGTTGGTTTCAAGACAACATATGGGAGGACAGATATGACTGGGTAATAAAGAGAAGTTCCATGGAACTGAATATTCACAAGAGTTTTTTTTTATCTGTCATATTTGTTATATATGGATGGGACTACCTTCCAAGATTACTAAAATAAGCTGCTTTAGTCACAAGCTAAGCATCCACTGCGGTCTGAAACAGCTTATATTGTTTTATTATGCATTGTATTGTCCAAAAATCAACCAAGTTAGACTATTTTGTTGTTACACACATTTATCTTATATTGAATCTCATTAGAAATCCTTCAAATTCTTGCAATTTCTTGTTGTATGATTAGATATCTTGTTTGCAGGGTACTTTGTGACTCTGGGACTGTTGAAGTTGCTTCTCCTCTAGCATCATCAGTTGAGGATGCTATACTAGTGTAAGCTGTTTGGCGTGCTTTGTGATACTATCCATGAGATTCCCTGCATAAGCCTGTTAAGTTTAGCTGTCTCGTTGAGAAAGTTAAATTTTTTGCCAATGGTTCTTTTTGTGATACTGGGTACCATTATGTTTGACTATCCTGTTGATAAAACTGGATATTTGTTGACTGAATTGTATGGCATTCCAGGTATTCTGCAATAGCTGGCTCAAGACCCATGGATAAGCTTACCCTTAGACCAGTAAGATATTACGTTCTAATATTTCCTGCCTTTTAAATACCAAGAATGCTGGTATGCCTTTCATGTCCCTTGTATGCTTTCAGATTATACAAATCAAGCCTTAGGCAGTTTGCTTTGAAATGACATCAGATTGAAAACTTTCTGTTGTTTTCCATAGCGATAACATTGTTTTGGGGGGGGGGGGGGGGGGGGGGGTTGCTAATTAGAACCATGCCATTGCAAATTGAACGTTTCTAGGAACACTACTGCTTCGCACCTAATAGGGCCAATATAATTCTCCCAAAGTCTGTGGAGGGTGATATGGTGGGGGATTGGAGGGTGAACAACCATGGCCATGGAAGAGAACAAGGAAGGAAAAAATGGATTGGAGAGAGTGAGGAAGGGGATGACTCAAGGGGTCGGCTTGTTAGTGAGAGGGAGAGGGAGGAAGTATTTTTTTTCTCGAACACACAGGAAAGCTGTGTATCATTGTATTGATAGAAGAAGAGTCATAAAGAGAGTGAGGGAGTATCAGACGACATTTTTGTCCGTACGAAAATACAAAGTTGTCTGTGCAACTGCATGTGGGCCCAAAGACATCGTAGGCGTACAAAGTGGCATATTGACTCTAGGACTCTAGGAGAATTGTAATGGTACCAGCCATGTTAGGTGAGAAGTAGTGGTGTTTCTTAGAAACGTTAAATTTGAATGGCATGGTTCTAACTACCTTTTTTTTTGCTAGATAACCTTCTCCATTGTTCTCCAGAAATAGAGCATGACTTATAACTTGATAACATGTTTTTGCTGAATATAGTGCATTTGTTTTAGCTCACAGCATCTGCATATTTCTTTCCTCTTTGCAGTCGCCACTATGTGTCCCAAATTTGTTGTCTCCAGAAAACAGCAAGATCCTGGGGTCAGTTAAAATAGGAAAATATACAGAGGTATGTTTGTCCACTTCAAACGTTAGTTTGGTATGCCCCTACTTATTCTCAAAAGAAATTTGCTTTTGTAGTGGTTTAATGATGTTTCTGATCATGAGATATCGAGTACATGTGATGATGCACTTAAACTTCTCTGCAGCAGTTTCGGATGTCAAGTAAGCCCATTTCTATCTCAACAACTTTGACAATAACAATGCAGGATTAACATTGACAATAACAATGCAGGATTAACATTTCTCTTAGTTATAGATATAGAACTTACAATATATCATTCACCTTCTTATAAAAAAGGTCATTCGCCTTAAGATGGACAAGCTCTTCTCAGAATAGAAGCATCTGTGTTATGATGTGGCTTTCGAAGTACTATGTAAATAGGTTTTTTTTTTCTCGAACAACACAGGAGAACTGCGCGTCATTCCATTAAGGTAGAAAAATGTTACACGGGTCTAAGAGACCCAACTCACACACACCACACCCTAGACAATAAGATACAGACTCGCCACACAAAGAGCAGAAACGACCAAATGCCTCCGAGCTTTAAGCTCCAGCAGGCAGCGACCTGAATGTTTAGATCAATCAATGCCATTAGCTTCAACTAGTGGCTAAGACAAAGTTCGGACTATAAAATGTATATGTTCATTGCATTTGCAGTTCCTCTAACTCACAACTGATACTGAGCTGATCACATGGTATATACTGTATATGCACATTCATCTCTTCTGACATCTGAACTAACAAGTCCTGATTTGCTTCTTTCAAGATAGAAGAGATAATATTGCCAGAGCTTGAAGAGATGCGTACTGCCCATCTTGTCTCAATTGGCTCAGAATCATTCTGTGACCTGAATCCTCATTACAAAGCAGGGTACCTATCTGTTTGATGGATATCATTTCCATAATGTCATCCCTAGCATTGTTATGACATTCTTTTCCAAGGGGAACACTATTGGTCCGCAATATGCTGAAAATTTAAGTTGTTTGTTAGAATGGGCTATCTTAAGCAAAATATTTCTTTTTTGTACTGTTGTTCTCATTCTCCTTGTCTTTTCCAGAAGGAAAACTGAATTTACGTTGGATACTCGAACAAGTTTGGCAATTTTTGGGTCATTCACTGCAACTGATTATGTGGCTTCTCAAAGTATAAGGTGAACATGTCAACATGAGCATGCTTAGAGATTATGAATTCAGTTCTTACTTGATTTCTGCAATTGAACCTAAACTTTCAAGTATCTGTTGATGACCTACTATCGCAATAACGACTGGGGGCTCCTGCAACTTGTGTTTGTTGTAGCTGTTTGTTTCTTTTTCATAGATTGTTCTAAATGTGCGCTTATGTACCTTTTGATCGGGCTTATATAGGAGGAGGATAATGCACTATCACATGGAAGCTTTCAAGAAGGTCGATGTCATAGTAACTCCTACAACTGGGTAATAAATGCAGAAGTTTTCTTCATCACATAAAAAATAATATTACATTCTAAAAGTTTCTCAAAGTACCCTTAAAAAATCTAATGCTGTTTTTTTGACATGACAAATCTATATAATATTTATTTATATGTACCCCATACATTCCAAATTATTAGTCGTTTTGGCCTTTCTACCTACATAGCTTTTGTTATGTACTTAGATATACACTATATCTACTTATCTAGATACATAGCAAAAGTAATGTATCTAGAAAAGCCAATACGTCTTATAATTTGGAATGGAGTGGCTATATTAGTAGTTAAACCTGAGGAAGTTTGATCTCTCAACAATGGAGTACAATGTTATCAAGTCATTTAGTCGATCCTAGTTGCTATGGGATGGACCAGGTGACTAGTCACAATTAGTCGTCGACCTGGTCTGTCCTAGTCGTCTATATATATCAGTACTACTATATGTTCTGGAGTACAAATCAAGCATGAAGATAACTCTAGGTGGTGGCTGCATGTAGGATTGCAAATTGGGTTGAACGACACGAGCCCAGGTGACTTAAGCCATCCCAGATGCAGCCCATGTCCTAAGCTGGCCAGCAATTCCATTATATTTCTAGTTGTCCACCTCCTAGTCGGACGACTAATCGTCATTAGTCGATGACTAATCTGATGACCAGAAAACTAATTAGCCTAATCGAGTCGTGACCCTGACTTGATAACACTGATGGAGTATAATGTAAAAGAGATCTTTGGAGTTATTATATCTTATCTGGAAATAAATCAATGTGCAGGGGTGGAGCTTGGTTAGACCAAGCTGGCCCATGGCCCCCCCCCTGCCACCCCCTCTCTCTCCTCTTCTGTCTTTGTTCCATTATTAGGGAAGCTCCACCACTGTCGGTGTGCTATAGAAATAGTTATATAGCAGTTGTAGCCTAAGTGAAGCACATAATTCTAGACAATCTCTGAATTGATCTTTGTCAATCTGCTTTTTAAAATAGACAGGAATAAGTGACATGTGATCTACAAATATACATCTATGTTCCCTGGAAAGATGGTGCACGGTGCACCTCAAATTATGCATGGTATTCTACATCAAGAAGCTTTGTATTTCTGTAATAACTAAGCAACTGTGTTGTTTTTCTAGCATTACTGCACCAAAAATACCTCCAAGTGCTCTGGGGTCAGGAGAGTCAGATTATGTTGTGTCAGGTAAACTGTGAGCTGGATATTGTATTTTAGGCATCTAATTAGCTCTTTAATTTGTCAAAAAAGAGTTTATATGAATTTTAATGTTTTTCACAATGCTACTATGTTACAAAAAATGCTGAAAACCAGATATAAGATATGTGTTGTTTGGCAGGTAGTCTCTGTTTTTTTTTTACAATCAAGCAAGCTGGTACAGGAGAAAACAAACATGGTTCCTTTTGGGCTGTATTTTGACTCCTTTTTCTTTTGCTTGCTCGATAAACCATTCAGTTTGAAGAGAAAAGAACTTGGGTGGTTTCATTAATTTCATTGTGTCTAGCAAATCATGCCTATTAGGCTGGGAACTGGGAAGCTTTGTTCACAATCTGTATTACTTTTGAGTGGTTTACTAAGAAAATTATATGTTCTTTTTGGTTTGATATAAACTATTTGATGGTCAGTGTAAGTATGGTTGTTTATTCTACAGAGATCACACACGCCTTTTCTAACATTGCTCTTTATTGCAGCTTACCTGATGCGATTCATCATAGCAGGGAACCTTCTTGGTCTCCCAGCAATAAGTGTGCCTGTAAGTGTGTATCAGTGTATCATACATGCACATGTTTCATCTTCTATTTACCTGTTGTGGTCTATATATATCAGAGCCTGACGATAATATTACCACTCGATAATATATATATACACTGAAACCTTTTGTATTATTGATGTCAATAGCACTACCATTGTTTCTGATAGACAACTTGGGAATTTGTATAAAAAAATCTATGAGTTTTGCTTAATATGGATCAGATGCAGAAAAGTTATACTTTGGTGACATGTCGCTCTCCTGTCAGGTTGGTCATGACAAGCAGGGCCTTCCTATAGGTTTGCAACTGATAGGCCGTCCATGGGGTGAGGCAAGCTTATTGAGGGTGGCTTCTGCAGTGGAGGTACTGGTCATGTCCACTGAGTTTATGTTTGCTTTTCCGTAGTTGTGGTTGCAACTTGCGAATCGTTTGCTTTCCGTAGTTGTGGTTGCAGCAGAGAATCTGGTCGTATCCACTAAGTTTAAGCTTCCACTTGTCTTTTAATGCTGCTTGAAGAGCATCAAATGACCTGTTATGTATCCAAGGTACATACATGGTAACATGAAAAAGTTGATTTACAAGGTAGAGAAAAGTATTTAGTATTACAGTGTAATCTATAAAAAAAGCTACACAGCTTGTTCATGACAAGGGAACTTTATTAGATTTAATCATGAATGGCAAGGGAATAAGCATGTTTTGCTGAATCTTTTTTACTCCAGAGTATCTTGTGCTTGTAGAACTCTGGGAAATTAATAATAATTAAACATGTGGATGAAAAATAGTTCCCTCTGCGTGCAGGAGCTGTGTCTGAAGAAACGGGAGCGGCCATCTGCATTTTATGACATTTTGAAGGGCTGAAACGTCATTGTATATACTTCCGGTGTTTTTGTGATGGCATGGGTGTGAGTGTGAGGCAGGGTGGGTGAGAGTGGCTGAGAAGAGTTCCATCTTCTCAAGTTATCTGTAATACAATTACTGTCATCGTCATCACCTTGATGGGTATGGCCGCAGATCACCCCTGCTGTAATAAGTGCTGTGTGTAGTTAGAGCTCAAGGTGCAATAGCAGCAACTTATTTGGTATGGATATGCACAAGCTGGCGTGTGTGGATTAAACAAGGCGTGAATGTTTTATTTTAACAAGGTAGTAGGCGTGAATGTTATCGTGTCCCTTCTTCCTACCTGCTCTCGATCTTTTTATTTTTTTATTAAAAAAAATGTTTGATGCTGATCCTATCACTACTACAGCCTACCGGAGGGGCATTTCTGGTACTAGTCAGTTAAAATGGATGGGTGACGTGCATGTCCAAATGCGAGTCAGCCACTTGTCCTGGGCTCTGGATTCGTACGGTCGGCGTGTCCACCGCCCACTTCCACGGAGCATACTGCGGGGCGGCTGGTGCCACCTCCACTTCCACCATTGATGGACACGAGACTATCCGCTCCATTTTCCTCAAGGCTTACCTCACTGGTTGATAGATGTCCCTGTTGCAAAGTCAAAGAGATCAAGTGCTTTTTTTAATTGTTTGTTTTGTGTTCCACGCTAGGTTCTGATAAATGTCTGCCAATAGTTCCAACCAAGAGATTACTTTTGATGAAGGCAAATTAGAACCAATGTGCTATTTTGCACGAACTAATTTCCCTCACAAGGGAAAAAAGCAAGGCACCTTTAGAACAAAGGGAAGATAGAGGGATTCGAAGGATTAAAATTCTATTGAAAAACTTGCTATAAAGCCCTTTGGAACAAATTCCTACAGATACTATGAAATGACTTGTTCCATAGAAATTTCTACAATACTCATCGAAATTCCTGTATTTTGTTTACCCTGAATTCAATCTTATATCCCTTTGGAATAGAGAAATATTTCATATTTCTTGTGTTTTTTTTCTAAGAAAATAAATTGATTCATGTAAAATACCTGTGTTGTTCCAAAGAGGCCTTTATTAACTCCTATCTTTTCTCACTCCACATGATTCATGGTGTTATAATATTTATTCTTATATATATTTTTACGTACCTATAATCCAATGGTTCATAGAGGCTGAAGAAGATTTGAAGATGACATGGTTGCCAACGAAGGAGGATGTCCTAGTTTGGTGATAAAATGCTAGGCGGAGGGAGAACCACGTGGCGAATAATCGTACAGTAAGTACAGGAGATGATGACTTTAATATTTTTGCAAAGTAGGAGTACGAGTACAGTAGCAATAATTTTTTTTTGAAAGGGAATAATAATAATAATTTTTAATTGAAAAAGAAGAAGAAGGGCGTTTCCGTTGTGCTGCGCGTGCGGCTGCCACCTCCACCTTTCCTCGTTCTGTCGCCTCGCCGCCACCTCTGCTCCTGTGTGTCGCCGCCTCCCACTTCCACCATCCCAGGCCCTCTCCCATTCCTCAGTCCGCTGCCGGTGCCGGTGCCGGTGCCGGAGCCGCGTCGGGCAGGCCAGCGACGGTGGCGGCGCCGCAGATCAGGTGGTGCCCAGACCGTCCACCGACCGAGCCCTGAGACTCTCGTCCTCGTCCGACGCGAGGGCAATCACCCGGGACGCCTTCCCAAGCGGCATCCTTCCTCCTCTGACCAACGTCCCAACAACAACAACAACAAAGTAAGCAATCACCCAACTTGGATTAACAGATTCAATTCCTCTGGTTGCTTCATGGATGCATGATGGGTGAAATGGATTGCTGATTAATGTCATTGTGGGTTGTACTTGTACGTACTGGTTGATGAGTATACATGACCTGACATGGCGTCACGCCACAAACCTTTTGCTTGCTTTACTCAATCAATTGTTATTCGGTGTACATTGCACACCAATTGGTGCATCAAAAATGATTTTACTGCTGTGGTTTGTTTGTTCATGCTTGGATCAATTCAGGTGCCTCAAGGACTAACTTTTTAGCAGTTCATCAATGGGCGCACACATCCATTCCGTTCAACCCTTTTCGTTTTCCTGCATCATCATGTGCTAATCCATATGAAACCATTGCACATCATGATTCATTCCTATGGAGTAATTCTAACTCAACTGTTTAAAGCAAAAAAAAAAAAATCAACTCTTCTTCGTTTATAGTATACTCTGTCTGCTTTGCATCTGTCTCCATGGGCACAAGTATAATAATGGCGCCATATCACCTGTACAGAGCTTACTGATGTGATATGGAACCACTGCTTCCACGGCAAGCTCGCCTTCAGGTGTCAAAGTGGAGCCAAAGGAGGTTGAAGCCATGGTGCTCATCGTAGCTGCAGCTCGAGGAAACCTTCTTGTCATAAAGTTTGCCTATTTAACTCCCTCACAAGTAATCACCTATGTTCTTTGCTCCTCTACTTTCTTGTTTTGCCATTTCCTGTCGTTCTGTGTATTATTGCCAGTTAGATTATGATTATGATGCCTCGAGCTAATCTTCTCAGCTCATTTCTCATGCAACGGATATCAACATCCATTATTACTGTCTTATGATCATATAGTGGTCCCTGATTGTGTTACCCATTCGGTCCTTTGCATACATTCCATGCACACAACACATGTATATACAGACATCTACTTGCTAATAATATTGTTGTTTCTTTGCCATATTATTATTGTATATGTAGGCATGACGAGGAGCGAAGTAATTGAGGCTGAAAGGCTAGTGAACCTGTGGAATGAATGGGGGTTACAAATCCTGGTCCTTGTAAGCTTCGGGTTACAAGTATTCCTCCTCGTTTTCGGAGGAGTCCGCCGGCATAGCAACTCCACTGCCCTGATGTTCTTCCTCTGGTCGGCATACCTGCTGGCCGATTCCACAGCCATATACACCCTGGGCCACCTATCTGTGGACAATAGGTCAGATGAGCACAAGCTGGTGGCGTTCTGGGCACCGTTCCTACTGCTGCATCTTGGCGGACCAGACAACATCACAGCGTATGCGCTCGAGGACAACGCGCTATGGCTACGACACCTGCAAACTCTCGCTGTGCAGGTCCTAGGAGCTGCTTATGTGATATACGAGTACATCGACAGCCACGGGGAATTATTGCTTTTGCTGGCCTCCATGTCCATGTTTGTTGCCGGCCTTCTCAAGTATGGTGAGAGAATATGGGCTCTCAAGTGTGGCAACATCAGCAGCATCCGTAGCAGCATCAGCATCCGGAAGGTCAAGACTGACCCATATCAGTTATTGACTTTGGGTACTAGCGAAGAGGATTTGCTGCTCGGAGCCCACTCCCAGTTTGATATCTGCAAAGGTGTCTTCGCCGATATCATAATGCTACCAAATCCCTCGCTTCGTACTCTATCTAAATCGCGTTCTGTGATATCTTATCTGGGAGAGGATCTGTACAAGCTGGTCGAGATGGAGCTGTCTCTCATGTATGACTTCCTATACACCAAGGCAGCGGTGATCCACACATGGTATGGCTTCTGCATCCATTTCATTTCGCTGTTTGGCACAGCCACCACGTTCCTGTTGTTTCAGCTCAGCATCAACAGGAGTGGAAATCGGTACAGCAGAGTGGATGTGGCTATCAGTTATGTTTTACTGGTTGGGGCTTTGGTCCTGGAAATCATATCAGTGTGCAGGGCTGTACTTTCCACCTGGACATGTTCTTTGCTGCACCGCAGGGGTAGGGGGTGGGAGTGGCCTCTCCATATCGTCACTTCCCTTGGTCAGCGTGTCCATCCAGCAAGTAGGAGACTGTGGTCAGGCTCCATTGGGCAGTACAACTTGTTCCACCTGTGCACCCGCAACACCAACGAGATAGGGAGCAGGCTAGCAATGAAATTGGGGCTCGAGGACTGGTGGAACAAGATGCACTTCTCAGGCACTTTCCCGCACGCTGACTCGTCTTTGTCAATACAAGATATCAAGAAATTGGTTCTGCAAGCATTGCGAAGAAAAGAGCAAGCACTGCAACACAAAGATACTGATTTGAACTCAAGAGGCAGCTTTATACTGAAACGTATGGAGGCCTACAAGGACTTTGCTCGCTGGAGCGTTAACATTGACTTTGACGAGAGCATTCTTGTTTGGCACATTGCAACCGAGGTGTACATCAGGAAATCCAAGGCCAAACATGCAAAAGAGCTCCTTGAGGCTACTGAGGTGCTATCCAACTACTTGATGTTCTTGCTGGTGGTAAAACCCAACATGCTGCCAGGCGCTGCAAGGCACAACATACATCTCACCCCCTGCGAACAACTAGAAGGACAGTGCCGAATGCGATTTGGTGATAAGGACAACCCAGTGGCGCCGTCCCCTGTAAGATGGAACCCGTACTATATTCTTAAGGACTTGTTCCATCATGATGGCCCCCGTTGCTCCAGGATCCCACGGAGGGAGAAGCTTGCAGAGGTGGCATGGAGTTTCTCCCAATTTGCACTGGTATGGGCTTAGTGGGCCTCAAGTACATTCATTTGTTTGGAAATCTGTTTCTTTTTCTTGGAACAATGGCCCAAATTGTGCCTGACTTAACTCTTTACATCTCTCATTTTGCAGGTATAGCTTCCCTGACCATTCAACTGAAATGCATTTCGTTGGTAAATATGTTTGAAGATACAGAACATCTTAAACAAGTTTTTGTTTTCATACTTGCTAATTTTACTAATAGAACCAGCACATGCCTATATGCTAAGTTGCAACAAAAAGCAGTTCCAAATTGATTTTCTACAAGTGAAATTTCATTCATAGTGCTCTTTCTTTTCTTTTTTTTTTTGAAAAGGAATAGTGATCATTTGAATTTTGTTCCCTGATTTCCATTGACTATCATATAATGAAGTTCAAACAAGTCTGTCTCTATTTTTTTTTTAATATTTTCTTCCTTAGTCTAACAAAGTACATCTAAAGTTCAGGGTGCACTAGTTTTATGTAATTATCCTTCTCTGTCTCAGGGATCAGTAAAGGCACCAAGTCCACACGGGGACTCGATCCGCGACAATGTTAATATGTATGCAATCTTGCTCGCCAACGAGCTTCTGAGCATAGAGTTGCAGTGGCAAGATCAGCGTGACACTTTGGAACTGATCCGGGGGGTGTGGGTGGAGATGACGTTGTACGCCGCGGATCATTGCAGCCAAGAGTCCCATGCCAGGCAGCTCAGTAATGGCTGTGAGTTCATTACCATTGTGTCATTGCTGGCACACCACTTCAAGTACTACTCTGGGGTCTTCAGGGGCACCGACAGCTTTGGTGAAGATATAGCTGCAAGTGGCAATAGCCCCGTTACTGAAAATAATCCCGTGAGTGAAAATTGTGGAAACTTGGTTTAGATGAGTTTGCACAAATTTCATTTGAGGTGGCCTCTCTGTCAGTTCAGGGAAAGAAAACTGAGGATTCATGACTTCAAAAAAGAGTAAATATATTTATCTGTAGATGAACATATATAGTAATTAAAGTGCTAGGATTCATTCATAACAGCACCACATGCATCAAGGTTAACTTTGGAGTCTCCATTCAACAGTTTATCATAAGGTGAGTCTGGGTTATGTGTGTGTGAATGTGTGGCATGCTTATTTGAATGGCTGTATATATTATTGCTTATATATGTTTCATGATCAGGGTCATGATTGGCGTTGAATGTTGATTAAAAGGCTCAGGCTGATGACGGAATGATGATGCAGCGTGTCAGGACCATGATCGCCCTTGACTGATCTCCGTGGGTGCTTTGTGCTGACGCAGCGATTAGGCAAACCACCAGTGTAAAATATGCGATTTTTATTTTTGTATACGTAATAGTTGTTTAACCATGAGAAATATATATGGTATTCCACGGAGATTGTAGTTTTGTTTTTAACGAGTTAATGGTGTTCCTTTCCTTGTTGACATGCATCTTTTTGTGCTGGCAATATTTTCCCCATCGTTACGCACACCTTTGTACATGGAGGCTTTAGCAGGACGTTGGCATCTTGGAAGTTGATAAAGATGCAAAAATCTGGATGAGCAACTTGTGTTGTAATAGACTTGTAGCGATTTTACCTGTTTTAGTTTTCTTGCTCTAAGGAAAGCAGAATCATGTGTCCTGTGGAGTCGTACAAGAATTTACGTGATTGACACTAGCTGTTACTAGCTCTAAATGCCCGTGCGTTACAACGGGAATAATAATACCACTATACTGTTAAGTCCTACATTTGGTAGAAAGTGCTCTGTTACATATACATCTGTAAAGTATTTGCATGTTTGTAACTTACATTAAATGACTGCACATAATTAAATGACAACGTGGCAGACAATACTTACTTTGTTTACAAAGTAGTTTCAAACATAGGCAAACACAACAGGACCATTGGTAATTTTTCTAGATTGGTTTTTTTGTGCAGTTCTAATTTACAAAATCGATAAACACCATCATGATTGAGATACGAAGTACCTGGGAGACGACACCCTTGATGCAGTTGATGTGGTCCAGCACACGTGTCGAGGTTGCGCTATCGCCGGCAGCAGCCTGACGACTCGACTTCCGGTCGTTTACTGTCTGATGGCGTTGTCGACGGCGGCAGCTTGCGCTTCCCGTCGTGTACTGCCGGCGATGATGGAGATGTACTAACGGCGACAATAGAGATGATGGCGTTGTCGACAGCGGCGGCGTTGTCGATGGCGTCAGCCTGACGACTCGACTTGGCCTTTCAGTTCTTCCGGTCGTGTACTGATGGCGTTGTCGACGACGGCAGCCTGCGCGGGCGTTGTCGACGACGTCGATGGAGGCAGCCTGACGACTACGCAAGCGTTGTCGACGGTGTCAGCCTGTGGCGGGTGCTGTTGACGGCGTCGACGGAGGTAGCCTGACGACTGCGCGGGCGTTGTCGACGGCGACAATAGAGATGATGGTGTTGTCAACGGCGGCGAGAAAACTGGAGATTACACCGACAAGAGATGAGATCGTGACCGACGGCGGCAGCCTGTCGACGGCGTCAGCCAGCGCGGGCGTTGTCAACGGCGTGGACGGAGGCAGGCTGACAACTGCGCGGACGTTGTCGAGAGATGAGATCGTGACGGGACGTGAGACAGTCGCCGGGCTAGGAAACCGCCGCACTTTTTTCTGTGTGATATGGTTTCCTTTTTTTTGCGTTATTTTTTTTTGCGTGGCCAGAGGTTCGCGTCGTCGGGTTTCGTTTTTTTGCGTGAGTTTTCTTTTGTTGCGTGAGTTTTTTTTTTCGTGGCCGCCGGGGTTGTGTCGTCGGGTTCTTTTTTTACGTGAGTTTTTTCACGTAGCCAGGGGCTAGCATCGTCGGGTGGGTTGGTGTCGCCGGCTGGACAGTTCGAATTTTTTAGTTGTAGAGATTTGAATAATACGTGCACGTGCACGTGCGGATGTGATCTAGATATGTCATAGAAATTGCTCTTATTACACCAAAAACCAAGCATTATATATATACAAGCACATGTGTGGTAAAAGTTTTGTTTAGATTTAGATTTATAACAAAATAGGTCCATAAATAAATCTTCAACCATATGCCATGTATCTTTGGATTTCTCCTAAAGCATCATGTATAAAAAAATGATCTAAAAAATAATGTGCATCAATTTATCTTTAATAGAATCAGTAAGCTCATTAGAAGACCAAGAATCTAAGACAGTTCAAGAAATGCTTCATTGTCTAGAGAACATCAAGATCATGAAAATACCGGAGATTACTCATACTTACCTTTTTCATTCCTAAATTCTTCCCAACATATGTCTTGATTTACGAGTATAAACTATTTAATAGGGATAGAAACCATGTATTTATTATCATTGGACTGCCCTTATCAAGCAAAGCATATCGAATAGCAACTCTGGCGCTGATCGAGTCTATCCAATAGCAGCACAGCGGAAATCAGAACGTGTTTGATTGCGGCTGCACCGCTTAACTTTGTGCAAATTTTTAAGTACACCACAGCTTAATTTTGTGCCAATCAAAACGTGTTTGATTGCGTCTGCACCGCTTAACTTTGTGCAAATTTTTAAGTACACCACCGCTTAATTTTGTGCCAATTTTTTATGAAAGGACCTGAAGCAAACCATAGGAAAATGCGAGTAAAAAAGAGCAAATGCTAGGAATCGATTCCTGAACCTATATGTGCTCGCAGGACTGATACAACTTCAATTTATAGACCTTCTAAAAGTCAATAATAAAAACATAATTTCTTAACGCAGGTTTGTGTTCGGATCTGAAAAGTAAAATCCATGAATTGCAGATGGAATTTCATTGAAATTTTGAGTCCTGCGGTCAATCGTGGACTGGAACACACTGTATTAAGTTTTTCATCAGTACTTCCTCCGTATCCTAATTAGTGCGACATGGTCTCCCAAACACAATTTTGACCTCTTGTTTTTATAAAAATATTTATGGAATAATAATATATGTATACTTTTATAAAAGTATTTTTCAAGACATATCTATTCATATAATTTTCACATTTGAAATCTCAACTACTTAAAAGTTATTGATGATTTATAGTTCTAATGTTTGACTCAAAGTTTGTACAAAACGTAATCTAATTATGATACGGAGGGAGTACGTGTTTATTACGTAATATATATTAGCTAGTAATAATAACTGCATACAAACGAATCAGCACACAGTTTAACATCCATCCAATTCAAAGAGTAACCACCTCCAAAAGACATAAATCTATTATGGCCGGATTTTACTATTAATTTAGTAAATAGATAGACTAGCACTAATAACAATGTAGAGCGTGAGCGATCACTCGAAGGCCCAATGGTTCTCCTCGCGGATTGCATCCTCCTCCTCCTTGGTGAAATCGTTCTCGATGTTGAACATCTCGCGGATCTCCTCCGGAGTCTTGTCCTTTGCCATGTCAGCCACCGTCTGGCATGTCAGATCCAACAATGTCTTGATGTTCAGAAAGTTTACAGCCAGGATGAGTTCGAAGAGCGTAGCCTCGTCGACCTTGACGAACTGCGCGTCAAAGTTCTTGAGGTCCTCGTCAGCGGGCTTGGCGGCGGCGGCGGCGGCGTGAACGTGCTTGTTGCAGTACTCGAGGACCTTGGCGAGAATCTTGGAATTGACATTGGGGAGCGGGATCACGTTATCAGCGCAGTCATCCTCGATCATGTGGCGGATGGTCTGCGACTCCATCGCCACCACCTCCTCCACCTCGAACTCCTCCGAGTCGGAGCTCATCAACGTAATCATCTTCGTGTTCTCAGCCTCAGAAGACGCCATCGATCGATCGATCCAAAGCTGATCCCTGATGCTGATGCGACGAAGCGAAACCCTAGCTAGCTAGTTGCGGCGCGTGACGGGAGCGAGAGATTATTGATGAGGAAAACGAGTACGTCGATCTCAATGGAAGCCCCTGTCCTCACCGCCTCTGTTGCTTATAAAAGCCCAGGAAGGAGCCGTACAGCTCTCAATATCCAAGCGGATTAGGACTCTCTTCCTTTGTTTTTTGTTTGACTCGGACTCTTATTCCTTTACAACCTGGTAAGTATTCTGTTTAATAATACTTTAATGGCATCACGTAAATGTATTATTATTATTATTATTATTCTGGTAGGAAATTACAAACATATTAAAACAGCTACGTACTAAATTAATTAATTAATATTTTCTCAATTAGGAGTATTATAACATGTGTCCCAATGCAAGAGGCCCAGCCCATCAATTTTCCAGCCCACAAAGAATTGGATAGGCAAAAGAAGCCCGCCTACTTCCCCTGTGCTGCAGTGCACGGACTGAGCGGAAGGGAAAAATCCCAGGTCGCCCCCCTCCCCTCCTGCGACGCGGCCGCCGCCTAGGCCTTACCGCCGCCGCTTCCATAGCTCCAATCCACCGCCTCCGCCGCCGCCAGAGCCCCCCTGCCGCTGACTGCGGACTGCGGGGAGCACCAGCGGCCGCCACTGAGCAGGAGGAATCCCCTCCCCAAGCAGAAGGGTGGGGATCAGTGCGTTTGCTCCTGGTCCTGGAGGAGGGCGTGGAAGAGCTGGGCAGCCAACAAGCAGGGGTTGGTGGAGGATGGTTTCGCTGTCGACTTGGTTCCGCTATGCCGCTCACAAGTTCGAGTACTCCATCTCCCTCTCGTGGAAGGTGATTCACCATCCCCATGTTTCTTCTAAATCCTACTCCACCCTCTCTAGATCCGAACATCCTGATCCTAGTAGCAGCACATCTTGCCCTGTAATTAGTTGCCCCTATCTACCTTTGTGTCTGTACACTCGTCGATTCTACCGCACTGTTCAATCCATTTGCCCTTGAACACAACACTGATGTGTACACTAGCTTAGCTGGACTATAGGAAAATTCATCAATCAAGCAGCAGCGACAACAAAGGAATAGTAGCATAACATGGACTGATTTCGTATTGTCTGCTCAGGGATAGCATGTGGATTGTACCCATTGATCGACACTGCAAGCATAACATCAATTTTTTTTTTCCGTTTCCGCATCATCATGTTATAACATTTTTCCCCTTCAACTCTTTTCTTATGCATGCATTTCTCTTCTCTGCGTCTGTATCCGAGCAGAAATATAATGTGGGCCAGATCAACAGTACAGAGCTAACTGATGCGATATGGAAAAACTTCTTCCAAGGCAAGCTCACCTACACACATTGGACCAAAGGGGGAGAAGCCATGGCTCCCATCGTATCTCCAAATGGAGGATCCCTTCTTGTCAGAAAGCTCGCAAATTTGAGCCCCACGTAAGCACTTAATTTCCTTTCTCCTCTGCCCTCTTCTTTTTGTTGTTGCCAGTTACTGACATGCTATTCCTTAGTCAGCATTGTATGCCTGTGCCCAAGGTTTATTTTGTGGCTAAAATTATATATCTGGATTACTTCAAAAGTTCAATAACAGGGAACACTTTAGATGTCATTTAAAAACAAAACTAGTCCATTCAGTAAATTCAATTGAAATCTTGTAAGTACCATATTTTAAATATTTGCTCCTATACTTTTTATTTACATCCCGCCTATCACATATTTATTTCTTTCGTGGCCCTATTATAGCACCTAAAGTTCACTGAACTAGTCTGCAAAAAGTTGGAACCAGTGAAATTTGACAGTGTTTGTGCATTAACTGTTAAGTATCTGAAACCATAGTTTCGTGTGTGTAAATATATATATTGTTTCCCCTTGTACTGGGATGTTACCTGAAATTTTCATTGGTCTTGTTCAGTGCTCACCTTTAGTGTGCACACAAAATCAGGGTGACTTTTCTATATGACGTAGAGCTTCAAATACGTTAATTGTGGTGCGGGTGCTTGCCCAATCTTCTCGTCTTACGATCATGGAGAGCACTTGATCCATGTAACCTGGTGAGTCGAGGGCACGAGCAGGCTACATCTGTCTGGGCAACAATCTGTGATAAAAAGAATTCGTCCCAAGTATACGGTCAATCAACATCTACTGACCAGGCAAAGTAGACAAGCCGCTGCAATCACAAGGACGCCCAATAACACAAGAGGTAGAGAATTATTCCCAAGTCTCGATTCTCAAGGGGGCATCTATGGAAAAGAACAAGAGCACTTGCCTTCGTATCCTTCCTATTTGGGCTGGTTGAGTTCACTTAGCCCATTCTTGTTTTGTGGGCCTGGTACAGCTTACACCAAACTATGCACAATTCTTTCTGCACAATCCAAATGAGGGTCAGTCTTGCACATTTGAATGTAGACTTGACAAGGTTTCCATCTATATACAATACTCATCTTGGAGCCTTGATTAGTACAGAATTTGTCCTGAAGTTCATGGACCAAATGTGGGCACCAAACCTTGATTGCATCTTGTTCTGTACGTCTTTTGGCTTGACCTCCCTTTCCTTGTGCTCTGTATTCGTACCTGAGAACATGCAATAGCAATGTATTTCCATCTTAGTAAACAATTCACAGTAAGAGCATTCTTTTATTTTTGACACCCTGTTTTGTAGTTTCCTAGTTCGGGCTTGGGTTACTATTCCCTCGAATGCTATCTTGTCTTGTTCAGAAAAGAATGCATGGATCAAATTAAGGATGTCTTGTTTTGCAAAGAATTAAATCGTAGTAAACTAATATTGTCTTGCCATGTCAATTTCTTCTTAATCTGTTTCCTATAGCAAAAAACTATTATTAAACTAACCCAGGAACCACTTAGCCAATGTTTAATAATATTGCACAGCATGGTAAATCCTAAGCCTAAAACAGAAATAATGAACTAAGCAGCGAAGTTTGTTAATATACATCTCATTAATTAAGCTAACTGTATAACACAGCATGGTAAAGACTAAAGATTCCCTAGCTACAATTCTTAATTAGATTCTTGTACCAGACCACCCTTCAAACAAACCTGATTACAGGTAAACAATGTGATTTTGAAATCTAGCCAATGTTTGTGTTGAAAAATAGAAAAATGTCATATTACTGGAAAATAACTGAAGAAAGTACTTCTGTAAAAAAAAGGTCTATAAACAGTTACAAGTACTGGATTTTCTATTATTCACTGCTTGGAACTGTTGTGGAGTTGAGGAACAATGCAATAGATGGGTGATGGTTTCCTCAATGGTCTAGAAATGGGCTTTTGTGCAGATTTATGTAATGCCCACTTGCCCAAAGTACAATCTAGCTCAGGCCTAGCAAATTAGATGCCGTTTTGACTTTTTGGTACATAGATTTTGCTATTTATCTAGACATACATTATATCTAGATACCTAGTAAAATTGATGTACCAAAAAAGTCAAAACGACTTATAATTTGGAACCGAGAGAGTACTTGATAAACCATGCATACACAAAAGCTCATTTGCATATTTGATAATTAGCTAATGCAGTCAATGCATAATGGATTCCAATGTTACTACATTCTTCTTTTCTTTGCAATACTCTTTAAGAACAGCTGTCAATCACAGTCCATCTATTTGTATAAAGCAACATTATTTTCGAACTGTTGACTATGTTAAGTTTAGTTAATTGTCATGCTTGTGTCATGTTTGTGCTGAACTCCCTGATACCTGATACCTCCTTTTAAGTCAACTGTTGGATCTCATGGAATAGCTATTATTTTGCATTTTTGTAAAAACTTTATATGGCATAAGGCGTCAACATGAAGGAAACCTGGTTAGCTGGTTTACAAAGCCACTTCACCTGATAACCAAAGACCATTTGGCATCATCTATTGGTTGAGTTGTTTTTAATACTGCTGTGCATCAAATTATCTTCACAGACAAGTGTTTGTTGGGGACGTTGTCTTGTTAAAAGATCCAGAGAAATCTGATGATTTAATTATTCGACGACTGGCTGCCCTGGAAGGCTTTGAGATGGTCTCAAATGATGAGAAGGATGAGCCGTTTGTACTTGAGAAAGACCAATGCTGGGTCCTGGCTGACAACCTAGCCCTTAAGCCAAAGGTATGTATGTTATTGAGCTAATAATAATGCTTGTAGCAGTGACATGTGTAATTATGCTAGTTGGTGTCTTACATGATTTTGTTGTATAAAACGTACTCCTTGTAGATGCACAACGTGTACTTTTGGTGAATAAGTATATTGCATTTCAACCAAGACCTTTTTGTTAATAAAGATTTTCATGATTGGTTTGGCGACAGGAAGCTAGAGATAGCCGCTTGTTTGGACCTGTCCCAATGACTGACATTCTTGGCAGAGTGATATACACTTTAAGAACGGCTGTTGATCACGGTCCAGTAGAGAACAGGTTTGTTCCTGTGCTATGTCCATCTGTGCATCTCATCTCATTTGAGACCTATACGGCGCATGAGCTAAATGTTTGTTCCTATTGTCTGTGCAACAGCGGCATGGCCATGAAACAGGATGGTCCAGTACTGGCAGTGGAGCTTGATGTGGAAGAGATGGCAAAGAATAATAAGGCGTAGTAGATACTTGATGTTTTCGGCATGCCGCCCTGTAACTCACCATCACAATGGATTTTGTTATTTGATCTGTTGCTTCAAGTAGAACCACATTGGAATGTTTTCTCACGGTTTGCCTTTGGAGCAGTCAATAATGGTCTTGACAAATAATCCAGAGGCTGCTGGATCGTGATCACTCACAATTGTGTCAGTTTCCAGTGCTATCCATTGTGTGATTGTAATGGCTGTGTTTAGGGTTTCTTACATTTATTAAGTTGCCGTGATTTTTTTTTTTACCTGCGTGTGTTCATGGAGCCACGGCCCACGGGTAAGCTGCTGCGTCTTGTAGCATAGTTGATAAACTGCCCAGATTGTTTAGGCCTGAAAGGAATGAGAACGCTTGTGCTGAAACTGATTGTGACGATTAATTTGAGTTGAACATTGGATAAAAACGGCTAAATTGTACGCTGCGACATACTCCTACATGACAGCATAAATTTTCATAAAAACAAAAAACTGGGAATTGGGACAGGCTCTCAAATCGCAGAAGCTTTTCAACCGCAGGGGCGGCCAGCTTCTAACTCGTGGTTCAATGCACGATCAAGCAATTGTTGTTAAGTGTACTCCCTCCGTCCCTTATTAAGTGTTGTTTTGGATTTTCGTGTCACAACTTTGACTAGAGTTATATAAAATACGTGTAATATTTGTGTCTCTAAATAAATTTATTAAAAAACTAGATCAAAAGATCTATCTAATGATATCAGTTATGTATCATAAATATTATTAGTTTTTTATATAAAATTAATTTAAGTTATTTCTTAGGATGTGAGAGACAGTTATTTACGGACGAAGGGAGTACCTATCATTCTCAATCTCAATCTTGTAATCTTCTCTAGAAATCAATAGAGGTGATTATCGTCTCTTGAGCTTCCTCGATGGACTTCTTATCAGTGACATTGCTAGGCAGATACAACTGTGTTATGGCTCTATGGACTAAGATACAACTGTCTTATGGGTCTATGGACTAAGATCATAAATAGTGTGTATATGTATGGTGGTAATTTGTGGTTATCTCTGAATTTGTACTTTACGGGAGATGCATCTGCGTCCACAGCTACATATATGTACCTTCTTCCATGACCGGCTAGAATGCAGAATGGAAAGGATTGCTAACATTATAAAACACAGATGATTATCTGCAAAACAACTCTAGAGAAATCCAGAGCACGCCATTTACAGACACAAGCTCTCTCTGCTTTAATGTAACGGCAGAGCAGCTGCCACTTCGTAGAAGACAATGTAACTTGTGTTTACTACCTCTGTCAATTTTAGAATATATTTTCTGAATCCAGGACTCTAGGCATTCCAAACCCAAAATACCTGTTAAAGTATATGTGAATTTCTGGCCCAACTAGATGTAGATCTAGGCATTGTGCCAAATTCTTACTCCGGCCCAACATCGCCACTAGTACCTATCTAGTGGCATGAATGTTGATATTCTTCTATAAATCTTAGTCAAAATATAATTGCATTATTTTGGGATAGAAGTATTTTTTTATGGTGGATCCTACATATTTTGCTAAAGCCACACTTTAGTCCAAGATTTTTATGGGATTTCTACGGTTTTGCAATCAAAGAAGAAAGGACTGCAACTATTCAGAAAATTCCAAAGACTATTCAGGAATAACTTTTACAGAAATATTTTTTTGGGAGTTTCGATTAGATTTGTAATGAAATATTTCTTTTAGAATAAGCTAAGGGAACAGATAATCCAAAGACTTAATAATACCAAGATTATCTAGGAGCTTGTTACGAAAACTGTTTCACTCTAAAACACGCCTAAGCGTGTAATGCATTAAGCAGGAGAGAGCAACATGTCAAACGAACAGTACAGAACAGTCGGTAACCCAGGTTACCCATGCCCAAACAACCAAAAGCGATTCCAAAAGGAACCAGTACAGGGGCTAAAGACCAGCCCAAAGGGAACCGGAATGCAGAAGCAAACTAAGCTGCCTGAAGCCGGCAGCACACCAAGCCATGGCCTCCTCCCGACCACCGCCAACAGCTGCTGAGCCGAGAGATGGTGATTGTCGAAAGCAGGGGCGAAGCTATGTAGTCAGTAGGGGGTGCATGTGCACCCTCCAAAATTTTAAAAAATAGCTATGTTGATCAATTTTTCACCATGTTGGCACCCCCATGACATAGGTTTATGCACCCACAAGGCAAGTGCACCCCCCTCAATTTTTCTCTAGCTTCGCCACTAGTCGAAAGTAGCAGCATTGCGCTCCTTCCACGACATCCACCCGACAAGGAAGACGAGGGAGTCAAAGCCCTTCCGAAGTTGCTTAGGAACCATCTTACGCTGCTGAAGCCACCAAGAGAGCACAGGTTCATCGCTGAGGGTGATGACATCCTGAAGCTTAACTGAAGAAAGACAGCCATGCCAAACCTCCCTGCTGTAGCAGCAACCAATGATGATGTACAATGGTCTCAGCTGCTTGGTCGCACAGGACACAGATGTTGGAGCTCTGAAGGCCGTGCCTGAAAAGCCGATCTGCCGTCCAGCAGCGATCATGCATAACTAACCAAAAGAAGAATCTCACTCTAGACGGGGCCGCAGTCCTCCAGATGTTCTTAGCGCCAACAGGAGAAGAGGCGCCAAAGAACATTGCCGCGTACGCCGAAGCCGCCGAATAGCATTGGTTCGCAGTCAAGCTCCAAACGAAGGTGTCCGGCTCCTGGCTGAGATGCACCTCATCGAGCAAGTCGCATATATGGACGAAAACTGTTTCACAAGGGGTGAACTATAAAATTACATGTACTGTTTCGCAAAAGCATGCTGATGTGGACTTTTGTCTATGGTTTTGTAATAACAACAAAATTGTTTATGGGTTTGAGGAAGGTCATGCGATCAGGAGAATGTGGCTGCCGCCAGCAGTTTTTTTTGTTTTTGTTTTTTTTAATGTAAACCGCCAGCAGGTTTTGACTCGGCAGGGGAAGGGCTGCAGTGCAGCTCACAGTCACAGAGTCAAAAGGACTGCAGTGCACATATTATCATTCAATTTCAGTGCTATCTTCTGATCCTCTCTAAATAAAAGAGTATCAAAACCTTCATCTCCACAAATGCAAAGTTCAGAGGAAACAGATGAAACAGTGATAGTACTCTCTGTAGATCTTTAGCTTCAACTGAATGCAGCTAGGGAAGTTTCAAAATGGGATGACAAAAAAGAAATCAGTGATGAACACCAAACAAAGCCTCAGGCAGGCTAAGCCGCTCAGGTTCTGTCTTGAGCTTCCTGCCTTCCTCAGTGCAAGGCTGCTTCTTGTCAGCAGCGACATCATCACTGGGCAGATCAAGTCCGGCTGGGATTTTGCCAGGGCAGTTGTAACTGGGGCGATCTGAACCAAGCATACTGCATCATACAACCAAGATCGATTAAAATCATTGTGAGTACTACTGCAAAGTGTTATCATTCCGTTTTAGCGAAAGTCGGAACCAAAACACAAGGGTGGTTGCAGTGCAGTACACTGACCTCCTATCAACCAGAACCAAGGACCGGAGCTCGCAGTTTGCAAAGCTGCATATAAAAACAACCAAGCCAAAGTCAGCAACACACACATACATATATATGCCTCTGATGTGCAAAAGAATAAGAATAAAAACATCAAAGACACTTACTACTTTCTCACTTCTTGTCTTACGGTTGGATGACACTCGTTGCTGTACATGCGTAAGGTATGGCATAATAAACCGCTGTGGGTGACGATGGCTATCTCCTTCTCTTCTCTTGTCCATAACCTGCAAGTAATTTGAATGTGTTCAATTCCAGATCCTAGAACAAGGAAGTTGTTCACAAATGTTGCATGGTGATATATATATTCTCAGAAAAGAAAAGAAATGAACTGAATTGCTACTAGAGGGAAAAACGGATTACCAGTCAATGAACTTCATACCCCTTTCTGCCAGCGACTCATAGGTCTCTCTGACATCTGGTGCCCAGAGAACATCTTCATCACTCTCTATCTGTAGAGTACATACATATATCTTATAGCAGTGAACCACTAGAAAGAAACACCACAGCAAATAAGAAGAGAAATCCAAGATCAAGAAACGTGCCAGCGAAAAATCAATGGCAGGGAAGAGAGCACGGTACTCTGTTACGCTCCTCCTCTTGTCACAAGGATGGACGCCCTGCATTATTTATCGGCAATGACGATAAAAAAAAGAGCTTGGAACTACAGAACTCTGTTAACAACAAAAAACAAATGCAATTAAGGCACTGGATTATCATAACCTCGTTCAGCAAGATGCATGTACGACTGTGTTCTTCAGAGAAGAAGGTACATACCAAGCGCTCCCTGCAGGCTTCAACAGCAAGGAATGGTGGGCAGTTGAGACTTGAAACTGCCGGGCGTCCACTGTCTGCAGCATTCTCCACCATCAGTGGAGACACATTCACACCGTTAATATAGTTTTCACCACCAAAAACTCCCACTGCAGTCTGCATAGTCCTTTAGAACGAACATAGTGAAATGTATAGTGAGGGTCTTTTAGTTATTATGACTTCACACATCTGCAATGCACCCTCAATCAAAGTATATATGTACTATGCCTCAACCAGAAGTGAACTTTTTTTTTGTGACCAAACCAGAAGTGAACTTGATGCAAAACTGTACCTCAACAAAGGAGAACAAATAACCAGCTCAATCTTTTCCGCAAGTCCACATTTTTTCACATGCTCTCGTAGACAGTCAACCTATAAGTTCATTCATTATTTAATATGAGTAAGTCTTACCAGTGAAACATGGATGTAGAAAATAAAAAACCCATAGAAATACCCCCTGGCTGATATTTTGGTCAAAATAAATTACCTGCAGGCCCAGAAAATGAACCGATGTATAGAATATTACTACACATGAATGGTTTAATGTAAATATGGTACGTCTTTTATATTTAGAATTAATAAATAGGAACAAATTTTGGTTGGCAATGGAATAGGAATAAAAATTCTAGCATTAATTAATTTGTTGCTAGAATGTTGATGAGTAAATTGAGGTATATTGATTGAGTGATCCAAATATGGACAATGCCGTTCCATTTTGATGGTGCCAGCCACAGCCCACAACCCAAAGCCAGGGGAAGGACTAGCAGCAACGGAGATGGGGCCTTACAAATTGGTCATGTAGTACTCCAAAATTAAATGTCTTGCATCTAATAATAAATAGATAGATAAAATGAGTACTCCTACTCCTATCTAGACAGGCTCACTGACAACTTGGTACCTTGTGTCAGTTTGAAAAGGAATAAAATAAGGGTATATATTTGTTGGTGGCATACAAGGGGCATGTATGATTTGTGCAGGTTTGGGCCTCAGATTGATGTAGGCCCTGAAATTCAAAATCCAAAATTCCAACTATTTTGGATTCCAAAATTCAGAATGCAAAATATTTCAGTGGGGTGAACCAAAGTTTGGCTTATTTTGAATTCTAATGATGAGGATTGCAAGGGCGACACATAAACCAATGTAAAGTTTGGCTCATTTTGGCCTCTTAAGTTGAAAATCTAAAATGGAGAACGGATCAATTTTTGCCAAAAATTTTGGGTAGTGTTTAGTTCCATTTTGTAAAAAGATGAGTCAAAACCCAAAAGATTTTAGATTTCATAGAGAACTAAACAGGGCCGGTTGGTGTGGGCTGTATTTTTATGGCAGCTTTTAAGTAAGGAAATAGAGCTTGTCATTTAGCCAGAGGAGAGCAGTTTGGGCATGCATGCAGGACGGCTCCTTGGAGTCGATCGGTAGGAGGACTGAGCGAATTATTAATCAGAAATTCTAGGAAGAAGAATCACACACAATATATAGGAGGACATTTTTCTGAAAGGCAAGGCAGTAAGTATATATGGAGTGAACGAAGAAGAGAAGGGCGAAGAAAGCAAGGTGGTGGTCACCTGGTTCCAGGCCAAAGGAGTGACGCGCGCATCAAAGAAGTCTGGTTTCATGTAGGCGCGGTGATCCATCTCGCCTTCCACGTTGTGGACACCCTGAGCATGCCTCACCTGCATGCATGCGTTGTGAGATGCGATGAAGGAGAAGATGCAGCAGCGGCGGCGGCATGGGCAGGGCAGGGCAGGCAGTAGGAAGAATATATAGTAACCAACCAGGTGGATGGTTTTGCAGCGGTGCAGAGGGTAGATGGCAGTGGCAGCAGGAACAGTGCTGGGCTCCATTGATTCCATCGATCTGGATCCTGAGTGAGGAAATATTCATGCATGGACCGAGCAAGATCGATTAGATGACGAAATCCATCGGGTAGGAGAGATGGATGGATGGACCATGGGTGTACCTGCTGAGTTGTTGTTGATGGCGAAGAAGAAGAAGAAGAAGAGTCCTATGACAATGGGTGGGAGGTGGGCGGGCAGCAGAGGAGGATATTGCCAGGAGTGGAGTGCGAGGCGAAGGTGGTCGGTCGGCAACCGTCTCGTCTCGTCCGTGACGCTGCTGCATCTTCTGCATGCCCGGCCTCCTTCCTGGTCGATCGTGGGGTCGTGGTGTTGGGATCTGTATGGAGCCATACTATACGAGTACTAGTATACTAGTAGTACTTGTGTCGTAGAACAAAAAGCCAAATCTGTCTGCTACTCCTGCATCCCGGCGGTGGGTCTGCTCTGTCCACGTCCATCGCATGCTGGATCGGTACGGTGGATCTTCTTCAGTTATGAAACGAATCATGCTGCTGCTGCGAGGCCCAGCGCTGATTGCATGCTGCCCCTCTCTCAGTCCCATTAAAAATATCACTTTAGAATCCGTATTATCTTCTTTAAACGTTCGTCTTATTCAAATCTTTTTATAAATATTATTTATTTTTTGTGACTTGTTTTATCATCAGAGATATTTTAATAATAATTTATTTATTTTATAATTTACAAAAATATTTTGAATAAAACGAATAGTCAAGGTGTCAAAAAATCAAAAACGTCATTTTCTATGAGATGAAAGGAGTATAGGACAAGAACCAGACTGAGTTGGTACAAAGAAAGAATACAATTACGATTAGTCCTCCTAATGCAATCCTGCAGCTGTATGTATGTATACCCCAGCATTCTTCACTCATGTTTGGTCATCTTCTAAAGTACAGTATATACAGGTACAGCACCATCCGTCGTTCATGATTTGGCTACCTACTGTAGATGTTATGTGATGTGCCTGCAAAGCGTCTGTGTGCATCCGTCAGTCACATGATCTACACGCAGCCAGGCAGAGACCAAACCATCAACTTTATACATTTCTTTGGACTTGTCTACCTACATACATGCATCTTTCTTTATTAAGGTATATTCTATCTAGTCATACTAATAATATAATAAACACTAAAAAGCCTACAATTTTAGGCGCACCATTACTCAATCTATTTCTTTTAATAAATTATTATCCAATTTGCTGAATAGAAGTCGTTCTTAGTTCTGAAAATTCAAACTTTATTAACTTTGAATAATTATATATATAAAAATATAATTATTTATAATATATAGTTACTACCATTAGATAGATAGATAGATCGTTGCATATACTTTAATAATAAAATTATTTAGAGCTTAAATCTAGTTAAAGTTAAGAAAATCTCCCGTAGCACTTTATTTTTGAGAATATGTCCATCTATTTTAAATGACCCTGGGACTGAGGCTGACAGTGACAGGACAAGCGGGAGGTGCGAGGCTGTCGTGGATCTTCTGTTAGTAAGGGCATGTTTGAAACGCAGGAATTTCACAGGAATTGTGCAAGAATTTTAAAGGAATCAGTTCATTTTTACATGAAAAAGTACAGGAGCAGGAAAAAATCCTCTGTTCCAAACAGACCTTAAGTCATTCTAGAGATCTCATAGAATCAAATCCTTTTAATTTTAATTAAAATTATAGCAAAAGTATAAATATTTATTTTATTAAATAGGTAGCCAAATAAATATAATTACAATGCTGTAATTACTATGCATGATGTTCGGACACCGCACGGCACCCAACACCCACCGCACCTTCTTCCTTCCATGGCTCCATCACCACAGTACAAGGAAAAAGTAGTGTGTACTGATTGATATATGTGTGCGCGCGCTCATCCACGCCTCCACACACACATTAAAAAATTTACCAAAATACCAAAACCAGACACAAAAAAAAAAATTACCCCCAACTTGCGACAATGATGCCTAACTATGCTCACTGCGGCGGCAGTAATGTGTCTATAATCTATCCGGATTTATGTTAGGCCAGCACCACCGCAGCGACCCACACAACACGCCAACCAGTCTTTGTTTGTTTCCACCGCTAACCATCATTAGATTAGATTACCACATGCATGTATCTTCAACCCCCTATATATATATATATATATATTCAGCCTGTTTTTCATTAAGACGAAATAAGTTTTCGGATGGTTACACACGACCCGTGGCGGATTCATAATGAGATCAAATGGGGGGCTAAGTAATAGAGATGGTGATTGACAGTGAAAATTTAGTGATGATTTAAGGCTAATGTTACAGTAATTGAATGGAGAATTGAGGCTCACGAGTCCACCAATACACACGACGACCCGCTATGATAATGTGGGACCATTTTTTTAGGAACGGAAGGGGCAAAAGCCTCTACAGAAATTTTATTAAAAGAAGTGATAAGTAAACAGTACAACTGATCAAGAAAAAAAAGGAAGAAATAATAGAAGGGCAAGCAAAAAGATTACAATAGATTTTAAATTATAAATCAACAAAAGTTTCAAAGTTTGAACGAGCCTTGTCTTTGCCCTCAGAGTAAGAATCTGCATTTCCTTTCTTTATGTATCTTTGGCCGAGGGGACTGTTAGCTGGATATTCTTGAAAATAAAGTCGTTCCTTGCTATCCAAGTGGGCCAACATATCAGAATATGATTGCCAACATGAAGAAGAATTGGTTTGAAGAATTGGTATAATCGATCCCTTATTTGATTGATTGCTTGAAGGACATCACAACCAGCTTGAATTGTGATGCCAATTGAGTTCCAACAATCCCTAATCCCTAGAGAAGGGGCAATGGAGAAAGAGATGAGTGATTGTTTCTTCAGTGGATTGTTGGCAAAGAAAATAATTATATGACTCCAAATGCATATTCTTTCTTCTGAAGATGTTTCTAGTGCTTAGATGATCTTTCAACAATAGCCAAAAGAACACTTTGTGTTTTGGATGACACAAACTTTTCCATAACCATTTGTAGACTATAGGGACATGATTGTGGCCAATTAAGACTTTGTATGCTTTTGATGAAGACAAGATTTCCCACTCTGATTTCTAGGAATCATTATGTTCATCTAGAGAAAAATGCACAATGAAAGATTAGATCAGTTGTAACTGTTCAAAAGCCTCAATAGACAGCGGAAGGCTGAAAGCAGCCTAGATATGTTGTTAGAATAGAAATTGCTGACTGAGATTGACTTATTCTTGACAAAGGAAAGTAGCTTAGGGTACTCATGCTTCAAGGATTGTTGGTTCCATCTATCAGACCAAAAGAGACACAGCTTTGACCATTGTGCACTTGAACAGAAGAAAATGTCTTATTAAAGTAATCAAGTAATTTTAAAATCTCTTTTAAAACATCTCTTCACTAGAATGAACCTTTTTTGGTGTGGTTAGGCAGTTTACCATTAGGATGGTGCTTTTCTCAAACCAAGGAGACCATTTTACACAAAGTCAGCAGACAGTTGCGAGGGACCATCCCATCAATAGCGGATCGCGACTACCCTAGCCACTAGAAATGTATATTTTTATTACACTTGAAACGAGTTTTGCGACCATGCCGTGCAAAGCGCCGCCAGCGACGAGAAACCTGCCACGACCCAGTCGTCTTCCTCACGGACAACCATCCGGGAGACAACCTGCACATGACTCGCCGGACTTCCAAAAGCTCTGTTGTTCCTCCCCTTCCAGATTGTCCAGGATATGAGCAGCAGCGCCGAGCCGAAAGCTGGTCGTGATGCGGAGTCTAGGCGAATTCACTGCTCTAGCCACCACAGACCAAGGTCTTCCATCATCATGATCCGGCATGGCCGTCACCAAACCGAGCGGGGACGTTAACACAAACCAGAGCTGCTTGGCAAAGACGCACCGCTGGAAATACTAATAAAAAAGTATAACTTGTATAGACAGGCTAGCTAGTAGTATGTCCCAGACAATAACGGCCCATCTAAGCGGAAATTTGTAGTATCATTTCACTTATTTTTTAAAATTATTATTCAACACTTCAGATAAGAATTTATGACAGTTTAGTATCAACTTCTGATAAAGATATTTTCTTCTTATGTATACTAGCTCAAAACTCTTGCAAAGTGTTCTCATTCCGGTTTTAGTGATTCTGTATTAAGTCGGAACCAAAAGAAAAGGGTGCTTGCAGTGCAGTACACTGAGTCGACCTCCTGTCAACGAGAACCAGGGACCGGAGCTCGCAGTTTGCAAAGCTGCATATAAAACAACCAAGCCAAAGTCAGCAACACACACATATATATGCTTTTGATTGATGTGCATGAGTTCGAGAATGCATCGGGCGGGTAATTCAGTAAACGAAAAGAAAAAAAACAGTAGCTGCAGGCAAAAGAATAAGAAGAAAAACATCAAAGACACTTACTACTTGCTCACTTCTTGTCTGACGGTTGGATGGCACTCCTTGCTGTACATGCGTAAGGTATGACACAATAAACCGCTGTGGGTGACGATGGCTATCTCCCTCTCTTCTCTTGTCCATAACCTGCAAGTAATTTGAATGTGTTCAATTCCAGATCCTAGAACAAGGAAGTTGAACTGAACTGATAGTAGAGGGAAAAACGGATTACCAGTCAATGAACTTCATACCCCTTTCTGCGAGCGACTCATAGGTCTCTCTGACATCTGGTGCCCAAAGAACATCTTCATCGCTCTCTATCTGTAAAACAAAAGGAGTACCACAGAGAATAAGAAGAGAGATCCACCAAACATGTCATGGACTATGAGTAAGATCAAGATACTTGCCAGCGAAAAATCAATGGCAGGGAAGAGAGCACGGTACTCTGTTACGCTCCTCCTCTTGTCACAAGGATGGACACCCTGCATTATTTATCGGTAATGATCCAAGAAAAAAAGTTGAATTACAGAATTCTGTTGGAAAAAAAACTAATGCAACTAAGGTTGGCACTGAATTATCATAACCTCATTCATCAAGATGCTTGCGTGTAACAAGTATGTTTTTTGAACAAAACATGTAACAAGTATGATACCATAACCTAATATGTATTCGGGTGTGTTCTTCAGGAAAAAGAAGGAAGTAGGTACGTACCAAGCGCTCCCTGCAGGCCTCAACAGCAAGGAATGGTGGGCAGTTGAGACTTGAAACTGCCGGGCGTCCACTGTCTGCAGCATTCTCCACCATCAGTGGAGACCCACTCACACCGTTCCTGTAGCTTTCACCACCAAAAACTCCCACTGCAGTCTGCATAGTCCTTTAGGACATAATCAAATATAGTGAGGCCGCTTTAGTTATATTATTTTGATCGTACAGCTGCAATGCACCCTGAATCAAAGTATGTACTATGCCTGAACCAGGATTGAATTCATTCATTCATGTTGGGCTAAGAGAGGGCAGAAGCTCACGCAAGAATGCACTTGTGAATCTCATAATTTCACTCCAACATCTAGAACGTACCACAAATGCAGAGTTAACAATGCAACAACAAGGGCCTGCACATGTAGGAAAAACCAGGGACGTAGTACCTTAAGCTGAATATGTACAACAAGTATGTGGTGAAATTGCCACACCTACTGAGCAAAGACAGACATACACAGCAGAGAAGAGGTTCAAGGAAAATGAAATTTGGTTTGAATCGATTTAGCTAGTCTTCTTTTATAAGCTAGCTGATATTTCCCCCTTTTTTTTCCTAAGAAGTAATACAAACTTTTCCAACAGTGAAGAACACCTTTTCTCAATCAAACATTAGGAAGGTTTCTACAAGAGGACACAGCACAACAAAATGAAAAAAGGTCATGTAAAAGTTACTGATACCTCAATAAAGGAGAAGAAATAACCAGCTCAATCTTTTCTGCAAGTCCACATTTTTTCACATGCTCTCGTAGACGGTCAACCTATTATAAGTTTATATTAGTTAATAATAAAGTAAATCTTACTTACCAAGCAAACATGGAGGTACAAAGACATCTGGATGATATATATGTTGGTCAAAATCAGTTAGCTGCAGGTGCAGGCTAGAAGAAAGGTTTACCTGGTTCCAGCCCAAAGGAGTGACGCGCGCATCAAAGAAGTCTGGTTTCATGTAGGCGCTGTGATCCATCTCGCCTTCCACGTTGTGGACACCCTGCGCATGCCTCACCTGCATCATGTCATGTCATGTCATGATGAGAGGATGAGGAAGAAGAAGAAGCAACAGCAGGAGGAGGAGTAACCAACCAGGTGTATGGTTTTGCATCGATGCAGAGGGTAGATGGCAGTGGCGGCGGCGGGCTCCATTTATACTAATTCGATTGGATTGGATTGGATCGACCCTGAGACGACGGGTGAGAAGAGAAGGGATTAAATAAACATGGATGCGAGCGAGGTTAGATGACGATCCATTGAGTCGGTTCATGGAGAACACACGCACGGTATTGAGGAGGAGGACGGAAGATTTGGTTGCAGCCACGACGACGACGAGGGAATCCTGCTGTGCTCTGCTCTGAGCCCCCAGTGGTAGCTGCTGATGAGCATACTGTTGGGAGGGAGGCATATGCTGGGATCGGAATTGGATCGGATCAGAATTGGAACCGCGGGCGGTGAGGTACCCTTCTGCTTCTGGTGCTGCTGCAACTGCATTTGCAACTGCAACTGCAACTGCATGGGGATCTGCTGCATGGCATGGAGACATCGGGCAGAGCCAAATCTGTCTGCTCTGCTCACTGCCATCTCTTCCAGCTGTCTGTCCACGTCCATAGGATCGGATGCATTTTATTTTATTTTTCCTAAAAAAACGAAGAAGAACTCTCTTTTCATCTTCTTACTTAATATAGTAATAATGTGTAGCTCTCCTGAGATTTTCGCCTGTGCCAACAAGCAACTTTTTCAGTATGCAAACCAAATAGGCCGTGCATCCACGCCTCCATGAACAGACCAAACCAGGGACAATGTCTTCCTTGCATCCTACATTATCTATTAATCATCATCATCATTATTATTATTCTTAGAGAAACTTCAAGGGTATCAAATAATTTCCTCCTCAAATATGATGTTTTTCAACTCCTAAAAATGTATTGGAAGTCTCCATGAGTTTCTGACAACACTCCTAAAAAATTGACAAGACAATTTTACATTAGGAATCTTATACTATTCTAAATTATCCTAACCATTTATATTTTTTCCCCATTATACATTTACATCAGCAACTCTTTCTTGCTCTTTATTCTTTTTCATACCCTTTCACCTTCAACGCTAGGGGGAGAGAAGATACACTCGACTCGGAAATGTATAACATTATGTGGAGCGTTAAAGTGTTCCACGTTTACTAAGTTTCATTCACATTTATGACTCTAAATTAATTTATTATAAAAATAAATTTTATAACCAATCTAATGATGTTTATTTCATATAAAAAATTATCTATATTGTTTTAAATATATTGTCACACCCAATTTTAAGAATAAAATTGAATGCGAATAACTCATGTGTGCCCAGAGATCAATCACACACATAAGTTGACAAATCTTTAAATAGTACCATCACTGAGTGCTTATTAGATAACGAATAATATTCTTAAATATAACAGCGGAAAATAAAGATAACTCTCGCGACGAAGCTCCACTTCACAGGGAACGCCGACTGGTTGACCACTAGCCTAGTACACCTCACGGTAGTCTTCATAGCCATCTGAAGGGGTTGAGAAAGCAAGAGTGAGCACTTAAAGTACTCAGCAAGAGTAACATAGGGTTATGAAGCTCAAAAGGCTGACACTGTCTTACTGCGGTTGCTTTTAACTTGGTCAAGTTTTACCAACACTTAGCTCTAATTATACATAACCCAGTTAATAACCACATGATAAGAGTAATAATTCAACATTAACAATTAAACAACATGATCATCTACACTGTGAGTTTTCCAGGCCGCTCGTAACCGTGAGCACGGCTATCATGATAGATTTACACTCTGCAGAGGTTATACACTTTACCCACAAACCATGTTACCCATATGCCCGAGATAGCTAGTCCCATAACACTGCCAAGGTGAACGGGCAGGGAACACTATGAAGTGTTTCAAAAGCCCTTTCTAGCATGTAGCGGACCCTACGGACCCAATGCAAAGGGGTATATGGGACACCCCGATGGTACCACCCGCAGCGGTCCCCATACAAACTATACCCCATAACCAGCTCAGCAAAGGTGCCTTTCACGAACCACAAGCATGCTAGTCCAAACTTCATACTTAACTAAAGCCAGAGCCATTATAGCACTCATGGTTGCATTTAAAATCCCAGTTTTTGCCCTACAGTGGGGTCCTATTCCATGTTGCTACAAAAGCAAACTTTTATCTCTTTGTTGCATATATCATTAGTCAAGATTCTTCTCATAACTCGTAAAGCATAGCAGAACTACCCATATGCAAAAGAAACCCATGGTGACACGGTAAAAGGATGACAACGCTATGGTAAATCTAATAGGAATCAAATTAGACACATGCAATCATGACTAGGTGAATTAGAGTGAATAGGTAACAAGGATGATCCCATGTTAAACTTGCCTTGATAACAAAGCTCTTGGTGGTCCTGATCTGCTGCAAAGAACTCTTGCTCACCGAAGATCTCACCGGTTGTACTCGATCAACATCACCACGCAATCATCCGAACAATCATACACGAGGCAATAAAGATGTGATCAGAACATTACACCATAAACAATAAAGAGGTTTTGAAAAGATTATAAAACAGATCTATACTTTACTACGATCACAAAGACGCGAGAAACACGCTAAACGGATCTAAAACGAATAAAGTATAGATTAAACAAGATTTTGAAAAGGGCAAGATTAAAGCATTAAAAGAGTTAATTTACTTTTATTTTCAAAAGTTATTAACATAGATGGAATCCATACTACTGGATAGAGCATAAAACTACGAATCTAACGCAACTTGAACGGGTCGATTTGGATTAAAAACGAGCAAATTACAAGCATTTAAAGATCAGTGGCAAATCTGTAAATAGAGATTTTCTTTTATTTTCGAATTAAAACAGATCTGGAAAGTGAATACGTCTTCCAGAGAGGAAAACGTAAAGATGGAATCCGCTTTATGGACTGCGGATTGAGTGGCCAGAAACCCGAGGTTCTCTTTAGCAAAATTACCCGCGAAGGGGTATGGATGGATCAGATCCATTGGATCGAGATTGGGCGGTTTGGATTAGAACAGGGGGGATGAGGGCGGTGCTCCTGCCGGAGCAGGGCGGCGCATGGCGGCGCCATGGCCGGCCCGAGGCGGTGCTCGGCGGCGGAAGTCGATCGGGCGCTACGGTACTCGGTTTCCAAATCCGAGGGCACCGGGAGAGAGAGGAGAGGGAGGCGAGCTCACCTGACTGCTCAGAGGGGCTCGAAGAACGCGGAGGGCGGCCGGCGACGGAAGACAGTGGCGGCTCCCTGCAGAACGGCGGCGAGGTCAACCCGAGCACAAAGGAGAGGGAAAAGGGAGGGGAAAGGTGTTCGAGGACTTCGCGAAGATGATGCGAGGGTCGGGGAGGGCTTACGGCGGCCGGAGACGCGCGGAATGGCGGTTGGCGGCTCGGAGCTCTGCTCGGCGGCTCTGTTGCGGCTTGCGAGACGGGGCATGGACGAGGGGAGAGGCGTCGCTATTTATGGCGAGCAGAGGGCGGAGCGGAGTCCTACGCGGACACGACGCGGAGTCCGCACGTGGCGGTTGCGGGTGCACGCGGCGCGGCGCAGCGCGGCGCTGCACGGCGGCAGAGCCCCGGTCGGACTCGACTGAAGGAAGGGGGAGGGGCTGACACGCGGGCCCGTGCTGTCAGCCGCACAAGGGAGAAGGAGAGGGACGCGGGCGCGGGCGCGGGCGAGCTGGGCCGCGGGCGAGGTGTTGGCCGGCCCATGCGGGAAATGGTGAGGGAGAGAGGAGCGACTTGGGCCAGCAGGCCGAAAGAGGAGGGGGAAGGAGAAAAGGATTTCCTTTTTATTTTTCTTTTACAATTGATTTTCCAAATTGATTTTGAAATTCCTTTTTGGAGTTTTTGAAAACCAAACACACAAGAAAATGCAGAGGCATGCAATGCACAAACAAGTTAAACCCTAACATGACATTTAATTTAGTTTTATTTATTTAATTCTATGATCACAAAATTATTTGAAATAAATCAAATTTAAGCAAATTCATGTCTAATTTCTATTTCAAATTTTAGGGTGTTACAAATCTACCCCCCTTAAAAGAATCTCGACCCGAGATTCCTAGATTTTACTTACTTAAAGAGTTGAGGGTAGGTTTTTTCTTAGATCTTACTCTCTTTCCCAAGTGGCCTCTTTCTTGGTATATCGATTCCACTGCACTTTGCACATCTTGATGACCTTACTCCTTGTAATTCTTTCAGCTGTTTCCAAAATCTTAACTGGGTATTCCTCATAGGTTAAATCTTTCTTAACTGTAAGTTCCTCCAACGGTAACTGTTCTTCGGGTACTCGTAAACACTTCTTAAGCTGAGATACGTGAAACACATCGTGAACTCCTGACAAACTTTCTGGTAACTCTAACCGATATGCAACTTCTCCACGTCTCTCAAGAATCTTGAACGGACCAATATATCTGGGTGCTAACTTTCCTTTCATATTGAACCGTTTCACACTTCTCATAAGTGACACTTTCAAGTAAACATAATCACCTACCTCAAAAGACAAATCTCTTCTTCGGTTATCAGCGTAACTCTTCTGTCGAGACTGTGCTATCTTCAGATTATCTCTGATTACTCGGACTTGTTCTTCTGCATCTCTCAGAACATCTGGTCCAAACACTTGGGTTTCTCCCGTTTGATTCCAGAACAACGGAGTTCTACACTTCCGTCCATTCAAAGCTTCAAACGGTGCCATCTTAAGACTTTCCTGATAACTGTTGTTATATGAGAATTCGGCATAGGGCAAACTCTTGTCCCAACTGGTACCATACTGCAAAGCACAAGCTCTCAACATATCTTCTAGCACTTGATTTGTCCGTTCTGTCTGTCCATCTGTCTGAGGGTGATAGGCTGAGCTAAAATTCAACACTATTCCGAGGGACTCATGCACCTTCTTCCAAAAGTGCGAGGTGAACTGGGTTCCTCTATCTGACACAATCTTCTTTGGAACTCCATGCTGACATACTATTCTTTCCATATATAACTCCGCTAACTGTGCTCCTGTATAAGTGGTTCGAACTGGCAAGAAGTGAGCTACCTTCGTCAAGCGATCAACTATGACCCAGATTGAGTCATAACCTTTCCGAGTAAGCGGTAACCCAACTATGAAATCCATACCAACGTCATCCCACTTCCATTCAGGTATCTTCATTGGCTACAACAGTCCTGCAGGTCTCTGATGTTCTGCTTTAACCCTCTGACATGTATCACATATTGCTACATACTCTGCCACGTCACGTTTCAATCCAACCCACCAATACTTCTCTTTAAGATCTAGGTACATCTTAGTGCTTCCAGGATGTATTGAGTAGGTTGACTCATGAGCTTCTCGCAGAATCGTTTGTCGAATAGACTTGATGTCAGCGACGCAGATCCTCTTTCCATACCACAATGTACCGTTATCATCTAACCGGAAACCTGGTGATCTTCCTTCCTTCATGTTCTCAACTATTAACTGCAGATTCTTATCATGCAACTGCCCTTCACGAATCTCCTTCTCTAGTGTAGGCTCCACTACCATCTCCATAGCATTAGTGACAATGCTCAAGTTCAGCACACAACTCTTCAGGCATAGGTATTGTCCGAATCTCATTAGCATAACTTTTCCTGCTAAGAGCATCGGCCACAACATTGGCTTTACCAGGATGATAGTGAACATCTAAGTCGTAATCCTTGATCAGCTCCAACCAATGGTGTTGCCTCAAATTCAAATCTGACTGAGTAAAGATGTATTTCAGGCTCTTATGGTCTGTGTAGATGTCACACTTATGACCAATAAGATAATGTCTCCATATCTTCAATGCATGAACCACAGCTGCTAACTCCAAGTCATGAGTCGGATAATTCAACTCATGCTTCCTCAGTTGTCGCGAAGCATACGCAACAACTCTTCCTTCTTGCATAAGGACACAACCCAAACCAAGACGAGAGGCATCACAATAAATAGAGAACTTCTGAGTCAAGTCTGGCAAGGTCAACACAGGAGCTGTAGTCAATCTCTTTTTAAATTCTTCAAAGTTAGCCTGACATTTTTCTGACCAAACAAACTTGGCATCCTTCTCAAGCAACGCGGTCATAGGTTTAGCTAGCTTATAGAATCCTTCAATGAACCTTCTATAATAACCAGCTAAACCAAGAAAACTGCGAATCTCACTGACATTGGTTGGGGTTTCCAATTCAGTACATCTTCCACCTTACTAGGATCAACTGATATTCCTCCATTAGACACAACATGGCCAAGAAAAGAAACTTCTTTCAACCAAAATTCACACTTACTTCTTTTAGCATACAACTGGTGCTCTCTAAGCTTCTGTAATACCAAACTCAAGTGTTCATCATGTTCATCATCGTTCTTGGAGTAGATCAAAATATCATCAATGAATACCACCACAAACTTATCAAGATATTCCATAAAGACCTTGTTCATCAAATACATGAAGTATGCAGGTGCATTGGTAAGACCGAATGACATCACCGTATATTCATACAACCCATACCTCGTAGTGAATGCTGTCTTGGGAACATCTGAAGCACGGATCTTCAACTGATGATAACCAGACCGAAGATCAATCTTGGAGAACACACAAGCACCCTTCAACTGATAAAACAAATCATCGATTCTGGGCAAAGGATACTTGTTCTTGATAGTTACCTCATTGAGTGACCGATAATCAACACACATCCTCTGACTGCCATCTTTCTTGTCAACAAAGATAACCGGTGCACCCCAAGGTGAAGAGCTAGGACGAATAAAACCTTTATACGACAACTCTTTAATTTGTTTCTTAAGTTCTTCTAATTCTTTTATTCCCATCCTATATGGTCTTTTAGCTATAGGTGTGGTTCCAGGTATTAACTCAATTATAAATTCAATGTCACGATCGGGAGGCATACCTGGCAAATCCTCCGGGAACACATCTGGAAATTCATCCACAACCCGCTCTGCTGGGTTGTCATTCTCCTCAAGCTGATTGACGGCGGCTGTCGGTGGAGGTTGTATGACCACATCAACACTGATCCTGCCCCCTGTAGGTGTAGACAATTCAACTATCTTTTTATCACACTTGATCACTGCATCTTGCTTTCTCATCCAGTCCAAACCCAATATAACATCGATCCCAGCGGTCCTCAAAACTGTAAGCTGAGCTTTGAAGTCTACCCCCCTTAGGGTAACAGTAACCGATGGACAATAACAATCGGTTCTCATAACCCCACCCGGTGAATTTACGATTATAGGATTTTGCATGACTACTAATGATGTTCCATGCATTATAACAAAAGCTTGCGATATGAAAGAATGTGATGCTCCAGAATAAAAAAGAACAGTAGCAGGAATGGAGTTGACATGGAACGTACCCATCATCACTTCTGGCGCTTCCTGTGCTGCTTCTGCAGAGACATGATTCACGCTCCTATTATGTCGGGGCGGCTGGTACCTTCCTTTCAGGTTGTTGCTGTTCTGACTTGGAGGGTTTGGTGAGTTTTGCTTCTTGGGACAGTTATAGGAGAGATGTACGGGTTCACCACAAACAAAACACTTGATGGGGGTGTTGGGAACATTAGTCTTTGCTGGGGTACTGCTGGATGAGCCTTGACGAGGTCCTGAGTAACCACCCTGTTGCTGGAATGGTGGACGTTGCTGGTTCGGGTTACGGTTCCCAAAGTTGGATGTGCCTTGGTACCTCTGCTGGTAACCCTGCTGAGGATAGTTGAGACGCTGGCGAGTGTTACTCCTCGAAGCTTGTCCTCTAAGTTTCCTCTTCTTGTCCATCTCCCTGTCTTCATTGTCCAGGACGATGGCACAGTTCACCAAGGATTGGAAATTCGGGTATGTATTACCCTTCAGCTGCAACCGGAGTTCATAGTAGATCCCCTTTAAGAAGATACGCTGCTTATCAGCATCATCCCTTACTTCATTGGGAGCATAGCGAGCTAGCTACGAGAACTTGTCATGGTACTCGCTGACTGACATCTGTCCCAACCGAAGATTCCTGAATTCTTCTTGCTCAGCTCTATGATTCCCTCTGGAATGTGGCACGCCTTGAAGTCCCTGGAAAACTCTTCCCAGGTGATAGCGGGAGCATTGCCGGGACGAGCATCTTGGTATGTCTCCCACCAAGTCTGAGCTGCACCCTGAAGTTGACCAGAAGCATACAACACTTTCTCCTGGTCATTGCACTGTGCGATGTTGAGTTGCTTCTCCACCGCACGCAACCAATCATCCGCCTCAAACGGATCACTGGCATGAGAGAAAACAGGAGGGTGTCCTTGCAGAAATTCCCTCCGCTTGTTGACAGGTGGAGCTCCAGCATGTTGATGGGGTTGGTTCTGCATGAACTGCATCATGACTTGCATTGTCTGCATCATCTGAGCCTGTATCTGCTCTGGGGTCATCGCAGGTGGTGGAGGTAGAGGGTGCTGGTTATTGTCGTTGTTGTTGTCACTGGTGTTGGATCCGGAGTTGGTCCTGGTGCGAGGCATCTATCACATAGAACATAAGAGCGATTTTGAAAACCTGACACGAGATGAGTCTGCAACTTTTCTGGATTTTCAGCACAACAGCAGTCTAGCAAAATAGTCATATCTGAAGTTCCCGAACTCAAACAGAGACAAAGCTTACGTGGTTGGAAAGATAAAGAAGTTATCTACAACTTTTGTAATTCTGACTTTTTCTGATTCTGATATTAACTTAGTCATAAACTGCGTTTAAACAGATTTGTCCAGAACACCAAAGTGCGCAGAAACATCAACTTGCAGGAATTGTTTCTCTTGACTCCGAACAGATATGAAGGTTCTTCTTGCGGACACGGAAAGATAAGGAAGTCTACTGTTTTCAGTTAAATTTTTGTGATTTTAGGACGTTCAGAATTAATTAAGAAAAATTAACAAGACAGAGAGGTCTGAAAAGACAGGTTAACAAAAACTGCAGCTTTATTTATTATTATCTTTCAAAAACCCAACCTAAGATATGAGTGTTGTGGACAGGCCCACAACCTCAACAATCATTACAAAGAACCAACTCACACATTAGCAAAAGAACAAGCAACTAAATACTTAGAAAAACACTAGCACACACGACTCACAAACTAGCGAATAAACTATAAAGGGACTCCTAGTCCTAATTCTTCTTGATCTTCTTGAAGTTCTTTGGCAGACCAAACTCTTCACGAATCTCATCTTGTTGTTGATAACTGCGCTTGAGCTCCTTGCGCAGCTCCCTTGCTTCTATTAGGAGATGACCATACATGCTCATCATCTCTTGAACGAAGTTGACGAGCTCATTCAGGACGGGGCCACCTTCACCGTTAGGTTCGGCGATTATCCAACCTTGCTCCACATAGAAATGAGGGATGTAACGGCGTCGAGTGTTGGCGATCCTTTCCCTGAACTTGTTGTGGATGGCCATATATGCAGAGAACGCGACGTCCTTCATGCTTGCTTCCATGGTAGGATGAGCAACACAGCTATGGAAGGTATAATCCACACGTTCAGCTGCTTGCCCACCAGCACTTCCACAGATATAGATCTTCGCCTTCCAGTAGGTGTTGGCGAGGGGGTGTTTGAATTCCTTGCAAGTGTACATGGTTGCAATCTTGGGTCCTGGGTGACATTCTATCACAAGGTCCACCAGCTGGGAGTGAGCGTAGCTGCTGTGCGCTCCTTCTCGGATATACTTAGTGAGGATCATCCCTGGCTCTTCTGGCAGATCTTCTCCGACAACATCAGGAGTATAGGAATTAACGTCAACACTTGGGGCATGGGGGCTTTCTTCCCCGTGGTACTCTTCGCCACTGGAGATTTCCTGGATCTCCTCCTCTGGTTCTTCCTGAGATCCCACCATTGGCGATTGAGGTTCAGGAGGGGCACATCCTCCGGTGCTGATGCAGGCTGACCGACGAAGGTTAGACATCTTGAACATGACCAAGATAGAGATAGATTAGAACAAAATTTTCACAATATAATAAGTCAAGTGTAGCATAAACAGTTTGAGAAAATATATATACAAGGATGTAAGCATGAAAAGAGAAGGTAAGAACAAGATAAGAAGACCATTCTAACTAGGCTTGCGTCCTACAGTCAACACTTGCTTTGATACCAATTTGTCACACCCAATTTTAAGAATAAAATTGAATGCGAATAACTCATGTGTGCCCAGAGATCAATCACACACATAAGCCGACAAATCTTTAAATAGTACCATCACTGAGTGCTTATTACATAACGAATAATATTCTTAAACATAACAGCGGAAAATAAAGATAACTCTCACGACGAAGCTCCACTTCACAGGGAACGCCAACTGGTTGACCACTAGCCTAGTACTCCTCACGATAGTCTTCATAGCCATCTGAAGGGGTTGAGAAAGCAAGAGTGAGCACTTAAAGTACTCAGCAAGAGTAACATAGGGTTATGAAGCTCAAAAGGCTGACACTGTCTTACTGCGGTTGCTTTTAACTTGGTCCAGTTTTACCAACACTTAGCTTTAATCATGCATAACCCAGTTAATAACCACATGATAAGAGTAATAATTCAACATTAACAATTAAACAACATGATCATCTACACTGTGAGTTTTCCAGGCCGCTCGTAACCGTGAGCACGGCTATCATGATAGATTTACACTCTGCAGAGATTATACACTTTACCCACAAGCCATGTTACCCATATGCCCGGGATAGCTAGTCCCATAACACTGCCAAGGTGAGCGGGCAGGGAACACTATGGAGTCTTTCAAAAGCCCTTTCTAGCATTTAGCGGACCCTACGGACCCAATGCAAAGGGGTATATGGGACACCCCGATGGTACCACCCGCAGCGGTCCCCATACAAGCTATACCCCATAACCAGCTCAGCAAAGGTGCCTTTCACGAACCACAAGCATGCTAGTCCAAACTTCATACTTAACTAAAGCCAGAGCCATTATAGCACTCATGGTTGCATTTAAAATCCCAGTTTTTGCCCTACAGTGGGGTCCTATTCCATGTTGCTACAAAAGCAAACTTTTATCTCTTTGTTGCATATATCATTAGTCAAGATTCTTCTCATAACTCGTAAAGCATAGCAGAACTACCCATATGCAAAAGAAACCCATGGTGACACGGTAAAAGGATGACAACGCTATGGTAAATCTAATAGGAATCAAATTAGACACATGCAATCATGACTAGGTGAATTAGAGTGAATAGGTAACAAGGATGATCCCATGTTAAACTTGCCTTGATAACAAAGCTCTTGGTGGTCCTGATCTGCTGCAAAGAACTCTTGCTCACCGAAGATCTCACCGGTTGTACTCGATCAACATCACCACGCAATCATCCGAACAATCATACACGAGGCAATAAAGATGTGATCAGAACATTACACCATAAACAATAAAGAGGTTTTGAAAAGATTATAAAACAGATCTATACTTTACTACGATCACAAAGACGCGAGAAACACGCTAAACGGATCTAAAACGAATAAAGTATAGATTAAACAAGATTTTGAAAAGGGCAAGATTAAAGCATTAAAAGAGTTAATTTACTTTTATTTTCAAAAGTTATTAACATAGATGGAATCCATACTACTGGATAGAGCATAAAACTACGAATCTAACGCAACTTGAACGGGTCGATTTGGATTAAAAACGAGCAAATTACAAGCATTTAAAGATCAGTGGCAAATCTGTAAATAGAGATTTTCTTTTATTTTCGAATTAAAACAGATCTGGAAAGTGAATACGTCTTCCAGAGAGGAAAACGTAAAGATGGAATCCGCTTTATGGACTGCGGATTGAGTGGCCAGAAACCCGAGGTTCTCTTTAGCAAAATTACCCGCGAAGGGGTATGGATGGATCAGATCCATTGGATCGAGATTGGGCGGTTTGGATTAGAACAGGGGGGATGAGGGCGGTGCTCCTGCCAGAGCAGGGCGGCGCATGGCGGCGCCATGGCCGGCCCGAGGCGGTGCTCGGCGGCGGAAGTCGATCGGGCGCTACGGTACTCGGTTTCCAAATCCGAGGGCACCGGGAGAGAGAGAGAGAGAGGGAGGCGAGCTCACCTGACTGCTCAGAGGGGCTCGAAGAACGCGGAGGGCGGCCGGCGACGGAAGACAGCGGCGGCGGCTCCCTGCAGAACGGCGGCGAGGTCAACCCGAGCACAAAGGAGAGGGAAAAGGGAGGGGAAAGGTGTTCGGGGACTTCGCGAAGATGATGCGAGGGTCGGGGAGGGCTTACGGCGGCCGGAGACGCGCGGAACGGCGGTTGGCGGCTCGGAGCTCTGCTCGGCGGCTCTGTTGCGGCTTGCTAGACGGGGCAAGGACGAGGGGAGAGGCAGCTCTATTTATGGCGAGCAGAGGGCGGAGCGGAGTCCTACGCGGACACGACGCGGAGTCCGTAGCGGCAGTTGCGGAGTGACGCGCGCGCGTGTGCGCACGGCGGCAGAGTCCGTGCTCGATGAGAAGGGGGTGGGCTGAACGCGGGCCGTGTGTCAGCCGCCAAGGTGAAGGAAGGACGCGGGCGCGAGCGAGCTGGGCGGGCAGGGTGGCGCCCTGCGGAAAGGTGAGGGAGAGAGGACAGCGGCTTGGGCCGCAGGCGAAAGAGGGGGGAAGGGAAGGATTCTTTTTATTTCTTTTCAATGATTTTCCAATGATTTTGAATTCTTTTGAGTTTGAAAACAACACACAGAATGCGAGCATGCAATGCACAACAGTTAACCCTAACATGACATTATTTATTTTATTTATTAATTATGATATTTTGAAAAATGAGTTTAGCTTTCAGTCTTTTCTATGTCAATTTTGGGGTGTTACATATGTGTCATTAAATTTAGGTATACTAAACAAACCTGTTTTTATTTCTGAGAGTAGAGGTAGTAAATTTTAAAATGACCTTTTAGATTTTTCTGAACAATTGACTTTATATATTTTAAATTCTTTTTGAGTTTTTGAAAACCAAAACACACAAGAAAATGCAGAGGCATGCAATGCACAAACAAGTTAAACCCTAACATGACATTTAATTTAGTTTTATTTATTTAATTCTATGATCACAAAATTATTTGAAATAAATTAAATTTAAGCATATTCAAGTCTAATTTCTATTTCAAATTTTAGGGTGTTACATATATAGTCAATTAAATTTAGTATACTAAACTATAAAACTGATTTTTTTTTCTAGAGATAGAGGTAGTACAATTTTAAAATGCACCTTTAGACCTTGTTTACACAGAAGCCATGTTGCACTATTATAAGTACAATTACTGTAGATGTACCTTTACACCTTGTTTAGTATACTAATCAATTTTGTAAGCATTTTTATTATTTTAGTGCGAATATACTAGGAGATAATAATAAAAAAAGAAACAAATACATGGTCTCGTTTATATTTTCTAATAAGACATTATTACCAGCATAGTTGATGGAGATTGATTAATTATAAGTGACTAGCTACTAATGATATGATACCTCCTAAATTTGTAAAGGCTTGTTGCACTGCATTACAGAACGGGGACGGACGAAATAGATAGATTTGTCGTAAAAGCTAGAGTAGAATACATAGTCTAGTTTGGCAGGTCCTAAAACCTTGAGATGTAAACCGGCGGATAATAATCATAATAACTTTTTTTTATAAGTGAATAACAATCACAATATGAAATTATGTTCACAAACTCAGGGCCTGTTTGATACAACTTATAACAGCTTCATAAACATGTTGTGAGCTATTTTTTTTGTCAAACACCTTTCTTCCCCTCTCAGAAAGATGTGAAGTGGGGTGAAGCTGAAAATAGTAGGTTATTATAGCTCCCTCCTCCCCCTTTCTCTCTTATATCAATGCATAAAGTTGTTAGTGAAACTGTTTTGTCAAATATTTTTTTCAAAATAATTCAGCTTTATCTAAAGAGTTGTTTATGAAGTTATTTTTAAAAAAACAGCTTCCACTAGTGAGGTAGAGCTGTACTAAACAAACCGACTAAACAAGCCGAGGTTGAATCGGAATGGAATGGAAAACCGGGCGGGGAGGTGGGAGCCGACCAAGGTCCCTCGTCCTGACTCATGGGGACATTACATGCTGCCTCCCCTGTACCGAACGGAGTAGAACAAAGCCAATTCTGCCTGCTACTCTGCTCTGCTATGCTGCCATCTTTTCCAAGCTGTCTGTCAACGTCCATCGATTTTCTTTGTTTTTGTTTTTAATCTTGACTTGCCTTGTTGTCGGCTGCTGATTGCGGGCTTTCCAGGACCATCTCATCGTCACAGACAAAACAATACAATTATACAATTAGGACTAGTACTAATAGTACTGTTGCTGCAATGGTGTTCGGACACAACACAACACCACACGGCGCCGCCTGTGGTCTTCCTTCCACGAACAATTTTTCGCCCACCTCGCCTCCCGATACGGTGCAAAAAGTGTGTGTGCATCCACGCGTCCACCAACAGACCAAACCAGGGGACAAATCAATGATGTCTTTCTTTCTTGTATTCGTATATATACAATTTTGCCTAACTTGTGTAGTTGTGTCTCTAGTCCTATATATAAAGGGCATGTAAACCTCTAGATGCTTCGTCAAAAAAAACCTCTAGATGTAAACCCACAGTTAATAATCACATAATCTAGTTTGGGATGTTGTCAAAACTTCGACATGTATGCATGTCAAGAAAAAAAAAACTTCGACATGTAAACCGAACCGACAGTTTAATAATCATAACCGGACAAGTGATGATAACACATATACACACTACATATATTACAAGTAATGTACTACTATAATCATAATCGGACAGCTTAATAACCATAATCGGAACCAATTAACCAGGTGTATGTTTTTGCATCGGTGCAGAGGGTAGAGGGTAGATGGCAGTGGCAGCAGTAGCGTCGGGCTCCATTTATACGAATCAGTTCCGAGAGATTGGATCGTGGAGCCTGAGACGGAAATGAAAACATACATGCATGGAAGCAAGCGAGGTTAATTAGATGACGATCCAATTGGAAATGGAGTGGAAGAGCAGATGATCGAGGCAGAAAACACACACTGGCCGAGTCACCGACGCACGGCGGCGAGGAGGAGGAGGAGGAGGTGGTGGTTTTTTGTTGCATACCCATTTTTATCTTGCCTCCTTGTTGGCTGCTGATTGCCGGATTTCCAGGACCGGACACGTCCATCTTTTATCGCCACCATGTCCACGTGGGCTCCAATTCCCTTCCTTAAATACTAGTACAATTTTTGTGTTTGCTTTGCTCTCCTAAACTTTAGCCACTCATAAATATTTTAAATATTTTAGGGTTTTTTTAGTTGGGTCGTTGAAAGATCTAGATATAGCTAGAGGGGGTGAATAGCCTATTAAAATTTTCTACAACAACACTTAGACAATTTTGTTAGAATAAAACACGGCGAAAGCAAGTTTGCACTAGCACTACTAGGGTCGGCAAGCCACCTACCACAAATCCAGTTTCTAGCAAGATAAATCCTATGTCACACACAAGAGCTAGAAAACTAGTGTTACTAGATAAAGCTACACAAGCTAAGCTAGAAGCTCTACTTTTGCAAGAATGTAAAGAAAGTAATGCAAAGCTAGAGATAGGAAGATTATACCGCCGCGAAGAGAATGCCAAAGAGATAATCAATCAATCACAAGATGAATCCTCGGTAGAGAGACAATGAGACATAATATTTTTTACCGAGGTTCACTTGTTTGCCAACAAGCTAGTCCTCGTTGTAGCGATACACCTACTTGGAGGTTCACGCGCTAATTGGCATCACACGCCAAACCCGTCACCGAGTGCCGCAAAACCAACACAAGATAGTGATCCACAAGCTACGAGCAATCCACTAGAGATACCTTTTGCGAACTCCCGTGGGGATGGTTCAAGAACCCCTCACAATCCACCGATCGGAGCCGGAGACAATCACCTTCCTCCGCTCAACGATCCTCGTCACTCCAAGCCGTCTAGGAGGCTGTAACCTCCAAGAATAACAAGAACTCCCGCGACGACGACGATCACCAAGTGTCACTAGTATGTAATCAATCGAGCAATGCACTTGGTTCACTCAATCTCTCATGAAATTGTCAAGTGTATCAAAGAGATGAGTGGTGGAGGCTCTCACAAATGAGCACTAGTGTGTGAGTGATGAAAATGTGCAAGAGCTGCCCCCTTGGGCCGGCCATACAACTATATATAGCCCACACAAACACACTAGCCGTTTCCACCCACTTTTCACTTCTCTGCGTGCCTCCGGACGCACTTTTCACAGGGGATCCGGACCATCAGCCTCGTCCGGACCCCTCCACAGCCGAGAGTCAGGCTCTCTGATTCACAGCTCCGGACGCGCCTCCGGATGCGCGCAACGCGCCGTCCATACCATGGCATATGCGTCCGGTCAGCCTCCGTTTGAACTGGCTTCTTCCCGCGCTCGTCACAGCGCGCCACGCGTCTCCGGACACAACTGTTCACCGGGTCCGGACTCCCTGCACCGAGCGTCCAGAAATATTTTCCAGACAACCCGAGAGCACCCGAGAGACAGCAACATCTCCGGACGCAAGTCCGGAGCCTTAGTCCGGACCATCACCAGCGTCCGGATCACCTCCACCAGAAACAACAGAGAGCGCCAAGCCTCTGGACGCATGTCCGGATCCCTTGTCCGGACTAAAAACAGAGTCCGGACCTCCTTTCACAGATCAGCCGAGCTAGGGAATGCCTCTGGACCCATCTCCGATGGTCCGGACACGACCAAACCCTAGCGTCCGAACCCTATGTCCGGACTGCTTTCTTCTACCACACTTCCTCCAACTTTCTTCCAAGCTTCCAAGAGCCAACACTAAGTGATCTCAACATTTGTGCACGTGTGTTAGCTTTTAGTTCACATTTATCTTGGAATTAGTTGGTTATTTCACTTGGTTCAATTGATTTTATATGCAATGCAAAGAACCTAGTGGCACGTGATAACCGTAATCAAATACGAGAGCTCCCTCCTTAATAGTACGGCTATCAATCCTAAATGTGATCACACCCTCTACGGTGTCTTGAACACCAAACCGAAAATGGTTCCTATTATCACCTTTGCCTTCACACCATTTTCCTTTGCACCACCATGCTAGAGCCTTGTGCCATCTACTTGATCCACCTTGCTCCATCACATGACATGTACCAACCTATCTCATGATTCATACTTAGAGATCAAGGTTAGTATTTTAGGTAGGTTTCATCAATTACTCAAAACCAAACACATGGGGCTCTCAGCCGTAGTTGTGAAGAAAAGTTACTATGAACAAACGGTACGCTATAGAGAAGTTCAAACCTGTTTGATTAACAAATATAAAATCTATATTTTATCTTTATCAGTCTTGAAACAACTATGAAAAAGTTTTTTATTCCATCCATTTTTAAAAGCAGAAATCCAAAATCTAAAAGTAGGGTTAAACCAGCTTTCAAAAGTATACTAAAATAAACTACTGCTACATTTTTTATTGGGCTGTTGGCTTTTAAGGCCAAAAGCCTAACCAAAATCACTCTTAGTCCTGTCACTCCAAAGTAGGGCTAAAGACCATTTAGTTATATTTAGCCATAGTGTTTGTCTACAATTTTACTATAAAAGAGACTAAATCTAGTTTGGGACATTGTAAAAACTTGACATGTAAATTGACAGTTAATAATCATAATTCATAATCTTACAAGTGACAACACATATACACACTACATACAAGTAGTAATAATACTATAATCCTCCACCGCCACTTGTCCTTCTTGGACAGTCTTTTATGTGATTCTTTTAAATACCCAACTTGCGACAACGATACCTAATTATGCTCCCTGCGGCGGCAGTAATCTGTCTATAATCTATCCGGATTAGTATATTTGGCCAGCCCAGAGCCCCAGGCGCAGTGACCCCACACACAACACGCCAAACAATCTTGTTTCCGTCTGCCAGAAATCATCATTTACATTAACACATGCACATGCATGCATCTCCATCCCGAGTCATCGTCACTTGCCCTCCACTTTTTAATAAAAAAAATATATATCACACGTACTATACAGGCTAGTATATGTCCCACACACAAAAAAAAGGCCTATTTACTGTAATTTGTAGTATCATTTATTCACATATTTTTTACATTATTAGTCAACATTTCAAATAAGAATTTATGACATTCTAGTATTAACTTCTTATAATGCTATTATCTTATATATACTCACAAATCCAATCACACAGTGCAAATCACTCATAAAACCATATGAAATGAGGCATTCTGGTATCTCACTTTAGTCCTGCTAGCTCATCTCCCATCACTGCGTTTTTTTAGTACTAATTCATCTACAGAAAATGAGTATAAATAAACAGGCAATAATACAACGAACCCAATGCATCCATCAAATATCGATCGGTTTTTATCACCATCCATCAGAAACCAGAATAGCGTGGACAAGAGTGAAGCAAACCTTATTAGGTTTTATCCGGGACTAGAACAACTAGCTAGGAAACCAAGAGAATTTTGCCATGCATCACCTGGTGAATGTAGGTGATCCAGTTATTATTACCATAAATAGATGATCCTAGTCCAATACCCTGAATCTCAATACAGGCTGAGACAACAGAGCAGACATGCTAAATAAATTGCTCCGTAATTCATCTTGATTAACAAAATGGTATGTGTAATGTAAGCCCTATCTGTAGATGCCCTTTTAGCTTGTCCTCTTCAAAGCAAGCTTCGTAAAGGTCAGAATGGCTTGATAATCAAGTCATATCAATATCTGTGAGGTTGCCTCAGTTCTTCTCAGCTTCCTCGAGGTGATTCTTATCTGCAATATCACTAGGCAGATCTAGTCCGGTTGGAATCTTGCCAGAGTAGTTGAATCTTGGGGGATGTGACCCAAGCATGCTGCATCGTGGAAAATATTACTAGTAGGATAACAAAAGAAGGCCAAGCTAGATATATATTTGCAAAATAATCACAAAATAAAAGCAGTGCATGCCATATCCACAAATGAGGTAACAAAACTGACCTTCTGTCAACCAACACCATCGACCGTAGCTCGCAGTTTGCAAAGCTGCAGAACACCAACTGAAAGTTAGCCACAGATCCTTCTACTACATCTAAACATGGCTAAACATTTTAAGTTGTAGTGCAAGGATCAGTATTCACTACAGTGAGGCACAGAGAAAAAAACAGGGAACTAAAAAGGTTAACCTATTGGACATATTACGACCAATAAGAACCTGTGGATATACTAGTATGATGTGTAGTACTCGTATCTCTGTCGCTTTGAACATTGCCACTGAGTTAGTTAACATCTACCAAGGAAAAAAATAAGTCAATGTCAAGACACTTACTGCTTGCTAACTTCGTCTGTTATGGTTGGATGGCACTCCTTGCTGTACATGCTTAAGGTGTGAAACAAGAAACCACTGTGACTAACAATAGCTATCTCTTTCTCTTCTCTTGTCCACAACCTGAAAGTATGTCCAAACAATGGGCAAATGAATCCAGCTATAATGATGGAGTAACTGGTCCACTCATGGACCAAACTAAACTGCTTTTACAGGCCCTGGCCTACATGCAATAGGTTATGCTGTTTCATGCATTAGAGCCTTTCTAGTACAAATATTCAACTCTGTGAGAGTTCAACGGTACATGGAAACTAGCACAAAATAATAATTAGTACAAAGCACAATGGAAGCAGCCTCAAGCAGCGGTATATGCACTCCAAGAAATTCAACATTCGCATCACTCACATCAGTCTTAATTAGTGTAAACATTGTCTAATTTATGAGATAGGCATAAACTTAAATGAAGATGCCAAGCCGTAACTTGAAATTGAAGATGAACAAAAACAAAAATCTTTCCATGAAAAGAAAATGATTTGACTTATTCCTCACCAAGATGTTTGTGACCAAAATGCTAAGCATGCCATCACTGAATGCCACTAGAGTGAACAAGCTGTTTCTTTGATTTTTTTTTCCATCACCGAGGAACTGAATTTCATTACTCATAAGCAACAAAATTACAGAGGTTTCACATCATCTGACAAGTTTGAGACTCAAAAACTAACTATTGCCCACCAAACTGAGCACACAGGGCTCAAGCCAGAGAGGCAACCGAAACAGCAGACACCAACACTAGACCACACCCAGAATGAAAAGCCAAGGTTCAAAGTCATACTATAGCAATGCTACAACTAATACCACATCGACTTATTACATGCAAATACATACCACATCGACTTATTACATGCAAATACAAGTGTATATTCGTAGAGAAGTGTAAAGTGATTGTTTCTTTGTGTTACATACAAAACACAAGTAACATCAGACAGGTTGTTTCATGGTCATATATTCATAGAAAAGCTTAATTGATCTTAGAAAAGAAATTTACCAGTCCAAGAACTTCATACCCCTCAATGCGACAGCCTCATTTGCTTCTCTCACATCTGGTTCCCAAAGAACATCTTCATCATTCTCTATCTGTAAATAAAGCAAATACATATCTGAATGATACACTATTGGAAGTTGGAAACAACAGAAGAAATGCAATGCCCAAGAAATGGCTCATGAATGGACAATAGCAGAGACTTGCCAGCGAAAAATCAATGGCAGGAAAGAGAGGCCGGTATTCTGTTATGCTCCTCCTCTTATCACAGGGATGGACACCCTGATTTAACAAAAATCAAACAAAACATGAAATGGTACAATAGTATATCGGAAAAAAAATCATAAATACATTACTAAAGTGAAGAAACTAACAGGAACAAATCAAAGCATTTATGTTGTCTCAAACCAATGTAGATGAAGTGCTAACTACAAGTGTACAACAACATCATAACTAGGTCTGTTGACATGTGTTCTTAACAAAGTAAAGCAAGTACCAAGTGCTCTCTGCAGGTTTCAACTGCAATAAATGGGGGGCAGTTCAAACTTGAAACAGCCGGACGTCCACTATTTCTGGCATTTTCAACCATTAGTAGAGGTGAATTTACACCATCAGTATATTTTTCACCACCAAATACCCCAACTGCAGTTTGCATAGTCCTGTCAGATTCAAGTGAAATATGATGAAGGTCATTCAGTAGTTCATACAACTGCAATATAAACTCACAGTATATATGCCCCCAATCAGAGGTCTGATTACTGAAAATATATAATTGATAGCAGATTAAGTATGCACATGGAAGGAAAAAATGCCATTTAACTGTACTAGAATATAATAACCAGATCTTAGATACATGAGACATGCAAACCAAGTAGCAGGATTATACAGATATGTTGTTTTACTTCATTATTTGTAGACATTCCATATATTTATATAGACTAATCGAAGTTGTCAAACTATTTTCATGAACAGTTGTTTCATAATTTTATGTGTAGTAGTCGGGCTCGGGCATGCAAACCATGCAGCAGGGTTATCCTGAAATGTTGCGTAATGTGTAGACATTCCATATGCAAATATAATAATCAAACTACTGAAATTGTTTTCACAGTTTCAGTTCATAAACAAACAAATGAAATCCCAAACGCTATGTTTACTCATTATACAAAATCCAACCTTGTACACAAGAATGAAGAATGCAAGTCCAAATCACAGAAGTTTACTTAGCCATCAGTCCTGATGCGACACAACACAGTTTTGACTATCCGAAAAGAGCCAAGCATAAATTGCACTTCTAATTGAAGTCATGTATTTGTATGCATTACTAATGCCAATTGTGTGTAGCTTATTGTACAACTGTTTATTTCACTGCGGAAAGCATGGACATACAAGTCAAAGAGGCCCTATGGCCCACAGTATATGGACAGATCTAAAGTTCATCCAAATGCCATGTTCAGTTTAAGAAAAAGGAAAATATCTTAGCAAGAAAAACCTAGTCAATTGTTTTAAGCAGGGCTACAGGTTATCTTAGAAGCTGACAAAATGTGTTCACAAAGTTAGGAATGCCAAAACTAAAGAGAACTATTTCTCAAATACTAGGAAGACTACCAGAGGATCTATAACAGTAAAAGCGCACAGAAATATATTAAGACCAGACTATACCTCAGTAAAGGGGAAGAAATAACCAATTCAATCTTCTCTGCAAGCCCACTTTTCTTCACATGCTCCCGCAGACCATCGACCTACAAATTGGAGGTAAGTCAACAACTCATGAATCTTGAAAATGTCATATGAAACAATTGTGTGATGGCTCCTCAGCTAACGTTCAAAATTAGACATGAGACTTGGAATTTAACATCAAAATCATCTTGAAAAATCATGAAATACCATCAGCTACAAAAGGTTCACTAGAAGCATCTCAATTCATCAACGCACAAGATGACAAGACCTTGCTCTTGGGAGTGTAAAAAGGATGTTATTATTAGAGACTGGGGAAGAGGAAATAAATTCCATCAGAACTTGGTGCCAACAGCACAGGCATTAGAAATGTCTTATGCTGGTGCCAGCATACAGTTCATGGCATTTGGAAAACTTTAAACATAAATATACATATTTGATATTCGTATTGCAATGTGTAACTTCCACAGTTGCATTTTTCTAAAACGTTCATCTAATTGAACCAGCCCCTTCCTTTTTCTTTTCCGCTATTGCGAATCTGAGTTTTCTCAAAGTAGAGACGGGGCACAATCGAAGTTTCTGTTGAAAACCTTAATGTTGTAGGGTCTACTGCCATCTACTACTATTATACTATACGAGAATTTCTGCCTTGTTGAAGACCTGGTGGTGCTACCTGAAGATTTAAATGGATAGCCATCGCTGTTAAGAACCAATCACCAATGCCTTATGTATGTGTATTGGATCTGCTCTTCTGTTAGCATGAACACATGAATGAAATTCTATTCCTCATCCTTATTCTTAATAAAACAGAACCCCCACCCACACCTGTCTTAGGACTATGAAGCCTTGTATAAAAATGCAGGTTTGTAAAAGAAGAGACATGATTATAGGAATGGTATATCATATATGAAGTGAGGTGAAAGTAGTTAATTCCACATTTATTACTGCTTAGCGAGCATTAGTTACTGGAATAGTCGTATGCAATTTGGTCCTACCTTGATAGGTTTAGGGTGAAGTAAAATTTGTTAGTAGAAGCACAACACCATTTGTGAAACTTGTTTTGTTAAAGTAGAAACTAAGACCCTATATATGAGGCAGTTACTATTCCAGCACTTGAGATCAAAGTAGTAATTTCATTCATGGAGAAGAGACGAAGAAAGAGCAGAATCTTACTTGGTTCCAACCCAAAGGAGTGAGCTGAGCATCGAGCAGGTCATGTGACTTGTAGGCATTGAAGTCCTTTTCACCTGCGACATTGTGAATGCCCTGGGCATGCCTAACCTACACGTTTGAAAGAGGCAGTCATACATACATACCCAACATATTTTTCCCCTGTTGTTGTATCCCTCCCTTGCCTGTTGTGCAATTCAGTAGTATTGACGAGAAAGTAGAAAGTACCAGGTAAATGGTTTTGCAGCGGTGCAGAGGGTACAGGGCAGTGCTGGCGCCGAGTTCCATTCCTGCACATGGGTTGGAGTACATGAGAGGAGTGTGAGGCAGAGAAGAGTGATGGATTAGTGGAAGACAACCCCACCAAGTAGGATATGGAAGATTAACTAGTAAATGGAGAGAAGAGAAGGGGGGTTGTACTACTAGATCCCAAAGGGGACGAATGAGAGGACGACGAATGCTCCTATCATCAACATCATCAGTGACATCACTCACTGCTCAACCTGTGGATGCCGTTGCCCGCTGCTGAGGGATAGATGGGGTCCCGGCCGGAGAAAGGCTAGAAAGGGAACGGACGGGAGCGACTGATACCATCTGCAGATCGCACGCAATGCTACCTAGACTAACGGGATCCAGGGTGGGGATCCGTTCCATCCCAAGGAGGAAACGAAGAACTGGATCCAGTGATTTAGCGGCCGGATTGTTCTCGCTATGTATATATGAAATGGAAAAGGCGGGCACATAGTTGATTCGAAGAGGAGAGGAAGAGGGGGATCGGAGGGAGGCGGGCGGGCGGGCGGGCGTACCTGAGGATGCGCAGCGAAGCGGAGGAACGAGACGGGATTTGGCGCGGCGGCCGGGGACGTGGACCCTGGCCGAGGAGGAGGAAGACGGGGGAGCTCCTGCTGCTGGGCCAGGGACGGTAGAGCAGTGGAGGTGGACGATGACACCACGGCTGCTCATGCTGCTGCCGTAGATCATCTTCATCTCAGCCAGCGTAGGATTATTTTATTATTATTATTATTATTATCACTTAATAACTTTACTTTACTGTATTATTATTATTACTACTCCAGTCCACCAGCACGGAGCACGTGCCCCGTCGGTCCACAGAAAATGGAACTGGGAAGGGAAGGGAAGCAGAGCACGGAGCTCCTCTTCTCCCCTCCCTGCCTGTGCCTGTGCCTGGAATCAAATCAAATCCCTTTTGCCCACTTCATCGATTGCCAAGTCCTTTTCGCTGCCTCCACGTCCTCTTCACCTGGATCTGATTCATGTGCATAACACATAACATAACATGAGCATGTATGTACAGCGATACATGTATTCATGCTAACATTAACGTGGACTAATTATAAAACGAGAGAGCATGTCTCGTCAAAAAAAAACGAGAGAGCATGTACTTATACCAAATAAACACCAAAAATAGACCATGTAATATTAAAAAAAAATCGAGCTTAGCATCATATGATAGATCAGGCTTTTCAGAAAATAAAATTGAAGTCGATTTTACTTTTCTTGAGGGACCTAAATTTTTTTTTCTATTGATGTCATAAGATTAGATAAGATTTTCATGAATTTTTTTTAATGTTTTTCTACTAAAAATTGCTATAAGTTTAAACCATCAGGAAGCAATTTTAAACGGTTTTAAGGATGGTAAATCAAAACTTTAAAATAAGTTTCAGAGATCAAAACAAGATTTCTGAGAGGAAAACATACATTAGCGAACACAGCAACACACTCAAAATAAGGGTTAACGGCTTCACCATCATCTTTACAAAGTTGTTTGAAGTTTTTTTTTTCCCAAACATATTTTTTAAAGACAGTTTTATCCACAAAACTCTTTAAATTATGCATTCGCATGAAAAAAGGGTGAGGTAGCTTTTCACTGCTACAGCTACACTTGTGGAGCTCAGTACAAGTCAAAGCCTAGAATTTTTTACTTGCATAACTTTTTTAAAGAAAAGGTATTTGAATATTTTCTAATAAAATTTGCTACAATATTTTTAGAAAGTCTATTTGGCTCACTAGATATTATCAACATAGTTTAATTTACATCTCTCGGAACTAACAACTATCAAAACCATCTAGGGACTTTTGAATGGTTTCAAAAATGGAAGAAGGATGGAAATCTTTTTTTTTAAGATCTGACAAACCAGCATATCATTAAATAAGGAGAAAATACAGGAATTTTTTAGCTTACAAGCGAGAGAGGTGTTGTCTCACACAGTAGATGGTTGTAGGGATGGAGGTTTTTTTTACGACAAAAGAAGAATTATATTACATAATATCTTAGCTGAGTACATCAAGTCATCAACACGTTACAAGCTATTTGGATTATACTAGATATATTTAGAAACTGATTTTTATCTAAATTATATCATGTGAAAAGCTCCAAATCTTAAAACTAAATCTTTTTGACATTTTGTATGGATTACCGCACAACCAAACACTCAGCAACAAACCTGAGAACAGATGTCCAACAAACAGCGGGCAACATCCTTGCGGACAGAGTTGAGAAACTTCTTTCTTTTGTCTTCTTTCTTCTTCTTTATACCATTAAAGAATGAGGAAAATTGATCTGAAACTTATTCTCCCTCGTCCTAAATCATAGCTGGATCTAACCACAACAATACTTAGATTTGACCACGATGAAGGGCTAAGAGGTATTGGATGCTATGCTAACTACTCCAAAAAGAACTGGCTAATGTTAGAGAACTAGGACCTTCCTCCCTCAAGGCCCAAATAGAGAATTCTTCACTAATCCCACCCATCAGAAATAGGGGTTCTCAATGGTGGACGGCAAATTAAAACTTTAAAAGAAGTTTGGGAGGTCAAAACGAGTTTTTCAAAAAGAAAAGGCATACACTCTGAAAGATGGACTAACCTAGCGACACACTCAAAATAGATAGCTTTATGCAGCTAGATTTGGGCTACCTAGGACCTAACTGGCTAGGCCCAAATCAAAGCCAGCAAACTCAACCTAAGTTTTTTGAGGCAATAAAATTAAGCACAAGCAATAAAATCCAATGGGTGATCGTCGCCATACCACTTTAAACTAGATCCACCATAGCTCTGAAATACTCCCTCAATTTAAAGTTTTGAATAATTTCTATATATATTAGTTACCTTTTATACACTAGCCTCTTATTACTTCATTAAAAATTAATGTAGTGTCCCCAAACCATTGTACATCCTTTAACGTAGCTTAGGCACATTACATTACTTTTGGATAAGTCCACGGAAATTGAAAGCGTATTACAATACAAATTGCCTATGATTGGTTTAGGCCCAAAACAATAGAGGAATGGTAAACTAGGGTTTTAGTTTACTGAATTTTGCAGCAATCATTTCTTGGCTTTGTCATGTGCTTCATATATATAGAGGAGGTGGTAGAAAACAATTTTTTTCCCAATTCTCCGTCACCCGTCTTCCAGTGGCGGATCTAGCATTTAGATGTATCATTTTTTTTTTGGCTAAAATAGCTTTATATCCCTTATTAATTTTGCAATTATATATGTTGATGAGGTTAAATGATCTAAAATCAATAATGCCCCGTTTAGATCTCTGGAATTTAATTCATTTTAATAATCATAATTTAGAGACATATAAATTAAGTTAATATGGTTGGGAAATTATTTGTTGTATTTCTATTGACCGATCTTCACGACGTAGGATCTTGATCTTGATAACTAGCCAAAGATTGGCCGATAACTTGCTGCAAGCAGCGATAACTAGTGCAACCTGACGACACGGACAAGGAGTCAACCACCGTCTCTATACGGCAGCCTGAACCAAGGATTCGCCCAACCACTCTCAAAGAAACCAACCTACGCAACCTGGACTCGAAGATCAGGAGCACGGATTGGGTGCCGATGACGCAGCCGCTTCTGTAATCTCCGCGAAGGAAAACACAAGAGCAAAGGGGTAGAGAATCTCTCTCTGGGGTTTGTTAGCACACAGCTGAACAAAGGTTTGATATTTCGATTATCAAAAGTCTGAGTTTGCAAAGATGCAATGGAGTATATATACTAGCAACAACCCTGCTAGATAGGTGTAAACATGAGATGAAAATGAAAAGACTAATAATGTAAAAAGGCCTCCACGAAATGGTCCTCTGAAATGGATTCGCGAGGCTGTTGGTTTCTACACAGTCTTCACTTAATTAGCAATATCTCCATCTTGGGAAGTCCAAATGACACACCGTTAAATGCGTTGGAAAGTTAACTTGACCATCTTTTCAACCATGTATACCATCCAGCACAAGTCATTATAGAATGATACAGTTTCGCATGGAAAGTTGTACCAACAACCTGACTATCAACCTTCTAAGCGGTGTTCACTAATCTGTTCATATCTCAATATTGGCACGTCCAAAGGTGGTCAGGTTTGTTGCATTGGAAAGTAGACTCGAAGAGCTTTCCAAAATGTCCTCTTGAGCCTCAAAAGCTTTTCAGAGTAGAGAGATATGATCATTTCTTCAACTGATCCGTTTTGGACTTCACTGGTCCGAACTGGTCCGTTTTGGACTCCACTGGTCCGAACTGGTCTGTTGCTTTTCTTCATGTAGAGTAACACCTTTCTCTTGATGTGCATACCTAAGTACAACAAAAGTAGAACACTTAGGTAGTATAGCATTCTTAGAACTATCAAGATTAAAAACAATAAGGAATAAATTCACCTGCTCTTGAAGTTTTTTGGTACGACTTCTTGTAAGTGGACCTTGAATTGTATTATTTATGTTTGATGATGGCTTCTTAGTACTTGAAGTAGCATGCATGGTTGAGATGTCCTCATCATCCTCCCCCTCTTTAAAAGGAGTCATCCTCGACTCTAACTCATCTAAGCTCAATAATTGTGCTAGGACAATAGGGGTAGATGCTATGTTTCTACTGCAACAATCTTCTTCTTTCATCACAACAATGTGTTTGAATCTATAATCATATAAACCAAGTAGTAGTCTTGTAGGTGAAAACCGAAAGGGTTTAGAATCAAGTTTAGCTTTCACCTTGAATGGATCCTCAGAATTAGGAGTAATTGTTGATGTCCTTGGCATGGTCATATCATGCTCCCTCTTTTCAAGAAAAGTCATCTTTAACTTTTGTTGTCCTGAAAATAGTGGAAACAAAATACACGGTGTATGTATATGCCAAATACTATGATAACTTATTAAAGGTTGTTCATTGTGCCCTTTATAATTCATATGTATATTATTTCTTTTCTCATGAGCGAAATAGGTTCTCCATTTTTTTGAACTGCAGTTAGCTTTGAAGATGGAAGCACAAAGATTTCTTTCAAACAACTTATTTGATTAATGTTATCATGTTTAATTTTAGCAAAGTCAAATCTATCAAAAGATGATAATGGAGCATATTTGAGATTACAATAATTCTTGATGCACAACTCATATAAAGGTTTAGAAATGTACCTTTCATACTCAATGGTCCTATATGTGGATGGAGAATGCTCAAGTGAATTAGAACATGTTTGCACACAATTCCTTTCTTTCCATGAAAAATATGAATAACGGAATAACATGCATTTTTCTAAACAACAATCACTAAGTAATCTTTTTATCTCAAACAAAGGAAGGTATGGTTTACAAGATGTATTAGTCATTTTAATCAACTTCATTTCAGCAAGCTTGTCACATGTTATGCAAAGGGCACAAGCATAAAATTTATCTACATCATGATGTCCAATGAAGTTAAAAGTAAACTTGCAGCTATATGTAATATTGAAAGATTTCATAGATGATATGTCAAGAACACTTTAAAGCATTTTATCAATCTCAGAAAATTCAATAAGCTTGACATAGAACACACATTCAGCAAGGGATATCATTGTTAAAAATTCAACATGAGTATACAATTTCACATTGTCCATGTTATTGGTATCTAAAGTATCACATATATTAGTCAAATCATAACAATGATCATGCTTGATTAAATAATGATTATCAACTTTCAGAACTTCAGCACTTGAATGAACATGTGAATGTATCAAATTAGGACAAAGATTTTGTAATCCTAGATCTGAATTGTTTCCATTACCTTTCAGAATTGAAGATGGTGTAAGTATATTAGAATGTACCTCTGAATTCTTACCTTCATCGTTGTCATGATTCAATCTTAGAACATCAATGATTTGGTTATCAACATCGATTACCTTTTCACTTTTCTCATCAAGTATGGTGGTGTTATGAGAATCAATCTCTTTCTCACATTCCTTGCAATGAAGCTCTCTCTTTTTATGTGGTGTATCTCTCACACTCATAATGCTAATGCTCTTAGCCTCACATTTAGTGGAGTCACACAACACATTTTTGTTTTCACTCTCACCTAATTTAGCTAAGTAGCTCTCATACTCACATGGGTTTTGAGGCACAATCACTTCGATGTCTTGTGGAGTAACATATGAATATATACCATCTGTCTTGGTGTTTTCCAAAAGCATTGGAACAACAATAGGTGTAGTCATACAATCATTTTTGTTTTTCTCAAAAGACAATGATCTAGCATCAACAAAAATGAAATCATGTGCACTGATCTTGCCTTCAATCTGAACATGTGTCATAGTGGAGCACATAATTTCAGCACCACTATCCAATAATTTCTCATGATCCACAATTGGTGGTATAACACATAATTGCATCTTCAGATTTGTTGGAGTATGATACTCTTCAGTTTGGACTGATTTGTCACTCACAATATAAGCATCTTTATACTTATATTCAGCTCTCAAATTGACACTATGGCTGTCCTTCCAATTCAGATTAGATACCCCTTCAAAATCTGAAGTGTTATAAATTGCTTGCTCACGTTTTGACTCTAAATTTTCACCATGTTGCACATGAAACTTCTGGACAGGTTTGGAGCATATAACTTCACCACTGTTAGCACTAGAACAAGGCTCAAAATATGTGAGACCTGCATCACTTGTTTTGGTGTATTGCGGTGGTGCTTCTTGAATATCAATTTCAAGATTTGTAAGGTACAAAACTTCAGCTAGTTTCTTCAACTTTGAACTCAAAATATTAGCCCCCGATAGAGAAATATGTTCTCTAATTTCACAACTTGATTTATTATCTTCCACAACTTGCATATTGGCTTCTTCTAGCTCACCTTCTTTGGCATATGCAGCAGAATCTTCTTCTTGATCTTGCTCATAACTCTGAGGACTGCATACCTCATCATTTCTCTGATGAACTTGAGGCACAAAGGTATCTCCTTGCTGCTCAACAGAGTTCTTCTTGGGATTACATTGCTGATGTCCACTCCTTCTAACAATAGATTCAACTGAAGAAAAATTAGGGACAAGTCTTCTTGTCCTGCATTGAGTTGATACTTGCTTCTGTCCAATAATAGAAGATACTTTAGGCTGCAACTTAGCACATCTATCTTGACACAAATTAGAGCTCTGTGTGATCTTGCCTTGCTGCACCTTCATCATTTTCTTCTCCACTCTAAGTGCATAACTTAGAAGTTTTTGCATACTTCTAAAATACTTTCCATCAATTGCAGCGGCAATTCTTGCATTGAGACCAATCTTGAAGTATCTGATTACTTCCATATCATCAACAACATTTGCTCGATGCAAAGATGAATATAGCTTGTCATAATATGCTTGGAAAAATTTACTACCTTGTTTCACATTCTCTAAATGGCGACGCAAAATCAGCTCATATTTTCTTGGAATAAACTCCTTTCTCATGGCCTTCTTGAAATCTTCCCAATTCTTGATGAGACGCTTATGTGGATATTGTTTCCACCAAGCAAAAGCATAATCTTCAAATTCAAGTACAACTCGTGTTATTTGCTTAGCTTCTAAAAAATCTTGGACTTCAAGTTCAATCTCCATTTGCTCTTGCCAATCAAGAAACTCTTCGGAATCAGTACTTCCATAAAATGGAAGATGGATGTATCTTCGGCCTGTCATGGTTAATGCATATAGAAAACAACAAGCTGATATGTGGTATAGGATAATATGTGGAACTCACACAATCTCATATCTCTTACCAACCAAAGCTCTTATGAATTCCCTGCAGATTACAGAGGGCCAATGCGAGGTGAAAACCGAAAGTGATGGTTGGGAGAATACAAGATCAGCGCTCCTATGATGGTGGGTTATTTGTGGAGCTTGGTGGGGATATAATTAACAAGGAATGCAATCTGAATTCTCGATATTGTAAAGTTAAATCGCAGTTCAAAATATAAGTTCAGTGTCTAGTGCTGACCACAAGATATGAATAATGTAAATGGATCAAAACACACACGCAAAGATAATTTCAGATTTGATGCAAACAAGGTGTATGCCTAGAATGCAAGTGTTGCAATCAAACCCAAGCAAAATTTTGCACTAAAGGATAGATAATAAACTGATTGTGCAACTTGATATAAAATTCAGAACTTATGCACATAACCAAACTGAACATTGACTTCTCTGTCTCAACCTTTCTCAACTTCTTTTTTTTTGCACTTTTCTTTATTATCTCTCTTTTTTTTACACACTTTTTTTAATAATTAATAACTAAGAACAAGACCAGAGATAACACTTATACACTTTTTTTAGAAATAAGACACAACCGTCAACGTTCTAACTTGATAGGATCAAAGTTTACACGAAGGATGATACAGGTTTTTCATTTTTTTTTATATAAGAATTTGCAGATGTATGAAAGAAGCTCAAAGGACACGCGAAGGATAATATGATCAGCAGTTAAACAAAGACTCTAATGAACCAAAATTTAACCAAACTCACAAGAATAACAGATTGAAACAAAGGGGTTATGGCAGAATATTTTGTGTTTTTTTAGTGGATAGGACGAACACAAATATATGTAGCTAAGGGTAAAAATTACTACCGTGGCAACTGAAGCTTTGATACCAGATGATGAGGTACGGTCCCGATCTTCACGACGTAGGATCTTGATCTTGATAACTAACCAAAGATTGACCGATAACTTGCTGCAAGCAGCGATAACCAGTGCAACCTGACGACACGCACAAGAAGCCAACCACTGTCTCTATACGGCAGCCTGAACCAAGGATTCGCCCAACCACACTCTGAAAGAAACCAACCTACGCAACTTGAACTTGAAGATCAGGAGCACAGATTGGGTGCCGATGACGCGGCCGCTTCTGTAATCTCCGCGAAGGAAAACACAAGAGCAAAGGGGTAGAGAATCTCTCTCTGAGGTTTGTTAGCACACAACTGAACAAAGTTTCGATATTTCGATTATCAAAAGTCTGAGTTTGCAAGGATGCAATGAGGTATATATACTAGCAACAACCCTGCTAGATAGGTGTAAACACGAGATGGAAATGAAAAGACTAAGAATGTGAAAAGGCCTCCACGAACTGGTCATCTGAAGTGGATTCGCGAGGATGTTGGTTTCTGCACAGTCTTCACTTAATTAGCAATATCTCCATCTTGGGAAGTCCAAATGACACACCGTTAAATGCGTTGGAAAGTTAACTTGACCATCTATCCAACCATGTATACCATGCAGCACGAGTCATTATAGAATGGTACAGTTTCGCATGGAAAGTTGTACCAACAACCTGACTATCAACCTTCTGAGCAGTGTTCACTAATCTGTTCATATCTCAATATTGGCACGTTTAAAGGTGGTCGGGTTTGTTGCATTGGAAAGTATACTCGAATAGCTTTCCAAAATGTCCTCTTGAGCCTCAAAAGTTTTTCGGAGTAGAGAGATATGATCATTTCTTCAACTGGTCCGTTTTGGACTCCACTGGTCCAAACTGGTCCGTTTTGGACTGGACTGGTCCGAACTGGTCTGTTGCTTTTATTCATGTAGAGTAACACCTTTCTCTTGATGTGCATACCTAAGTACAACAAAAGTAGAACACTTAGGTAGTATAACATTATTAGAACTATCAAGATTAAAATCAATAAGGAATGAATTCACGTGCTCTTAAAGTTTTCTGAAACGACTTCTTGTAAGTGGACCTTGAATTGTATCGTTTATGTTTGATGATGACTGCTTAGTACTTGAATTAACATGCATGGTTGAGATGTCCTCATCAATTGACATGCGGGTCTTGTTCGTCAGTGAGCCACTCCTTCATCCTCCCCACTGAGGCCACGTGCGTGCGTACGACAGAGGGCCGCCAGCCCCGCCCCAACGACCGAGGTCGCGCCTCGCCCTGGCATCCGCGCCCTGCCCGCCCCAGTGCCCGCCCAGCCATGGCGACCGCACCCGCGCCCGGCCCGGCGAGCACGCCCACCCCGCACCGACGAGCGCGCTCGCCCTGGCATGGCGACCGCGTCTGCGCCCTCCCCGGCGTCCATGCCTTGCCCACCCCGATGAGCGCGCCCCGTCCCTTCGTCCACGCGCTGTCATAGCTGCCGTCCGGGCTCGACTCGCCCAACCCAGGAGAACCCGCATGGTCCCCCTAGATTTGGAGGAATCAAATGGACCCGCATCTAGAGGTATATTCCATCCGGTCCAACCCAGTTCAACCCGATCTCCAAACCAAACAACAGGTCATCTGGGTCCAACCCAGGATATCTCACTCCAACCCGCAACCCAAACACACCTAGCCTTTTGTAAATTTCTCATTTTTCATTCATATTAAAAAAAACTGTCACCTCATCTACCCTTCATGTTTTGGATCCAAAAGCGGGCAGCTTGGTCGGTCGGGGCTTTGCCACCGCCAGAAGACTTCGCCAGTGCGCATGGCTAATCCGTGGGTATACATGTCCATCGCGGCACGGGCACGGCAAAAGCACGACACGCACGGCGTCGTGCCGGCACGGCACGCCGTGCCACCCGTGCCTCGCGCCGGAGGGACGACCCAAGCACGGGCCTGTGTGCCCTTATTCGTGTCGTGCCAGCACGAGTGGCACGCCGAGCCAGCCGTGCTCGTGCCCCAAGGCACGATGGCCGAGCGGCGAGATGGTGGGACGGCCGGCGAGGCGGTGAGCGGAGTGACGACGAGGCGCGCGGTGAGAGGCGAGACGGCGACGCGGCGAGACGACGATGAGGCGGTGAGAGGCGAGACGGCGAGACGCGGCGAGACGACGATGAGGCGGTGAGAGGCGAGACGGCGATGCAGCGAGACGACGACGCGGCGAGACGGCGAGCGGCGGCGGAGCCTTGGGGTCGGCCCAAGCACGGCACGTGTAGACGAGCCGGGCTGGCACGGGCACGGGATGGGGCGTGCCGAAAATACGTGTCATGGGCCGGGCCGCTGTGCCGCGGGCTTCATGGCCAAGTATATCCGTGGGCATTGGTGGCTGGCCACGCCCAAGAAAATCCACGCTGCCGGGGTTGGCATTCCAGCCACGTGCGGCCGGCCGGCGGTCGTGTCGACCAGCAGAGGAGTCCCGGCCGTCATGGAAAATCATCGACTTGAGATGATGACACTGAAAGGTGGGCAGCCATGTGAAGTGGATTTGAGAGTTCTCAAGTGAGACATGCAGGTCTAGCCATGTAATGTAAACAAACATCGGTATGGAGAAGCAGGAGTATCAGGCTTCAGTACACAAAGTTGACATGCCAATTTGATAATCAGCCCAACATTTCAATAAGCATTTGTTCACATGGATCTGTTCTTAACTAGTGCATGCATCAGCTTTGTCATTTTTTTTGTTTACCACAGTAAAACTAGGGAACAATTAATTACCAGAGCTCGCTGAATGTGTGAACATGCATGTGCGACCATGCAAACCTGCTCTCTCTAATGAATCACCCACTTGGACTTGGGAGAACTCATCCACCAAAGGTCGAGGGAGGAGGAATCCAATCGAGATGAGACCCCTTACCTTTTCGGAAAGCAGGGGCTGTTTAGTTCCAAAAACTTTAGAGATTTTGACACTGTAGCACTTTCGGCTTTATTTGATAATTATTGTCCAACCATGTCGTAACTAGATTCAAAAGATTCGTTTCGAGATTTACAGACAAACTGTGTAATTAGTTATATTTTTTACTTATCTTTAATACTCTATGCATACGTTTAAAGATTCGATGTGATGAGGAATCTTGAAAACTTTTGGAATTTTGAGGCCAACTAAACAAGCCACAGGAAGCCTTCGTGGAATCTTTGACCCCCACCAACCTGGACCCCTTTCCCGCCGGAAGGAGTCGCGGAGTGCCTGGCCTATTGTAGCAAACTGAACTGTGCAGGATGGAGAGCCAGCAAATATGGCTTCATGGATCCATGAAAGGCACCACCGCCTAATTTGATTCTTGAGAGCATTTCTTTACAGCAAATTGCAATTGGTTGCTAAAAGATATCCAACGAACAAAGAGATTAGCTAGTTTAATCAACAATTGTCCATTCTTATTTTCTAATCCAATTCTAAGAAGAAATTATAACAATTACACTAGGGCTCTGCTCATAGAAAGCCGACGGATTCCGATTGATTGAACAGTGTTCTGTGAGAGATAATAAGTTGAAACAAGCTGAAAGTAGTTCAAGTGAATAAGAGATAATAAGCCGAAACAAGTTGAAAGTAGTTTAAGTGAACAGAGCTTAGTGTACAAAGACAATGCACAAAAGATTAAAATAAAGAGCTTACAATGGTATGTACAAAATTAAACTTTCCGGGAGGAAAAAAGTATGTTATGATAATAGATTTATGTGCTCCACTAAATGATGTTGATGTGCCAAAAAGATAACTATAACTGATTTACTAATTAAAATAAATCATAAAATTATTGTACATACTTAGAATACTTAGTAAATTTTGGGGTAATTTTTGGAGGTCCAGTTCGGTCCTACGGCCCGCACGGCCCCGCGACCAGCAGAGGACGCCCGTAGTTCTCAAGTCTGAAAGGTGCAGCCACGTGAAGTGGATTTGAGAGTTCTGAAGTGAGGCAGGTCTAGCCATGTAAACAAACATCAGTGTGGAGAAGCAGAAATATCATTATACAATTCAAACGAGATGCAGAAGTACCATGCATGCTTCAGTACACAAAGCTGACATGTCAATTTGATAATCAGCCCAACTGTCGACTACTGCATTGATATAAGCATCTGTTCACATGGATCTGGTCTTAACTAGTGCATGCATCAGCTTTGTCAGTTTTTTTTATTTACTACAGTAAAACTAGGGAACAATTACCAGGGCTCGCTCTGAATTTGTGAACATGCATGCATGCATGTGCGACCAAAATTGCTCTCTATAAGGTTAGTCCTAGTAGAGATTTTATTTATCGGTTTCCAACCTATCCATATTTTAGAAACAGTACAAAATTTTTTTATAGGAATACAACTCTCTCTGCTCCTATAAAACTCTCACGATCTCTCTTTTCATTAATACGTCGCCACATCAGCTATTTAATGTCCATAAAACTATAGTAAAATCTCAATAAAACTATCCTAATGAATCAATTAACTAGGAGTGTTTGAGCCAAATTTTGATATATACTAGGCCCATCAACAGGCAGCATATCAAGATAACAACTGTCACTCAATTTTGATATATACTATGAGTGTTTGGGCCAAATTTCATGGGCTATATAGCTACAATCACTTAGGCTAGTTACTCAATTTTGCGGGTATTTCTTACCCACGGGTATGCGGGTATGGGTACTGCTATTCAACACCCGTACCCGCCATACCCGATGGGTAAATGATTTCGCCCAATAACGTACCCGTGGGTAGAAAACTCCTTCCGCACCCGCCTCCTTAGCGGGTAAAACCCGTCGGGTTCTTGGGTTTCGGGTACCCATTGCCATCTTGATAAGGGTGCCACTGGCTACTTTGATTCTTGATACTGTTAGAGTTTTTGGGCTAAGACCCAAATAACGATTCCAAATAAATCCCAAAGGCCCACTCATACATGCATGGTTGGTGGGGACTTTAGTCTCACATTGCCTATCTAAAAGGAGTGAGACCTCCTTAAAGAGGTGAGCTCACTTCTTCTAGTTGAGTAATGATGAGGAGAGGAAAGAAAAAAACACGTGCTCGCCTCGCCGGGCGGGGCGGGGCCAATGGGCGCGCACGCACGACATGCGCGTGAATGGTCCGGCAATTTCCCGTCCCGATCTTGCGGGTGCGCGGCTTACTTTTGCTACTCTAAATTTTTACATGCATGGAGAAAATTGCGTTGATCAATTTTTGCAAGCAATTATTCTCGTATTATGGTAAGTGTACTAATGACAGGTCAATTACCGTAATGTAGTGATTAAGCGGCTAATTGCTTTCCTTAGCTGCGATGCGTGTATAAGTAAAGGGTGAGACGTCGTCCTCAGTACGAGATTCATCTCTTCCTGTCCACTGCGCTGCTACCGTACTTCCCCATCCCATCGCCGACGTGCCATTGGCACCGGGAGAGCAGGCTTCAAAACCGGCGTCTCCTCGCGTTCCTGCACGGGGTAGGGAACGTATCAGGTTTTTGGGAAGCGTCGTCGCGACTGCTCGCTGGACATCTACTTCCCTCAACGCCGCCGACGTTTTCCTCCTCGACGCTACCGACGTCTTCTTCCCCGACGCCGTCGACTCGCACCATCGCCGACGCCGTCGAACTCCCGCTGTAACGATGTTCCCTCTTTCTCCCTTCCTCGTTCTTATTTTCACAATGTTATTAGCGCTATAAATTATAAACTTGTTTCAGATCGTAGCGCTAGTAGCAGCTCGTATATCCATGATACATGTTGTTGTTCCTTTCATTATTGTCGGAATTAATTTATGCATCGCTAAATCACAATTATTTCCAACAGATACGAGCAATTCTTTACAACAATTGGTTGCTATAAATATACACAAAAACAAAGTTGTCTAATCAACAACAATTGCCAGGACATTCTTTTTGTTTCCCGATGGACCTAGCTAACTTTAGAAGACCGAGCCGTTCATTTCTTAATGCGGTACTACGTACTACTGACCATTTTTTGTGCTTGTAAAAAAAAACCTCATGTCAGGCACTGCACATTGTTGTTTTTTTATATATAAAAAATCGCATGTTCTCATTATTGTTCTTCTAAAATCGCTCTGCGGCGGAATGACAAGTGGAGTCCACCGTTTCTAAAAATCTAGAGTATATTGGCACAATGCTAAGATTTACATGGAACTTTCAGATTTGAGCATACCGACGGGGAATGAGAAATTTTGATTTCCACTTGGAATTTGAAAAACAAAACAATGTAATAGGGTAGGCATCAACTTAGGTACCTCAGATATTATTACTATCAAAATTTAGAGGTGGACAGGTTAGTTTTATATGCTAATAAAAAGAAGGGTATTGCTCACTCTAAACTCTCCAATCTCGAGAGTGGAGATGAGCGGGATGCTCAACTCGATGTAATTCTCAGCCATGATTGTGAAAATCTAAATGAGAACTTGCTGGAGGAGGGGAATGATCAAATCATAGATCTTTCTCCACTCCGACGAAAGAAAAAATATAATAAGGCCAAGAACAATTTTACTGGCAAACTTCCTAAGAAGCCAAAGACCCCCTCAAAAATTATTTTATAATGCAGAGGTCTGGGTGACTTGGCTAAGCATAGGTTTTTGGCTGAATTAGTTAAAGAAGAGCAAATTAATTTTATTGCTATCTCCGAATCAGGCAGGGATTCTTTCCCGAATCATGTTCTCAAAAATCTTTGTGGGGGACATGATTTTCTGTGGCACACCATGGCCCCTCATGGGAGGTCTGGGGGCATCCTGCTAGGTGTTGACCTGAGTGTCTTTGACATTGGAGCAATTGCTGAGGGAGAATTTTATGTAAAATTCACCCTAAGAGTCAAATCAAATGACTTCAAGTTTGTGCTATATGCGGTTTATGGGCCAGCACAGCTAAATAATAAGAGCGCTTTCTTAGTAGAAATCGCAAACACTTGTTCCAAAGAAAATCTTCCATATCTGATAGGAGGAGACTTTAACATTATGCGAAGTCTAGAGGAAAAGAGTTCAGGGGACTTTGACCCTAAGTGGCCTAATCTTTTTAATGTTGTAATCGAATCTCTGGATCTTAAGGAGATCACAATGGCAGGCCGACATTACACATGGGTAGGACCAGGAGAAAATCCAACCTTCGAAAAATTAGATAGAGTACTCGTTAGCACAGAGTGGGAACTCATGTTCCCATTGACAATTGTACAACCAAGGGACAGGAATATCTCAGACCACACTCCCCTTGTGCTCAACACTGGTGTTTCAACCCATAATACCCACAATCCTCCTTTCAAATTTGAGAGAGGATGGTTGATTCGAGATGGTTTTTATGATCTGGTTGCAAACATTTGACAATCTCCATGCTCTGGGTCAACCCCTCTTGAACGCTGGCAGTTCAAGATTTGCAGACTCCGACAATATCTTAGGGGATGGGCTCAACACACTGCAGGGTCATATCGAAAAGAAAAAAAGACTCTGCTAGCTTGTTTAGATAATCTTGATAAGAAAGCAGAGATTTCTTCCTTAACAGATCAAGAGATTAATATGAAGCATTATCTAAAAGAGCGTTTAGTTAACCTTCTGAGAGAGGAGAAACTAAAGTGGTATGAGAGAGCCAAAGTGAAAACCCTTTTGGAAGGGGATGCTAACACTCGGTTCTTTCATCTAGTGGCCAATGGGAAACATCGCAAGCAACATATCTATAAACTTGAAAATGATCAAGGGGTTGTGATTGGTGATGATCATCTCAAAAGTCACATTACGACTTATTATAAAGAACTCTTTGGTCAACCGACAAATTCTGAAATCTCCCTTAGGGAAGAACAAAACCTGGATATCCAACAGGTTTCTTCAGAGGAAAACGATATCCTCATCAGTCCGTTCACTGAATCTGAAGTGAGGGAGGCTGTCTTCCAAATGGAGCATAATAAGGCTCCGGGGCCGGATGGGTTTCCTGCGGAATTCTATCAAGTGTTTTGGGGAGTTATCAAGGAGGATCTTCTACAGCTATTCGCTGAGCTACATAGGGAGACTTTGGATATCTACAGCCTCAATTTTGGTATTATCACCTTAATCCCAAAAGTGGATAATGCCATAAGAATTCAGCAATATAGACCAATTTGTGTTCTTAATGTGAGTTTTAAAATATTCACTAAAGTGGCCACAAATAGGCTTAATCTGGTAGCCAAAGTTGTGGTACGACCAACGCAGACTGCCTTCATACCGGGCAGGAATATAATGGAAGGAGTTGTTATCTTACACGAAACCATCCATGAACTTCACACAAAGAAAAGAGACGGTGTCATTTTCAAAATTGACTTTGAAAAGGCATACGACAAAGTGAAATGGTCTTTTCTACAACAAACGTTACAAATGAAAGGTTTCTCCCCCAAATGGTGCCGGTGGGTTGAATCTTTGGTTACCGGAGGAAGTGTGGGAATCAAAATCAATGATGACGTAGGACCCTACTTCCAAACAAAACGTGGACTCAGACAGGGAGATCCAATGTCACCAATCTTATTCAACATCGTTGCAGATATGCTAGCTCTTCTTATTAACAGAGCAAAAGCAGATGGACAGATAAGAGGTGTTGTCCCCCACCTTATAGATGATGGTCTATCCATACTACAATATGCAGATGACACCATTATCTTTATTGATCACGACCCAGAACAGGCACAGAATCTGAAACTGTTGCTCTGCGCTTTTGAACAACTATCTGAGCTGAAGATCAATTTCCACAAGAGTGAAGTCTTTTGCTATGGAGCAACTAGAGAGATGGAATCCTTCTATACTAGTCTCTTTGGATGTAACACAGGGGTATATCCCTTTAGATATTTAGGGATCCCTATGCACCATAGACAACTCCTGAACTCTGAATGGAGAAAAGTGGAAGATCGTTTCAAACAGAAACTCTCATGTTGGAAAGCGAAATACTTGTCATATGGAGGGAGACTAGCCCTGCTTAATTCAGTCTTAAGCAGTCTACCTATGTTTATGATGTCCTTTTTTGAAATCCCGAAGGGAGTCATTAAAAATCTAGATCATTATAGATCAAGGTTCTTCTGGTAAGGCTCTTCTGATAAACATAGATATCGACTTGCCAGATGGGACATCCTATGTCGGCCTAAGGACCAAGGAGGTTTAGGTATCCTAAATTTACGATTGCAAAATAATTGCCTTCTAGCCAAATGGCTAGTTAATTTATTAAACACAGACGACATGTGGCAATCTCTTTTAAGGAATAAATACCTAAGCTCCAAGAGCCTAATTCAGGTGGCAGCCAAACCCAATGACTCTCATTTTTGGAGAGGCCTCATGCACATCAAAGATGATGTGTTGGCTAAGGGTTCTTTCGATATTAAAGATGGAACCAACACTAGGTTTTGGGAGGACACATGGGTAGGAGATAAGCCTATGAAAGTCAAATATCCATCCTTATTTAATATAGTACGGGATTCTCATACAACGGTCTCAAAAGTGATGAATATCAGGCCACTGAACATCTCTTTTAGAAGGGCACTGGTGGATAATAAACTTACAGACTGGCTAAGACTAGTAGCACAGATTTCAAATGTCGGTTTGATGGAAGGGTCGGATTACTTCAGGTGGAGTCTAACCAAATCTGGGTTATTCTCTACCCACTCTATGTATTTACATCTGATAGATACACAAACACCTTTCCATCATAGGGAGATCTGGAAGATAAAAATTCCTCTGAAGATTAAAATCTTTACAAAGGGGTGTCGTTTTAACTAATGACAACCTCGCCAGAAAAAATTGAAAGGGAAGCCAAAAGTGCATTTGCTGTAATAGGAATGAAACTATCCAACATTTGTTCCTTGACTGTCCCTTTACCAAAATAATTTGGAGGATTATCTTTTTTCTACTAGTTTGACCCAACCAAGATCAATCAGCCACATGTTCGGTAGTTGGCTAAATAATCAAAATAAAAGGATTAGAAACTTGATTTGGGTGGGGGTGGCTGTCATGTGTTGGGCTATCTGGAGATGCCGTAATGATGTTGTTTTTAATCAAATGAAATATAACTCTATTATGTAGGTAATTTTCAGAGGAGCGTACAGGCTACGCTTTTGGGCCAAGCTGCAGCGTGATGAGTCAGTTAAGGACGCACTCTCAATGATGAGCAAGAAATTAGAAGTAATTGTTTTAGAGATCTCTAATAATGGATGGAACCGTTTATATTGTTTGAACTAGCGTCCTGGTCATCTATAAGACTATGACTGTTCTTTTTTTTTCCTAAAATTTTTTTAATAAGAGGCTATGTACATCTCTGGATGTAGAGGCTGAATATTTTTTTATCCATTATTAAAAAAAAAGTAAACAAGATTCGCAGTGGCCACGTGAAAACAACATGAAGTGTAATAGAAAGAATATATAGAGAGAGAGAAAAAAAAAATGGACAATGATTGTTTAGTTGGTGTACCTACTGTCAACTTAGAAGACCGACCGGCCGGCCGTGCATTTCTTAATTTACTTTGCATCGGCCAAATAATTATCAAGTAGGAGTACTTATACTACTAGCTACAGAAAAGAAAGACTTAGTTCCCTCCCACTCCCCCGCAGTCTTCGCTTTTCTTCCCTCCCACTCATCAGTCGCTAGCGGTGGGCAGGGAAGCGCTCAGGAGGAGCCAGAATCATCCCATCGAGCAGGCCGGAGCAGGAGGAAGATAGCAGCCATGGAAGAGGGCAACCCACTCAGCGGGTTGCTTGCTTCGGCAGTCGTCAAGGTAGCCCGTGACAAGTTGGTGAGCGCCCTGCTGCGATTCGGAGTGGGAGATGCCGCCGCCACCACCATGCCTGAGGATGATGATGAGAAGCTGAGCCTGAGGCGGCACATGGAGGAGCTGAAGCAGAGGATGGAGGTCGTGGCGGAGGTGGCGGGGCAAGAGGAGAGGCAATTATTAATGGTATGTACAATGCAAAGACGTTTACGCAGATGTTTAAAGAAATTTCATCATCAAGCATTACATAGGAGTCCTATAGCCTACAATGGAATCAACTATTTTGTAGATGCTTAATGTTTTAAATTTTTTAGGAGCATGTTGAAGTGTTTACTCCCTCCGTCCCTGAAAGAATCAATTCATAATCCGTGTTAGTCAAACTTTTTTTTAACTTTGATTAACTTTATTAAAAAACGTAACAACGTTTATGACTTAAAATTAGCATAATATGAAAATATGTTCTATGATAAATCTAATGATACTAGTTTGATATTATAAATTTTAATCTTTTTTTACTACAAATTTGGTCAAAGTTTAAAATTTTTGACTTAGAATAAGTCCAGAAATATATTCTTTTATGGACGGAGAGAGTAGTATCTATGCAATGCGTGTATGACATCTTTAAGCTAATATTTAACTAAGCACCAGCTCCTGGTTTCGCTGGATGCATAATTCAAGCTTCGGCCGCCTGGTGAAGCGTAGTTAATTGACGCTTAGCGCCGGCTATGCACCCCGCGATCTACATGGCCTAAGACCAATCTCAATGGCAGTTTTATGGAAGTTTTATGAGTATTAAATAGCATGACACACCCCGCACTAAAGCGCTCGGTTGCGTTTCATCGATCCTGTGCTCCGGCTGTGAAGAGTAGCGCCTCCATCCCCTTCTTCCCACCTCCTCGCACCATCCTCCTGCCTCCTCTCGCGATCCGCTCGAGCTCTGACAGCCGTCGGAGGTGTGACACTGCAGCGGCGTCCACGGCGACCACCGCATCTGGCAGGAACGGCGCGTGGGCGGCCTTCAGATGCAGGTGGGCGTGTGGGCGGCGCCTGACCCATCCGCCCCAGCGTCGGCGGCCTCCTGCCCGGAAGCCAAAATTCGATCGTCGCCTATTTTTTTGGATTTTGCAAAATTGATGAGAAAGGCTTGATCTTTCTGAATGTGAATGTTTTCGATTTAGAAATAGGTTTCCGTGATGATGTGAGGTCGCGGTTCCAGTATATATCAAATGTTTTTGTTTTAGCTTGTGTCGGTGAAATTTTAGGGACAAACTGAGCTGTTATTCTTCAGTTCATGAATTGTGAGCTGTTCCATTCGATTCAGTGTATACGCCTAGGTTCAACAGCAGGTTGTCCAGTAGCTGTATTTTTTCTCTCTGCAGATTGACAGCGGTAAGAGCAGCATCACACGCCCAAATAACTGATCTCTATTTTTATTCTGCAACTTGATTAGACAAACTGACACTGCAAAAGGCTACACGGTTTGCATACCACGTTTGATCACAACACAGTATACGTTGATCCAAACCACGTTTGATCACAACACAGTATATGAATTAAATGCTAAAGCAACGCTGTAAAACTGTGGAATGAAACTATGCATTGAGGGACTATGTTTCATTCCTAGTGTCATGTCTTGGAAACCGAGAAGTGAAACTTACCACTGAGACTGGCCTAATATTATGCTACTTAATATTGGAGGATAAGCATCCGATGCGGGTGGGGAAGTGGCTGCTGCCTGGTCTGGAGGACGCCGCCTATGGCATCTGGGACATGGTCGACGAGCTCCAAGTCCAAGCCAACCACCACAAGCCGGTATGTATGCATGCATGCATGTGAAAACACTCACAGTGTATCTAGCTTGTCATGCCAGTAGTATCAGTATGTAACTATGTATACGCATTTAAAGAATTATCAATAGTTATTCAGATTATTTATTGTCACAAAGTGCTTGTGCTTGCGGTGACAGGGGAATTGAATTATTCGTTGGTTATGGAGTAATTTGTATTCTACTGTACATTCTAGGTGACTGCAGAGGTGCAGCGCCCCTGCTGCGGCCTCCCAATTGCAACTGCACGCAAAGGGATGAGCATTACCAGCCGGATGCAGGGGGCGAAAGAAAACCTCGATGACTTATTATTACGTCTTCAGGATGACAACCTTGGGAATAGTCTGGTATTTAATAGGAGATACATGGTCGATGATAATGCTTACTACTATCCACCAATGCCATTGTCTTTTGCTGATACTGATAATAATGAAGAAGATTACATTGTGGGAAGGGATCAAGAGAAACGGGAGATAATGGACCGTGTCTTATCTGCAGCGAGGGACAGCAGCATCACAGGGCTCTTCATCGTAGCCATTGTTGGGTCCGGAGGCATTGGAAAAACCACTCTTGCAAACATGGTTTTCAGTGATACCAGCATCACCACCGCCGTAATCAGAGACTACGCTCGGGCATGGGTCACTGTGGGACGACGGGAATTTGATTTGACCAAGATAGGCAATTGCACCATTTCTCATCTGTTGTCAAATACTACTAAAGGTGAGCAGCATCAGGATTATTATTCAAGCGATCTGCAGCTGATAGTGAAGCGCCTTGACGAGTTACTACTGCGACGTGCGGGTGGTGGTGGGAACAACAAGCAGTTACTCCTCCTCGTTCTGGACGACCTATGGTCAGATGACAGCTCTGATTTGGAGGGCCTCAGGCGCATGCTGCTGGGTGCAGGAAAGGAAGCAGACCGCAAGGTGATTGTCATGGTAACCACGCGTAACCTAAGTGTCGCAGGGAGGGCACTAGGCGGTGCGGATATTATTCACCACATGAAGCCTCTCAATGAAGTGGACTCCTGGCATCTGCTCAAACGAAAACTTGGCTTCCCAACTACACCTGACAACGATGATGATAGATGGAGGAGTCTGGCGGAGTTCCAGCAGCTGCTCCGCATATGCGAGGGTCATCCTTTAGCAATTCACGCGATTGGGTCCACGCTGCGGTCCAAGAGTCCTCAAGAAATAATCACCTGGGTGCGCAACACTGATGACCTCCTCTGCAAGTGGAAGGACTACTACGGATACGTGCTTCCAGCGATGCTGCAGAGCTATTGGTGCATGCCACCGAATCTGAGATTATGCTTTGCTTACTGTGCAATCTTTCCAGAGGGCCACAATATACATAAGGACGACCTGATTCACCACTGGACGGCTCTCCAGCTTATCGAGCCATCAGACACACTCTCTACCACACAACAGCTGGCCACAAGGTATATTGGCAAGCTCTTGGACATGGCATTCCTTCAACGTTCAATCATCCCGGCCTCCCCCTCGGTGAGTGAGTTCTTATATATTATATTAATTAAAACCTGCGCGCGTAAGCATGTCTGACGCCTCTAAGGGGCATCCGCAATGGGGGTAGGAAGGGTAGTAAGCCTTTGCTACTATTAGTAAGATACATTGTGGAAGATGCATGAAGAATAGGGAATAAGATCATCCGACAATAGCACTACTATTGGCTAGAAGAAATAAAAAAACTCATACTCTCTCTCCTCTGTCGTGCATGCGCAGCAACACCCTCACCTTCATATTCCCTCTCGCCTCTATCAGTTTGGGCTGGGATTTTTTTATTGCATGGACCCCACCTTACTACCTGGTATACACTGTGAAGCCTCTCGTCAAAGTAATTCCGGTTGACACATGATCCACCTTACTGCTGATATAGGCAAGATACACTGCGGCTGCTCTAAACACACCCGTACGTTCATTATAAGAAAAAAATCCCATCTTAATTTGGTTCCACGTGGATGCTCCATAATCGAGCAATTAACACTAATCTATTATTAACTAATAATAAAGAGGCAAAATTTCTCTCCTTCACTTTTTTTTTGGCCCGGCTCTCCTAATTCGATTCGTATACGTATTAAGTTTCGTTACAACACACAGGTATGTTTACCGGACAAAGTATAAAATTCGATTTCTACACATATTGAGTTCCGTTGTAACGCACGGACACATTTGCTAGTAATATATAATATCTACTTATTATATATTATTGCGGGGTCCGGCTATACAATATTGTTACTTACTTAATGAAGGTTCACTGGTTCTTGTAGCTCATTTATTTTCCTTCTTCTCTGGCTCCAATCAAAATGCTTGTCTATTTTGATTTCAAATACAAACAACTATACTCTCTCGGTCCCTAAATAACTGTCACCGGTGTTCGTGTCATAAGTTTAACTCGATTTGTAGAAAATACATGTAGCATTTGTATCTCTAAATAAATTTATTAAAAAATTAGATTCAAAGATATTTCTGATGATACTAGATATGTAGCATAAATATTAATAATATATATTTAGTCAAATAAATTTTTTAGAAGCGCAAACGATAGTTATTTAGGGACGGATAGAGTATTAATTAGTTACTCATGCCATCCCAAAATATAATGGTTTTATTTTCCCAAAAGCCCGCCTTTCCCCTCGTTAGACAGACTAGAACATTATTAGAATATCTCAATGGTCTTCCTTAAGTACTCTTTGTGTCCCTAAATACTTGATGTTTTAGATTTTTTATTAGAATAAATTAGTGCTTAATGTAAATTACTGATGTACCCTTATTTATTGGAGGTGATCCACGACAAGTAATTAATGAATAAGATGTTAATTATAAGGACACTCACAATGCAGAAATAAAGAGGGGTTTCTATACTGTGTGGTATTGTGTCGACAAACTATCTTTCACAGTGCAATTTTTTTTAATCCTAGGGTCTTCCCAATCATTCACGCCTTTTAGAACGGGATCCTCTGCTCCCACTCTTTTTGGCCTAGCTTCGGAACCCGGCCAGAGTTTGAAGGGTGGCAGTCCGTGTGTGTGCTGCACAATCGGAGGAGGCAAGAGGCATACTAGAGTAATCCTATACTCCCTCCGTCCTAGAAAGATACTTATTTTGGGTGTTTATGCTACAACTTTAATTCGATTTGTAGAAAAATACGTGCAACATCTATATCTCAAAATAAATTTATTAAAAAACTAGATTCAAAGATCTTTCCAATGATACTAATCATATATCATAAATATTAATATTTTTAATATATATTTAGTCAAAGTTATTTCTAAAAAAGAAAACGATAGTCTTTTGGGGACGGAGGAAGTACCTGTGAAACAGTGGTCAGATATGAATGGCCCCGGTTCACATGCGCGCGATAGCCGAGATCATGTGATGAGGCATGACCAAGCGAGAGCAGACCAGAACCGGATCCGCGCGCAGCCGTTCATCCACTGATCGGAGTTCACACGTGTAGTGACGCAGGGTGGGACAACCAGCCCAGCGGACACATGCGGCCAGGCTCAGAGGCCGTGACCTCACCACCTCCCATCCAAAAGGATCCACCCCATCCGATGTCATCTTCGTGCTCCTCTACATTGTCATCATCATCCTCTTCCTCGTCACTATCTTCATAGCCCACGTTGCAACACCTAACATATTCGGTGTCACGGTAGTAGGCTATGTACCTCTCTTTGGGAGAGGGCGCTCGGGCTGGACGGTTTCGGCATTACCTCTACCATGGAGGAGGGAGCATATGTGCTAGAGGCCCACGACCGCGGCGGAGGCCAGGATCGCGACGAGGCAGGTCCACGCGGCGACGCATGTGGCCGCGAAATCCTCTAGGATCGGCGGAGTAGAGGAGGAAGGTGCGCATAGCAGCGGGCGCAACGGCAGCCAGGACTGCGGCGAGAGGATGGGCATCACGATGGGCATAGGAGTTGCACATGGGACCTGGAGGAGACGGACATCGTGTCTTAACAAGAAACAATTTCCTTATCTTTCCTCACCGATCTAGTTTCCACATCATTAAAATGTTGATGCGCTAGGGTAATAATTTATCATAGAAACTATCATAGTTTCTGCATTGTAAGTTACCTAAGGAATGTGGGTCGCAATCTCGAGGTGATATGTGTTCAACCTAATATTTTAGAGCTATAACCTTGAGGTTTTTGTGATAAGTTCTAACCTTAAACATGAGGTTTCTAGGTCCGAAGGAGTAACTTTATTTGTATGCATATCATAAAATTCCTTTCTCGGTGATCGGTCCAGAGTCATCAACTATTCCCTCCATTTTGATATACATGGTATCAAAGGTACAAAATTTGTCCCAAATTAGAAGGTATTCTAAATTACTGAATCTTATCCTTGGGTGCGTGCCTTTTAAACCCTATCCATACATGTCTTTTAAACACCATCTCGCACAAAATGACTCCTATAATTGCTAGCCAAAATCAATAACATGCATGCACGCTCTTTTAACCTATGCATCACTAGGAAATTAAGCAAGTTGACAATGAAACTAACTTTTTTTTTAGAGTTTTAGGGTATTTTGCTAGACTTCTAACTTGATTCTATAATTGTTTGGATACCTTATTTTAAGATGGAGTGAGTAAAACATTAACACTGCACAACAATTAATTAATAGCTAGTACTGACTGATTTGCAACGAAAACCTTGCGGTAGGTGAGAACCCGCTTCAAATTCCAAGTACACAAATTATCATATACACTCTCTAAAGCAGCTTATTTTACCTTTGATGCAGGATGCAGTGTCCTTCAATTTGCACGATCTAGTACATGACATTGCAATGCTTGTTTCGTCAAAACATTTGATTGTTCTGGATGGTACAAGCAGTTACCAACTTTCGAGGATCCCTCAAAGAAACTACCGACAAGCATGGATCACCAATTCTGACATCAGTCGAGCGAATTTATCTTATATATTGTCAGCCCAGCTAGCGGTGCTCCTTTTTTATGGTTGTAGCGATAAGCAGATCAGTGATGATTCCTTCTCTTCAACCAAATACCTGCGCGTCTTGGATTTAAGAGATTGCCGACTGCAGAAACTACCAGATTCTATTTTTCAGTTGAAGCAGCTGAGGTATCTTAATTTGTCAGGCTCCACTAGGCTTGTAAACCTACCGGATGCATTTGGCAATCTCACAAATGTTGTACATGTCAATCTATCAGGCTGTGTTGGGCTAAAATCCCTTCCGGAATCATTTGGGTTGCTTGAAACGTTGGAACATCTTGACCTATCTTCATGTTCTTGCCTTGAAGGGATCCCGAGTGTTTTGGATGGCCTGACCAATCTCCAGCATCTCAACTTGGCACACCCTTGCTGTTATGCTGCTCAACACAGGTTCCATCTCATAGATCTAAAAGATGTCTTGGTCAAGCTCACCAAGCTCCGGTATTTGAACTTATCCATGTGCCTGAATCCTATCTTTTGCTATCTGCCAGAACAGGAGAGGATCAAATACATTGAAAGTATCAGTTGCCTTCATACACTGGAGCATTTGGATCTCTCTCATAACATATTTCTTTCTGATGTACAAAGTCTAGGTCAGCTCAGTCAACTACAGACACTGAACCTTTCAGGCTGCACCAGACTCAAGAGAATAGAAAAATGGATGGGAGAAAGGAATTTTTTGAACAAGTCTCAAGTTGTGAGGGACTTCCCGGGGGTCTGGAAACGTATCATTTCGTTGTTCGCACTGATGGAAGAGCAAATAGAAGCAACCTTGCTCAGCTTAAGGATGTGAGTTACAAAGAGTTGGAGATAAGCTGCCTTGAGAAGGTAATATCAACAGAGGAAGCACAGAGCATAGGATTGACAGACAAGAAGAAGCTGCAGAAGTTGACACTTGTTTGGAGTGTGGCCCATGACAGTGCTTCTTTCAAGAAGCACGAAGCTTTGTTAGCGGAGCTAGTTCCACCACAAAATTTGAACTGCTTTGAGCTACATGGCTATAGCAGTGAACACCTCCCTGCTTGGCTGACATCAAGATTATCTTCTCATCTGGAGGTTAGCATGGTAGACATTCCAAATTGCGGCAACCTACCGCCATTTGGCCTACTACCCAGCCTGCAACGGCTAATTCTCAGAAGGGTGGCTAAGGTCACAAGAATTGACGCTGGTTGCTTGAGTGGTGGAAGTAAAGCTGCGTTACATCGACTCTTGCATGTCACCCTGGATGGGATGGAAAACCTGGAAGTGTTCAGCAACTGCAGCAGCAGTGACGAGTTGGTGATGTTCCCCACCTTAGATGAATTGGTGATAAACGGTTGTCCCAAGTTAAGGTTTGTAGATTCCACACCTAAGGCCCGGATGTTGGTGATTTCAGATTGCGATCACCTGATGTCGTCTCCTGTGAAGAGAGGAGAACATGTTGCTGTGGTGGACCCTTCTAGCTCTACTTCTACTTCCACCACATGTGCTCCAGTAACTGAAGTGGTGATTGAGAGCTGCAAGGTGCCTCTGGATGAACTGAAGTGGAGTTTGCTCCAAGGATTGGCGCCTCTGTATAGCTTACATATCAGAAATTGTAGTGAGAAGATCACCTCACCAGAGATTATGAAGGGCCACCTATTGCCCCTCAAGTTACTGTGTTTCTCTCATTGCGATAGCATGACTAATCTACCAGAACATGTGGTTCAGGATACCTCTCTTCAGGAACTCCTCATCCATGGATGCCGTGGCATCAAATCTTTGCCGCAGAGTATATGTGAGGAGAAAAAGAAACAGTACCCTCATGGGCAGCCCAGCACATCAGAGTCTGGGGAAGAAAACAGCACATCAGAGTCTGGGGAAGAAAAGAAACATTACCCGCTTCTGCGTATCAGTGGTTGCCCAGAGTTGAAGCAGTGGTGTGAACTAGAGGAGAACAAAATGAAGATCGCTCACATCCAGATAATCTTTGAGTATGTGCCCGGAGTCATAATCTCTCTTACATTACATATGCTTCATCAATAATATTTCCCCTCCACTTCTCTATAGAAATACAAATAGGATAAGTACTTGCTGGTTTGGTAAGTGTTGAGTTTGCTTTAATATATGGTTTGGCTGCAGGGAATCTGGCACTAGCGAGCGAGACAACCGCTCACAGGAAACGTCAGATTGAGCCGATGCATTCCTTTGCCGAAACTGCAATGGCCGAAAAACTACGACCACCCGCAAAAGATTTTAAATATGTCCACTCTGACGTTTATCGGCAGTATGGGGGGTGTATGCTGAGGTGCCCCCCGTCCCCACCACGTTCTTACACTGGTAACTATTGGTGTTGTTGTGCCTAGTATGTGACTGTGATGTAGGGCTGAGTCTTTGCTGTTGTTATTCATGACTTGAAATTTGGTTTGTATGTACGGTGTTTCTGCATAGTAAGACACATGAATGTGTTTCGTGGGGTTGTTACTCATGGCTTGAAAATTGGTTTGTATGTACCGTGCTTCTGCGTAGTAGGCACATGAATGTGTGGGTGCTACAGCAGTCATATAGGCATTGTAAATGCTCTGACATTTATCTGTCGTATTCTGATCAAGTGATAACACGATGTTCATCAGTATTAAATGATTACATAAATGGTTGTTTAGCGCTTATTTAGACCTTGTTTAGTTGGAGGTAAAATTTCAAAACTTTTCAAGATTCTTCATCACATCGAATCTTTAAACGCATGCATGGAGTATTAAATATAAGTAAAAAATATAACTAATTATACAGTTTGTCTGTAAATTTCGAGACGAATTTTTTAAACCTAGTTGCGTCATAGTTGAATAATAATTATTAAATAAAGCCGAAAGTGCTACAGTGTCCAGATATCAAATGTTTTTGAAACTAAACATAGCCCCAGTTCCAGTTCAGTGCTTTTCCCGACACACGGACCCAATTCAGTCACCGTCGGGTCACCCGATTCCGAATTCCAATGCAGTCGCAGCGGAAAAAAAAAGTGGAGCGGCGTGGACCCCACCACCCAACGTCCCCACGTCACGCACGCTCCCGTCCGAGTCCGAGGCACCGCACGAACCACCCAGGAATAGGAACCCAAAAATGAAAAATCCATCACCCACGCGACGCCCTAGTCGATTAAATGGTGTTGAGTTATGCCTGAGCCTCCATGAAAGGCCGAAGGGACAATGGAAAAGGTTTGGGGGCAAGGGAGACTCCATCTCCACTTGACTCGATGGCAGCAGGGTTCTTGCCCAAAGTACCAGCATGATTACCGTTTGGCTTGGGAAGATTATTTTCCATAATTCTAGCGCCAAAATTAAGGCAAGTGAAAATTGATTGATTTTCAAAATTCAAAAGAGGACGATGATGAGTACGGACTTTACATGGGGAGGAATTTGAACAGAAATCTTATTTTCACCGGTAAGAGGAATTGGACAAACCGAGGAAGCAGAAGGTTGATGAGGGACCGAGAACGGCGATCAGAGGGAGGGTGAATGGGAGCTTCAAATTTCTCTCGAAATATTCGGGTCACTCTTCTCAAAAACCAAACCCAGTTGTTGAGTGCTCAACCTCCCCCGAGCAACGCGAGCGCGGATTCAGACGAAATCGGAGAAATGAGAGCTCACCGGCAGTGGAGGAAAACTCACCGGAAACCCCAAAGACCAAGTTCTCAACCTCTATGGAAAAGAGGCAAGAACCTAGGCAAAACGGGCGAAAACAGCAAACCATCTCCGGACCAGTTCAGGCTGGACCACCGGACCAATGACGAGTGGTCCGGTGGCTGGTCCGACGCTCTCACCAGCCGAGACCAAAACGAGCAGGGAGCACCCGACCTCCGGACGACCTGCTCCGGACTAGTCCGATGCCACCTCCGGACCAAGGAGAGTGGTCCGGTGCTCACCCTTCCCACTGCCGAAAACGAACAGTAAGTACCAGACCATCGGACGGCACCGTCGGACTATGCACTCTGGTCCGACGCGTGGCCGACTCCCTCAGCAGAACCACCGGACCACTTATCAATGGTCCGAAGCTCAAAAGCTGAGTAGTCCGGAGCTAGGTCCGACGCTCTTCGCTGCTTGACACGGCTGAGGTCAAGACCACCGGACCACTTACTATGGTTTGGAGCTAGGGGAAAGTCGTCCGGAGCCTAGTCCGACGCTCATGAGCAGAAAGTTGTTCTTCGCGAAAACGGATTTCTCTCCGCCAAATCTTCCCAAAACTCAACCAAATGATCACCACCTGCAACCAAACTTTGTAGACATGATCCTAGTGCAGTTGGGGAGCTATTCCCGAAGAAATCATCGCTCAATTTGACTTAGAGCAAAGGGAGGAGAAGAGATTTGGGGAAAAGCTTAAGAACGAAGAACACCGCAAAGAAATCGCCCGATCTGTGTGCTCACAAGGTTTTAGGATAAATCCTTCGGTGCAAAGATGCTCCTTACAAGCACGAACAACTTGGTTCAAACGGATTTAGCAAAGATACTCCCAACAAAGAGAAATCATCTCGGGAAAAAGAGAGAGCAAAAAGCAAAACGCGAAGAACACAAGCAAAACGGGGACACGATCACGAAATCGAAGCCACCATGACTTACGGAGGTTACGACCTCCGATTCCTCGCAACAAACTCAAGTTCTTACAGAGGTTGGTGAAATCAACCTAGGGATCTCATGAACTAGAGAGATGGTAGAGAGAGAGAGAGTTGGGGCAAATGATTAGGGTTCAAGAGATAGGATGAGGGATACCCCTTCACCTCCTATTTATCGGACTTTGGCTATTTCCCAAAGACCCCCCTAGATACATGAGTGAACTACCTAGCCTAAGCATTGCAGTCCAAGCTCCGGAAAATATCTCCCGCATTTTGAATGGACGGGCCCGCTTCCTGCCAGGAGTTGCCGTCGCCTCGACGCAACCTCCAGGATTCCGCCATGTGCCATCCCCGCTTCCTCGGAAGCTCCGCCCGGGTTTTGAGGCCCAAACCCGCGAAACCCGCCACCGGTAGCTTTCAGCTCAACTACCAAACCCCGAGTTTTGAGGCCCAAACTCGGAAACCGTCCTCCGATGGTTTTGAGGCCCAAACCACCAAACCGCTCGACTCGAGCCACCTTGTCCTCGCCCGGTCGGACTCTGAGTCCCATGAGCCTCCGCTCGACCTGCTCGTCCGCCGTCTTGACTTGGTCAACTCGGTCTACCTCCATGTCTTCTCGCGCTCGCCGGTGCCAAATACTAGCCACCACAGCTAGTCCGCCGGCGCCCATGGTCCCTCGGTCCGAGCCCCGCTTTCGCCCTTCACCGCTCTCAGTCCATCGGCACGGCAAGCCTCTACTCGACCTTCTCCACGCCATTGACCACTGTCACTAGGCATAGCACCTGCACACCACAAGCCGATAGACAGACACACATTTGTTTTCGCAAAGAGGTTAGGGTAAGCCACTCAAACTGAAACGCTCAAATGTTGGTCAATCACTCATCATCAAAACTGAACATTCATGGGTACTTATCTACCATGTGTTTACGGTTGAACATTTTCTTCAAATTCCCACTGCCGTAGTTCAGAAGTGAAGTTCGGACCACCATCATGCCAGAGGTTAAATATGAAACCAACAGCCTAAGATGAGACAGAGAATCTAGAAATCCGATCACTAAGGGCTTGAAGTCAAAGAGCGTTAGCAGAACGTCCAATGACAGCTTGGAGAACGCTTGAAGAACGATGGCAGTTTGGAGAACCAGCAAAAAGAGAGAACAAGAAAGAAAGTTTTAGATGAGGCGGAGGGATCATAACCAGCAAGCCATATTTTCAAATAATCGCTGCTTCAATCACCCTCCCTGACCTGTTCAAGCCTGGGAATTCCATGATGACAGGTTTTGTCAGAACTCAGAAGTAGCCATGCTAAATTACATTTTTTTTAATCCTAGATCTTTTGATCCTCTCGTTCAACACTTATCGTTGCTGCGGGAACTTTGTAGTGATATGGAGGAATATTTATATAGTGAGAATAAATCATGAAAATAAAAATGTTTACCCAGCAGCATTTGGAGAAAGGACCTGGAATGGCGATGACTCCACATCAATAAGCACATTTATGCTTGCTCAGCAACATTTGGAAAAAGGACAGTACAAGATCAAATGTTGCAAAGATTCCTCAACATTTTCAAAGCAAAGAAGACAGTTGCACGCTGTATAGCAAGGCAGATGCATGTTTTTTTCTTTTCAGTGTGTTCCTTGTATTAAGCCTTTCAAAGAGTTACAAAAAAAAAGCCTTATGTCCAAGGCCATTCAAAAACTGAATTTACATTTAAACAAAAACTTAAATACAGCACACAGAACAAATAATCAACTTCAGAATTCACTTGCACGCACAAGTGACAATAAGATAATACTATACAGGATTCAGAAAACTGAACCCAAACAATTTAGCATTAATAATCTTAATCTGTCTCGATGATATGAAGGATTATCCTGGCCATGGACTCCTTGGCAGCAACTCCCTTCACTGCACTCCTCACCTCTTCTGCAATATATTTGGTTATAACCTCACCCTCTTTGTCATTTAATGTCAAATACACCTCTTTGAGTGATGCAAGGTTTTCTGCACCATAAATGCCCTCCAACATTTTGAACCGCACCTCAAGCCTTTCAAGCTTTGGCATGGCATTTTCTGAAAATGTCAGCAATGGAACGAGAGGAGCACACAAGCGAAGAAGCTTAAGGTTCTCAAATCCACCATCTGGAATTATGATCTGCCCATCCGAGAACAACTTGTTTTTTGCAAGAATGGCCATAGTATCTGGACCCTGCTTTTCTGCAGCAAGTGTAAAAGTAAGGGAGAATAATGTTTTGAGATTGCTTAGCTTGCTCAAGTTGTCTTTCCGAAGAGCTGTCATTGTTAAGGTCAACTTAGTGACAGCATAAAGTTGTGTGATCCAAACTGGGAGATGAACCATCATGCCAGATAACTCGAGGGTAACAAGGGATTCTGGTGGGGTTGTCATCTCATCCAGACATTTGAAAAAATCAGATGTCTCATCATGGATGACAAGGGTGTGCAAAGAGTAGCCACAGAGGTACTGGATAGAGGAACTTAATTTTAAATTTGCATTATCCCCTGTGAGTTTGAGCTTATAAATGGCAAGTTTCCTCAAATCGGTCAAATGATGCAAGTCCTCTAGTTCCCCAACAATCTCAATCCCTGACAATGTGCGCAGGCCCTTCATCTTTTGCTTCTTCACAAACTCTTCCGGGAGCTTCAGTGCCCTGCGTAATTCTTTATCCCCACCAAGTATGTTGACCAGTCGTTCAAGACCACAGACTTCCCTAGGAAGCTTAACAATTTTTGTCTCCCTTATGTCCAGCGTCTCTAGATTCTCAAGTTTTCCAATCTTTTTCGGAAGCTCCTTAGCATCTGTTCTTCGGAGGCTGAGATATTTGAGAAGAAGCATCCCGCATATTTCTTTGGCATGTTGCTCTTTGAGATCCGTGCAGCCCTCAAGATCCAGGACCTGTACAATTGTTCCAAACTTGAAAGAATTGGTGGGCAGTTGCTTCAAGCTCTCAAACATGGTGAGTGACCGGACATGGGACAGGTTCATCTTTTCGATACCCTTTGCACGCTTGGGATCACTCCCTTGGAGGGACAGCCGACGAACCTTGCTGCTTGGTGTGTGCTTAAGCCAGTGGCCGCCAACCACAGTGATGAAATTCTCTTCACTCGCCTTGGATACAATGTGCTCAAGAACCATGTCATGAACTACACATTGTTTGATCCTGCCGCTGCTGCTGTGCTCCACTGGTCGTAACATCTTCCTCCTTACCAGATGACCGAAGTACGTCTCAGCAACATCCTCCACGCTCATGCCATCTTTCTCACTAACAAAGCCTTCGGCTATCCATCGTCTTATTAGTCGCTTCCTGGTAATTCTGCTGCCCTTGGGAAATATGCTCAAATACAGGGAGCAGGTGATGATCTCAGCAGGCATGTCATTGTAGCAATGACTAACTATCCTGGCTAACTCCTCCTGAGTGAGACCTTTCCTTGTGTCCTTACCAGCCTCAGCAGACGCAGGATTAAGGATGCTCCCACTCTTCATTTCATCGCGCCTCTTCTTGTCAGGAAATAATGTAGCATAAATGCCATCCCAGTTGAGATGTTTGTGTGCGTTGCAGGCCACATAACCAGCCATGAGCACTATGGCTAATGGCAAACCCCCACATATCTTCCATGACTCATCTGGAACATTTCTATCTTCACTTGGTTTGGATTCAGAATGAGCTTGCTTAAATAACTCGCGGGACTTTTCAAGAGGAAGAGGGACAACTTTGTGAACACGGTCACCTTCTTGTCCTCTACGTGCTGTAGCAACAGCCGGAAACCGTGTAGTAACTATTATTCTACCTTCTTTAGTATGCATATTAGTTTGAGGAAATGCCTTTCTAATGTCCTCCAATGTGGATGCAGCCCAGACATCATCAATGAGTACCAAATAACTGCCAAGAAATTAAAAGAACATTACTTATTACTACAGAATTTCAGTAATTGTCAGTACGTAGTAGAATGTATATATGTACCTGTTTTGCTGGAAGTGTTCCCTGAGCTCGTTGTTGAGCTGAGTCCTCTTGGTGCCCCCCTGCATCTCCTCTGAGCTGCCTAGGCATCGGCACGTGGCCTTAAATGCCGACGCACCTCGCCTGATTTGGCCTTGCAGGCCTTCCAGGCAGCCGTTCTTGTCGCCGGAGGTGCCGTGTCGTCGCTCCTGATGGCTGCTCTTTGGCTTGACTTGGTTCCTTATGCTGTCCAGGATTGCCTCAATGTTGGAGCTCTGGGACACGGTGACCATGGCACAGCAGCTGAATTGGTCGCTGAGGTTCTTGTACAAGGCGGTGGCGATGCTCGTCTTGCCGACACCCCCGTAGCCGACGATGGACAGAACACCGGCCTTCTTGGCCTTGTCAGTGACCCAGCTCTCCAGCTCCCTCATGTACTCGCCGACGCCCACGGGGTCCTTGACGGCAACAAGCTCCACACTCGTGTCCTGGTTCCCAGCAGCGTCGAATCCCTCTGCAGCAGCAGCAGCGTTGGTGCTGGTCTCGCCGCCGGGGTTGTCAACGCCGTACCTCTGCCGACGCTCGCTGATCTGCTGAGCCCGCATCCTGAGGCCGGAGATCTTGCCGGCGACGTCACGGCGAGGCCACCACGTGACGACCTCGTACGCGCTGTTGACGAGGAAGTAGCAGCGGATGTCGGCGCGGAGCCAGCGCGGGGTGTGGATCCGCTGGCCGGAGTCGTCGATGCAGTCCTCGATGTCGTAGGTGAGGTCGCGGATCTGCTTCCCTTTTTTTTTTTGTTACAACAAGACCAGCTTCCTTTGGATGGACCTGGAGCGTCCAGCACAGCCCAATATCCATTGCTTTCTCTGTTGTGGGCTTCGGCAGCATCTACTGCCCCCACTGAATCCTCCTACTTCATCCACCATTGTGTCACCGGCTCACCGCCGACGTGCCCGTGCCCGGTCGGCGGCTCGTAGGTGTCCCAGCTTCCTACTGCAGTGGCCTCCACTTCTCCGCTTCTCCACATTTGGCTCGTAGGTGCTGCAGCTTCCTACTGCGGGGGTCCAATGAGCCATTCCGTCGAACACACCGCGGGGGCGGTAAGCTGCTGGCGCGATTGTGCGTGTGTGGAATCGTCGTCCGCCATTTCCTCGTTCGAGCCCACGCCGCCGCCCTCGTCTGCAGTCGACGCCCAGGTACATACATGGCATGGTCGATTTGGATACAAAACATGTTTAGTGATTTGGCTTACTGTTTTAATTGATTTGCAAAGCAACGTGATATTGATATGACTTTTAATCATTTGCAGACAACCGACCAGATTGTTTGAATATGGGTAAGTTCTTTTTCTTTGGGCATGTTGCAGCTCTTGTCTGCAGGTTAGAGCATCTTCAATGGTTTTGCATATTTTATTTGGCAAAATTGAGAGTTTACCAAGTCCCAAATAAATATGACAAAAATAAAAAAAAGTCAATCTCCAACGGTTTGGCAAAATTGACTGGCAATTACCAAAATTGTGGGAATTGCGGCGGCGAGAGAAAATGCGCGGGTCGAGTGCGGAAAATGCCAAGCGCGATCCGCTAGGCATATATGTCAATCCTCCCCTGGAAATTGCCAAGTTAATAAAAATGTAAAGCCTATTTGCCAAACCGGATATGAGTTTTTTTAGACTTTTTTGTAAAAACAAGAATGCAGAGCCCATTTGCAAAACCGTTGGAGATGCTCTTAGATGGTTCTCTTATTTCTTTTAATTGTCATTTGCATTTCTGGAAATGCATATTTTCATTTGTGTATGTGTGTTGGTGTGTGTGGGGGGGGGGGGGGGGGGGGGGTTGAGGGGAGATATTTTACTAAAGATAATTGTATCTGTTTTTAAGATCTGGAATCTGAGAAAAAATGTTGTCTGATGAGGCTGAATTTGGAATCTGGGTACTAACAGGTCCTTGACCCTTTTACTAAAGGTAGCTTCTATCTATGTCTGATAATTCTATAATTTGGAATTTGGAATCCTTGTAGTTGACCCTTTTACTGTCTTTGCAGTGTAGCCAGCACAAATTAATATAGAGCAACAGATTTAAAACTTGGACTACCGTGGATAATTTTAGTTTTATTCTGGTATAGGGACACTACAATAAGTTCCCTGTTTCAGTAGAGCATCATTTGGTTGAATCTTACAACACATTATAGAATTGGCAAGGGTATGGGTGCGTGTCTCTGCTTTCAGGCACATGCTAGATGATTTCAATAGCTAGAACACCTTATTAAAACTTTGAAGCTAGTCTTGAGGATGACAGTAGTATTTGTAGTTGTGGCCCATGCCACAAATGCTTCTTGAGTACTGAAATTGTGACCTATGGATCCATAAACATCCAAGCACGCTTTTACACACAAATAACATCATTTATTCATTCATCCATTCTGTAGCTGGAAGTACATCAAAAGTAACAAGCATGAAAGAAACAAACTCAAGCAAGCCTGACAAGTAGATCACACACCACACAGATGAGACGGGAGCACAAGCAATAACAACAGCTAGCTCCTCACTCACCCTTATTTATATTTATATGTTTCTCTACTACTCAGAGTAGAGATCCATCTGGTAATATAACACACCACCTTATATCTCGGACAGTAAGATGCATGCCATGATAACAACAGAGCACCCAGTAACAAACCAAAGACACACAAATAAGCAGATGATGACACCAGAAGTCCCATTCAATGCAGGTCGATGCAGATGTAGGCAGCACAGACAAGCTGAGCTCACAAGCAGAGACGACACCTATCCATCCATCACGCACAAACCAACCAACCAACCAAAAAGCGAAGAAATAGCATAGCAGGTGTGACCGAAGCAAGCAGAGTACGTAGTAGGTAGGTGTTGCTTACAATTCAGAGGGAGCTGCTGCACGAAAACACAAGATAGCAATTCATTCATTCTATGCATACATATAAGTATGCTATAGACCATGGCATATAAACAAACATTACTGCATATATACCTGGGTCATTTGAGCACGGAGCCCCTGAGCAGTTTCTTCTTGTAATACCGCGAGTGGACTGGCTTGTAAAGGGAAGGATGGTGCGTGCCGCGCAACCCGTCCCACTCTAGCCTGTCCCACCATTCCTTCTCGCAGTCACACTCCACCTTGTTATCGCTGCTTCTGTCGCTACTGACGGCCGGCAGGTGCCTGAGGCTCCAGCAGCCCCTGATTTTGATGGTCTCAAGTTCAGGTGCGTACATCCTCCCAAGCCCGCAGATGCTTTCGAGCATGGGCAGCTCGTGCAGGTGAACGTGCTTCAAATTTGGGAAATCCACCATTGTTATTATTGCTCCGGGTGGCTTCTGTTGTTGCTCTTGGTGGCTTTCCTTGTCATTGGTGTCTAATAATGGAAAGACCACCCTGAGATCACCACACCACACGATCTCGATGGTATCCAGCAAGCGTCTGTCAGCTGGTACTAACGACGAGAAGGGGACTACATGTATCAGCCTGGGACAGAAGTCCAGGTGCAACAATGTCAGGTCCTCAAATGAATGTTGCTCAATCTGGCTGAACGACAGTTTCCTTATGTCCCACATGAAGCGTGTCCTTGGGAGTTGGGATGCCCAGAATGTTTTTAGCCAATAACACATGCGCACCCAGCTTCCACCTCCTCCTAATAACTGGGGAGCGGTGAAGATAAAGTCCAAGGTGGGGCACCGCTCCACCCTACACCACCGTAGTACTTCCCATTGTGCAGGCCCTGGGATACTTGTGTTGTACAGGCTGTCATAATGATAATGATTGAGAGGTGATTGAGAGCCTTGCGTCCTTCACAGAAATATAGCAATTAAATTCAGAGGGTGATTGAGCACCATTCACCAGTACCATGGGCCATGATAATGATGATGATACTCCTGTAGCAGCAGCAGTGCTACCAGCAGCCTTCATTTTCTCTTCCCCGCTTCTGGAAGCTGATGCTGCAGGTTGGGTGGTGTCGATGTGCACCTTTGCTAAGTCCATGTTCCTTTTGCCTTCTGGTGGCCATAGAATTGCACAAAGCTTGTCGCAGTTATCTAGAATGAGCTCATCCAGTCTCTTGGCTGTCATGGCACTGAGATCTAGTGTTTTGACTGCTGTGCCTGACAAGTCTAGTATGCGGAGATCCTCAAACAACCCACTCAGCAACACATTCTTCAGCTTAGAACATCCCCTGAAGGAGAACTTTTGTAGGCCAACACACTCGTCAATAATCACCAGAGTCTCAAGGCAGTTGTTGCTAGTGCTTATCTCGGAAAATTCTGTAACACCTTGCTTGGTGCCGTTTCCTGAAAAATCAAGGAGCTCCAGTTTGTTCATCCCTAAGAACAAGTCTTGTTTTAAGTGGCCACTGCAGTGGACTGTCGACTTTGTCACTCGGAGCTTGCGGATGTTAGGCAGCCGCCCCTGCAGCTGGCTGATGTCCCAATCCTGTGCTCCCTCCACATTTAGCTCCCAGAGCTGAGTCATGGCATCCATCAAGCTTGCGGATAAGATCCAATCACAGCTTGTGTAGCGGACGTCAAGCACCCACAGCCGCTGGAAGCACTGGCGGATGTCCTCCTTCAGTGCACCATCTTTGCTAATTACTATGTCATGGCAATGGTCGATCCATAGAAACTTCATGCTAGGGTAGTAGAGAAACGGAGGCGACGACGATGAGCTGAAGTTGCAGCGTGAGAGCTTGAGCACGCCAAGTTTGGTAAAAACATGGAACGGGTCTCCAGGCATGGCCAGCAGAACCCCATAGAGCGGTGAATTCCAGTGAGGCATACTATCCGTAGTTGCAGCCGTACACCTTAGCAGGTGAGAAGGCAAAGATTGGTGGCCCTGGTGGTAGTGGTCCGCATCCAGTCGCATCTCTCGTTGCAGGGCTTGAGCAGCTTGCCATGGTCCATCATTATCATCATCACCATGAAAATTGCTGGAGATGCCTTCTTCTTCTCCCTGTCGTAGCTGCTGTATGATGATGCCATCACATACCATGTAGTTCCAGCAGTGGGTGGCCAAATCATAGTCCAACTTGAAGTGATGGGCTATACAGCATAGCTTGGACAAGTACGAGAAGCACTCGATGACTTGTGAAGGATGATTGATGCAGCCAGCTGTTGATGCAACTACTTCAGAAGCTTCTTCACGCATAAGGCTGGACCAGAATTCATGCCCATCGACTTGTTCATGGCTTGAGGAGGCGGCTGAGAGAAAAACATCAGTCTTCCCTGTGCTATCCATGCCTCCTTGGACCTTCATCCTGGGGTAGAGCCGGAATCTCCCTTGGAATGTCCACAGCACCTTATTGGTTGAGTATCCGGACAGAAGAAAGCCAAATATAGACAAATCAATTTCCTCGGTGCTCCCATTGTGGAAGATCACCAGGAACCTGCGGTTCCGCTCCTGTATGCGCTGAAACATGGCCCTGAGAACTTGCGGTATCTCAGCACGAGAGCCCTCGGCGATCCCATGGAATTCGTCCTCCTCATCTTGCCTGTCGAACATGTCCATCGTCGGAGCAGGGAGCTCCAGCTGCTCCGCGACAGCACGCTGAAGCGCTCTCCTGCTCTCCCACTTGGAGCAGTCGACGTGGATGATCTGATCAAACTGCAGTCCTGCCGCTGCCGGGGCCTCATCATCAGAGGAAGCCGCCCTGATGGCAGTAAGGCGCTGGGCCACGGCTAGTTTCTTAAGAACAACTAGTTAGCTAGTACATTTGCATTATTCCTACAAGTACCGTACACATATATGAATCAAAATTTTGCGCTACCTAATGCAGGAATTAATTTCCATATATGCTTCTCAACATGTTCTGACCCTATATGATGCTATATATTACAGATAGATAGATGGACATATTTTCGATTGAAGCAGGGAGTAGTCACATAGTTACATACCTCAGTTTATTGATCTATTTGGCACTGGCGTCCAATATGCAGCAGGAGATTTCGCAGAATACAATACAATCCGCCTAAAAGATTGAGTCAAACGATGGATGGATAAATGATGTTTGTATGTGTGTCTGCAGTTTGTGTGTGTGAGAGAGGCGATGCCTGATGAGGGAGAATCCTAATACAAGACGTGTGCTTGCGCATGGCGGTTGACATAGGCCAACTTTGCCTTCTTTGGCAAACACTGCATATCAGATGATTCTTTGCTTGCACCTGGAGCATGCAGGATTCCATCATATTATGTTTTTCAAAGGTAATAAAAGAAGGTTAAAGGGGAAAAGCTGGCATGGTTCCAAAGGAGCAGTACATAGTGAAGTTGTTGTAACACACAAGACTGTCTGGAGTTTGTCTGCCTCGGCTCATCCACCATGCGTGACACAAGGCAACAAGTTATTAACAAACAAAGTAAAAGCGTAATAACTCATGTACGAGAAATTCAGAATTAGTAAGGAGAAGAATGCCAGACACCTATAGTGCTCTCCAAAACTGAGTTGCCTCTAAAAATACATTAGTAAAAGTGGTAACTGTCTCCAGCTCCCTCTAAACATTTTTAGAGACGCCTAAATATATCCAGTCGTCACCCAAAATGATTTTTTAGAGACAGCCCTATTTTCAGACACCTCAAAAATAGATTTTCCATACACCAAACAAAAGTTCTAGATATCAAAAACTTACGTAACTTTGTAGTTGACAACTTTTAAATTTGAAGTCATCTATGTATGTAAAATTACATTTGAATTTCAAATTGTAAATAAAAATTGTAGATCTCAAAAAGTCATGCAGCTTTATAGTTCATGACTTTTTTTATTTAAAATCATCTAGGAGTATCTCCGAAAATTGTGTTTGGATTTTCTCACATTTGAAATTTGAAGTTTTCAAACGACCTTAGATGAAGAAATGACCAAAGCGTGTTGGCACAAAAACGTTGCACCAATATGTTCGCAAGCCTGAGAGGATCAAAGTAGGGACAAGTGTGATAGGCCAACTTTGCTTCTTTGGCAAACACTGCATATCAGATGACACTTTGCTTACATCTGGAGCATGCAGGATTCCAACATATTATTTTTTCAAAGGCAAAGAAGGTTAAAGGGGAAAAACAGGCATGGTTCCAAAGGAGCAGGACTTAGTAAAGTTGTTGTAACACACAAGACTGTCTAGAGTTTTGTCTGCCTCAGCTCATCCACCAAGCGCGACAAAAGGCAACAAGTTTTTAACAAACAAAATAAAGCGTAATAACACATGTAGGAGAAATTCAGAATTAGGAAGGAGAAGACAGCCAAAACCTGACCTAGATGCTGAGACATGGGATCCAAACACTCTTTCCATCAGGGATATAGAGGGACACAGCAGGCAAACAGACTACATGCACCGCTAAAAAAAATGATTTTCAGAGATGGGATTATTTTGAGAGGCGGTTAAAAATAGAGCCACCTTTGTAGTGGTCTCCAAACAAGTCGCCTCTAAACATACATCCGTAGAAGCGGCTACTCTATCTCCAGCCGTCTCTAGAAAATTATTTTCAGAGGCGGCCCTTTTTTCAACCGCCTCTAAAAATAGATTTTCCAGGAGCTGCATAGTAAATTCGAATTTTTCAAATAACCTTAGATAGGAAAACGACCAAAACAAAAGTTGAAGATATTAAAAACTTACGCAACTTGATAGTTGACAACTTTTTAATTTAAAATCATCCCCGCATAGAAAATTACGTTTGAATTTCTCACATTTAAAATTTAAATTTTTCAAATGACCTTGGATGGAGAAATGATCTAAACGATAGTTGTAGATCTCAAAAAGTTATGTAGCTTTATAGTTGACAACGTTTTCATTTGTAATCATCTATCTCCGAAAATTGCATTTGAATTTTCTTATATTGAAATTCAAAGTTTTTCAAACAACCTTAGACGGAGAAACGACCAAAATAAAAGTTGTAGTGTCTGATGGCCTAGGAGGCCAGGGATTATGCGCGGTTGAAAGAGTATAATATTCCGTGAACTTGTGATGAACAGAACAACAGCCTCATGCTGGACGGTTCAACTTGCATCATGATCGATGTTCCTAGGCCCAGTCCCAACGACCTCTACGGCTCCCCGCCGCTGCCGTCCCCACCCAAGGAAGCGCCACAGGCAGCTCCGTCGAGCAGCAGCAACCACATCAGTACCCTCCCGGACGAAACCATGCACCGCGTCCTCTCCTTCCTCCCCACGCAGCAGCGGTGCGGGCCTACATGCTCTCGCTCGGTGCTGGCTCTACCTTTGGAAATCCGCCACTAGCCTGAGCATTGGCGGCGTCGACGGGAAGGCGCCGGTGTTGTTTGAGAAGATTCGGGAGTTTATGGATGACCTTTTGCTCCTCCATGGAAGCTCGCCTCTAGAGAAATTTGAGCTCGGGGTCGACGGAGCCTATGCTGACGTTCGCCACGTGAGGCTCCAGGTCATGTATGTCGTGCAATGCAAAGTCCAGGTCCTGCGGCTTAGCTTCACTGGGACTACCCATGCTCGGCTTCGGTTGGAGGACCCACCCCTCGCCTCTAGCCACCTCACCAGCGTAGAGCTTCGCGACATAGTTTTCAATGATCATTTTCTTGACCTTTTCTCCAGATGTCCTCCGTTGTTAGAACTCAAGATTCAAGGCTGCAACTTGAAGCATGTCCAAAGGATCTCATCCTAGTCCTTGAGGCATCTAAGTATCATAGGAGGCAGATTCAACCAGAGTTCCCGAGCTTGAGTTCTTGCCCCAAATCTTTCTTCATTGGTGTGAGACGTCACTGTGTGATGGAACCCCCTAATTCATACAAGATCAAGTACGACTGTCACCGCTAAACCCATTGACAAGCACTTACAATCACCTATATGAACTTGGAAGTTTCCGGAGTGTCCCGAAAGACCTCAATAAATCACAAGACAACCAAGATCGCAGGATTAAGTAATACAAATCAAATACACAGAGTTTTGCAATAGAAATAGTATTACAATTGAATTTACAATTAATAATACAAGTTTGATTTCAAAACTGATTAACAAAACAAATTTGCTCAACCGAGCACCCAGACACCTCCACGACACCTCCCCGCATCCACTGAGCCACTTGTAAGCGACTCTAGACCCCAGGGAGGTCTCGCCGGCGGCCATGGCGGCGGCACAGCACGGGTGGATTCCCGTCGGCCACGGCAAGCACCCATACGCCTTTAGCAATCCAACACGGTGCTTTCACACCCAACAATTGAGCAAAGGTGTCGTGGAAACATGACCACACCGAACTCCGACGCGATAGCGGCAGAAACACGTTGGAACGACGTGGTCCATCAAGCACAGAGCACATGAGCGATAACAGGGGTGTTACATCCTTTCCCCCTAAAAGAAATCTCGTCTCAGAGATTTAAGTTTAGGGTTCTGTAATGGAAAAGGAAATGTGTCAAGCAACATTTCTTTCTTTATTATCATAAAATTGTTTTAGTTTTCTTAACAACATCTTCAGATAAACATAGTCATTCATAAAACAACATTCATGAAGAATGCATACTTGTCCTATTTATCCTCACAAGTTGCCAACCTTAGATGACAATCATGTTCTATATCGGTGGCAAAACACGTATTCTCTCGATATATAGCTAGTCGTTAACTAGTTTTACGCATTCAAGGTCAGTGTACCTGTAGAAGATTCCATTTCAGCCCATCCCAACGGTTTGAATATCATGCATTGCTGAGATTAAATCTATCAACATATATAGCTAATTCATATATGAAGGCTACCTGTAGCATTTAACCACAGGGTAGCATATGCGGTAATAAATGCATACCTTGACCCGGACGTAGAGGTATATTGATCCATACATTACCACTCAAGTGAATGACATCCATACAATAGCACCCCGTATGGACAAGGAAATAAAAATATGATGCAACCTCAAATTAGTACTTACATAAGTCACCTGAGAGTCCTAGGTTGGGCATAACTAGAGATTGTCGCTAGCATAATTTTGCAAATAGTTTTGATAAACTTGTTATAACTAAGGTTTTAGTCCATATTGGTTTTTAAAACCAAAACTTTGTTTTTAACACTATGTAAATGACAGTATTTACTCAATCTTGCTCTGATACTATTTTGTGACGGAATCCCCTAATTCATACAAGATCAAGTATGACTGTCACTGCTAAATGCGTTCACAAGTACATACAATCACCTATATGAACTTGGAAGTCCGCCGAGTGTCCCGAAAGACCTCGGTAAATCACCCAACTATTTGAAAGTGCAATCAAGCCCTAAGTGGGTTTTGGTGACATGACAACATAATTAGAGGACTAATGAGACTCTTCAAGTATCACAAGCAGGTTGAAAGAAAGGAGGTTGATGAACAGGTTGGCGGACCCCTCCAATTACAAAAGTGCATGGCAACAAGCTCAAAGGGTGTTTAAATCATTTTATATTTCGAAATTGAGTTTAGGTATGTCGTACTATTAAGAGAGATTCAACACGCATGCCAACAAGTGAACCAAATGCTATATCTATCCATACATCATACACCTCCACACTCATAGTAGGCAAAACAACCAGCTATTCAAAGATCTATTCCTTGCTGTCTTTGTTAGGCCGGCAGTGTCGGGCAGGCCGGCACTGCCAGGATTTGTTTTCTGCCCATTGGCAGTGAAGGGGTATAACCTTATCCCCTCACTTCCCCCAACGGTAACTTTGATCATTGACTCAGAATCATTTCGTGCAACAGCTAGAGAAGCTCCCTTCTTGCTCTCCCTTTCTCCCTTGGTGCTCAAGCTCTCTCCCCATTTGTTCTCCACTCAAATCTTTGAGAGATTGAGCCTCCAAGCTTGAGAAGAACCTTCTCCCTCAGATCTTCAACTCCTACAAGCATTTGGTTTGCGTGGTGGTCAGCGGTTTGAGTTCTTTACTCTTGGAGCTTCGCTCCTAGCCGGCTAGGCGTCGCCCTTGAGCTTGCCTCCTTCGTGTGGTAGCCTAGCGGGGTTTGTAACACCCATTTACTAATACATATCCCCTCATCTCAAGAGTTCACTCTCTTGACCTGAGACCGAGGAAAGAGCTAGCCTTTGTGGCGAGCTTGAGCCTTGTGTGGCGCACCTCAACAACGTGGACGTAGGCAAGCCTTGGTGGCGAGCTGAACCATGGGTCAAATCTTGTGTCACCTTGTGTTTGCCTTTTTACTTTGATATACATTGCTCTCAAGGTGATTTCTAGGGTTTGGACCCGATCTACTCGGTGGGTGTGTTGCTGCCACTTTCAAGTGGTGCTAGAAGTTTCCTACACCTCTAGGAAGGTTTTGATTCAAACACAATTTACATTTATATCTTAGATTTTGAATTAAGCTTAGGTCTGTCCAGGTGACCAGCACTGCCGCCCCTGAGAGCAGTAGTGCCGGGCACTCGTGGCAGTGCCAGGGTCAAGGCCAGCAGTGCCACGCCTATGCTGACAGAAACTGTGAAGTTTGTTTTAAACAGTCCTATTCACCCCCCCTCTAGGCTAATCAGGTCCTTACAAGTGGTATCAGAGCAAGATTACCTCAGTAAGCACTTAACCGTGTGAGGTAATGACCACAGAGAGTAGTGTCAAGCATGTTGACCCCAAGGATGTGGATTTGCACTCCACGGACAGCAGCGATGTGAGTGTGGCAACGCATAAATACTTGACCATAGCTGGCATGTCCGAGAGAGAAGTTGCAAAGAGGAAGGAAGAAAGAAGACTTAGAAGAGAAGGAAAAAGATTGCAAAAAGAAGAAGAGTGTAACACCCTAAAATTTGAATTAGCAAATTAGGTTGGAATTTAAATTGATTTTGCTTTAATTTGATTTAATTCAAACAATTTTGTGATCATAGAATTAAATAAAAAAATAATAAAACAAATCTCATGCTAGGGTTCAACTTGTATGTGCATAGCATGCCTTTGCATTTTCTTTGTGTTGATTGGTTTTCAAAACTCAAAGAAATAATTCAAAACCCCTTTTGAAAATCTGTTTGAAAAATATTTGGAAAAGCAAAAGAAAGGAAAAAGAAAATAGAAAAAAGCCCTCTCTCACCCCCCTCCCTCGCGTCGAGTCCGCTCCGGACTCTGCCTCGCCGTGCCGCGCCGTGCCGCGCCGCGTCCGCACCCGCGTGCGCCCCCGCAACCGCCGGGCGAAGACCCCGCTCGCACTCGTCCCGCGTCGGACTCCTCGGCGTCGCGCCGCAACAGAGCCGCGAGCTCCGCGCGATCTCCTCGCGCGCGTCCGTATCCGCGCAGGACTCCCGGCCCTTGCCCTGCTATAAGTAGCGCCGCCCCGCACCGCTCTTTCCCATCTAGCAACCGAGCTCGCTTCGCCGCAAGCAGCAGTAGCAGCGCCGCACGCAGCCGAGCAGCGCACCGCCGCCGAGCCGCCGCACTGCATCTCCGGCCGCATTAAGCCCTCTCCGAGCCTCACGTCGTCTTCGCGAAGTCTCCGAACGCCTTCCCTACCCCTTTTCCCTCTCTTTTGTGCTCTGGTTGACCGCGCCGCCGTGTACAGGAGCCCGACGCCGCTGTTCCACGCCGGCCGCCAACCTCGTCCGTCCCCGAGTCCCCCGAGCTCCCAGGTGAGTTCGCCTCCTTCTCCTCTTTCTCCCGGTGCCCCCGGATTGGAAAACCGGGCACCAGGGGCCCCGATCGACCTGCGCCGGTGAGCTTCGGCTCTGGCCGGCCATGGCGCCGCCGCCCTGGGCCTCTGCTCCGGCAGTCGCGCCGCTTCCCCCCCCCCCCCCCCCCCCGTTCTAATATAAACCGTCCAAGCTCGATCCAATGGATCTGATCCATCCATACCCCTTCGCGTGGCACTTTTGCTAAAGAGCCCCTCGGTTCTTTTAAGTCTCAACCCGCAGTCCTAAAGCGGTTTCCAGCTATACGCTTCTCCCTCTGGAAAGCGTATTTCTTTTCTGATCTGTTTTAATTCGAAATAAATGAAAATCCCTATTTACAGATTTGCCACCGATCTTTAAATGCTTATAATTTGCTCGTTTTAGATCCAAATCGATCCGTTCAAGTTGCGTTAGATTCGTAATTTTATGCTCTATCCAGTAGTAGAGTTTTCATATATGTTAATTACTTTTGAAAATAAAAGTTTGATTAATTCTTTTAATGCTTTAATCTTGCTCTTTAAAATCTTGTTTAATCTATAGTTTATTCGTTTTAGATCCGTTTAGCGTGATTCTCGCGTCTTTGTGATCGTAGTATAGCATAGATATGTTTTAAAACCTTTTCATAAACCTCTTTATTAGGTATGGTGTATTGTTCTAACTATATCTTTGTTGCTTCGTGTATGATTGTTCAGATGATTGCGTGGTGACGTTGTTTGAGTTCAGCCGATGAGATCTTCGGTGAGCAAGAGTTCTTTGCAGCAGATCAGGACCACCAGGAGCTTTGTGATCAAGGCAAGTTTAACATGGGATCATCCTTGTTACCTATTCACCTTAATTCACCTAGTCATGATTGCATGTGTCTCAATTGATTCCTATTTAGATCTTTACCATAGCTTGTTACCTTGTACCTTGTCACCTAGGGATACTATTGCATATGGGTAGATCTGCTATGCTTTATGAATTATGAGAAGAATCTTGACTAATGATATATGTAACAATGACATAAAATTGGCTTTTGTAGCAACATGGAATAGGACACCACTGTAGGGCAAAAACTGGGACTTAAATGCAACCACAGGTGCTATCATGGCTCTGGCTTTAGTTAAGTATAAGGTTTGGACTAGCATGCTTGTGGTTCGTGAAAGGCACCTTTGCCGAGCTGGTTATGGGGTATAGCTTGTGTGGGGACCGCTACGGGTGGTACCATCGGGGTGTCCCATATACCCCTTTGCATTGGGTCCGTAGGGTCCGCTACATGCTAGAAGGGACTTTTGAAAGACTTCATAGTGTACCCTGCTCGCTCACCTTGGCAGTGTTTTGGGAGCAATTAACCCGGGCATATGGGCAACACGGCTTGTGGGTAAAGTGTGTAACCTCTGCAGAGTGTAAATCTATCTTTATTTCCGCTGTTATGTTTAAGAATATTATTCGTTATGTAATAAGCACTCAGTGATGGTACTATTTAAAGATTTGTCGGCTTATGTGTGTGATTGATCTCTGGGCACACATGAGTTATTCGCATTCAATTTTATTCTTAAAATTGGGTGTGACAAAGAGGCAATCAATGAAGCTAAGAGCTTGAAGCTTGCCGAGAAACTTCATAGAAGAGAAGCGAGGCAGCTAAAGAAGGAGCTCAAGGCAAAGGAGGAGGAGCTGAAGAAAAGCAAAGAAAAAGCCTCTCTTGTGAAGGTTGATTCTAGCAGCTCCGATGGTGATGATGATGTATCATACCAAGCCTCCAAGAATGAGAAGAAGGATGATGGCAGCAAGAAATACTCCACGTATCCTTCAATTATTCATCTATTTCTAATCATGAACATAAGCCTCTCTTTCATGTACCCATGGGCATGTTGCCTCATTTTGATGGGACTAACTTTGCCAAGTGGAAACACTTGATGAAGGCTTATCTTGTAGGTCTTAACCCCGGTGCTTGGGAGATTGTCCATAGAGGATGTGAGCCTCCGGTGGATCCTACAAGCCCCACCACCACCGAGCTTCGTTGCATACAACTCAATGCACAAGCAACTAGTGTGTTGCTAAGTGCATTGGATGGTGATGAGTACAACAAGGTGATGGGATTGGAAGTTGCCAAGGAAATATGGGACACCTTGCACCTTGCACATGAGGGTGTGAGAAAAGTAAGGCCATCCAAGATCGATCTACTCATGGCCAAGCTCAACCCGTTTGTGATCAATGAAGGTGAAGGGCCACAAGAAATGTTTGATAGATTGATGGTTATGGTTGGCAAGATAAGAGGACTTGGTGGTGAAGAGGTCAATGATCACAAGGTTATCAAGATCATGCTTGAAGCCTATTCTCCAAGGAATGAAACTGTGATGACATTGATAAGAGACAAGAAGAAGTTTGAGTACTTCACACCAAGTGATGTGCATGGTAGAATAATGTCCTTTGATCTACAAAGAGAAGAAGCACTTGAGAGGCAGAAGCTTGGTGAGATGCAAGCAAGAATGGAGAGGATGAATATTAAGGATGTGGCTCTCAAAGCCAACAAGAGCACAAGGAGATCAGCTGCTAGCTGTCCTAAAAACACCAAGCAAGCTTCCTCAAGCAAAGCTCAAGCAATCAAGGCCATCAAGCATGAACTCAAAGCTCCAACATCAAGTGATGGTGAAAGTGAAGATGAGCAAGCCGAGAACATAGATGTCATGGATCTATTCATGAGAAGATTCAAGAAGGGCTTAAAGAAGAATGGTAACAAGCTCATGAAGAGAAGGTTCCCGAACAAGAAATCAAGAACTTGCTTCAATTGTGGTAGCACCGAGCATTTCATTGCTGATTGCCCAAATGAGAAGAAAGACAAGTTTGGCAAGGGAAAGAGAGAAGACAAGGGTAACTACAAGAAAGGCAAGAGATATGTGGGTGAAGCACATATTGGGCATGAGTGGGACTCATCAACCGAGAGCACAAGTGAGGATGAAGAGATGGCAACAATTGCAATTCACAAGGCATCCATTTCACCCAGGCTCTTCAACAACATGTCCGATGATGATGAATGCTCCCCTCACATTTTTCTCATGGCAAAGGGTGAGAAGGTACAACCAAAATCGAAAACCATAACTCCTTCCCCAATGACATCTCTAGTAGTGATTCTAGTGATTACTCTAATGATGATTTCTCTAGTGATGAAGAAATCAATGAAATAACTAAAAACATGGATAAAAAGACCAAAATCTTCATTGCTAACCTAATAGATGAATTAGAGGCAACCAAAGCTGAGTTGGCATCTAGAGAAAAGACTCTTATCAAACAAGTGGATCTCTACATTGCTAGCAAGGAAGCTCTAGCATTAGAAAGGAGTGAGGTGAGCTCTTTGACCAACGCTTTGTCCAAGGAACAAGAAGCTCATGCTCTCACTAAGAAGGAGTGTAGTGACCTCAAGAAAAAGCATTGTGGCTTAGTTGAAAAGCATCAAGAGCTTGAGGCACAATACAACCTTCTTTGGGAGGGCAACTCACATCTTCCTAAGGCAAATGATGCCTCTTCTCGATCCACTAGTCAAGGGTGTGGAAAATGCTATAATATTGATTTGAATGATTATTCTACTAACCTTGCCAACATGGAGGCCATGAAGAAAGAGATAGCAAGGCTCAACAATGTCATCTCAGCTTCTAGCAAAAATGACAAAGACAAAGTTGAGCCAAAGAAAATCGAATACAAGGATGGAAGGCATCCATCAATCAAGGATAGACTTGGACACACTCAAGGAGGTAAAACCAGTGGAAGAAAAATAGTGAAAGGCATTGAGTGTGTCAAGTTTGAGAAGAAGGGAAGCATTGGTGTAGATAAGCCTGCACAGACCGCGGCAGTGCTGGGCCCTAGGCCGACAGTGTCGCGCCCCACTAAAGGGAAGGCTACCATTGCTTCACCTGATCAAGCTCAAGCCCATGCCAAGAAGGTGCCCAAGCAAAAGCAGGTTTCTCAAAAACCCAAGGACTCAATCTGGGTGGCCAAAAACAAGTTTGCATATCAACCCAAGGCAAGGTCACCTCAAGGAAGTCTATCATCTTGCTATGTGTTGAAATGCAATGACCGTGGTAAAGTCATTGCAGAATTTGTGGGTGATGAGAAACATGATAAGAGAAGCATGAATATTTGGGTTCCTAAAATTGTGGTGACTAACATGCAAGGCTCCAAGATTGATTGGGGACCTAAATCTAGGAACTAATTTGTTTTGTAGGCATACTCCTCCGGTGGATCAAGTTGGGTGCTTGATAGTGGATGTACAAATCACATGACTGGAGAGAAGAGTATGTTCTCATCATATTCCCCAACTTCAAATGCAAGTGAGAATATCATCTTCGGTGACAACTCCAAAGGTGAGGTGATTGGACTTGGTAAAGTTGCTATTACTCTTGAACATTCCATCTCAAATGTATTATATGTGAATTCGTTGAGTTACAACTTGTTGTCCGTATCACAATTGTATGAGATGGGCTACAATTGTCTCTTCACGGATAAGGGTGTGGAAGTATTTAAGAGGGAGGATTCCTCTATTGTCTTTACGGGTCGTTTGAAGAGCAAGCTTTACCTAGTTGATTTCAACAAAAGGCTAAGCTTGAGACTTGTTTAGTGGAAAAATCTAGCATGGGTTGGCTATGGCATCGCCGACTAGCTCATGTTGGGATGAGGAACTTGGTCAAACTCCTAAAAGATGAACACATTCTTGTACTAACAAATGTTCATTTTGAGAAGGATAGAATTTGTAGTGCTTGCCAAGCCGGAAAGCAAGTAGGTGCACCTCACCCATTAAAGAGCATTGTCTCCACCAAGCAACCATTGGAGTTAATACACATGGATCTCTTTGGACCAGTGGCCTACATAAGCATTGGCGGTAACAAACATGGTTTGGTTATTGTTGATGATTTTACTCGTTTCACTTGGGTGTTTTTCATGTATGATAAGGCACAAGTGCAAGATAAGGTAAAAACCTTCATTAGAAGAGTACAAAGAGAATTAGGTTTCCAAATCAAGAAAGTTCATAGTGACAATGGGACCGAGTTCAAGAACACTCAAGTGGAGGAGTTTCTTGATGATGAGGGCATCAAGCATGAATTTTTAGTTCCATACAACCCTCAACAAAATGGTGTAGTAAAGAGGAAGAACTGGACACTTATTGACATGGCAAGGACAATGCTAGATGAGTACAAGACTTCGGATATCTTTTGGGCCAAAGCCGTTAACACCGCTTGCCATGCCATCAACCGGCTCTACCTACACAAGATCTTGAAGAAGACTTCATATGAGCTTTTAACCGATAACAAACCAAAGGTGTCATACTTTAGAGTTTTTGGGTGCAAGTGTTTAATACTTAACAAAAAGCCCAAAACCTCTAAGTTTGCACCTAAAGTTGATGAATGTTTTCTTCTTGGTTATGGATCAAATGAGCATGCCTATCGCGTATTCAACAAGACCTTAGGGAAAATTGAAATCGCGATAGATGTGACTTTTGATGAATCTAATGGCTCTCAACTCTAAGTTTGCACCTAAAGTTGATGAAGGTTTTCTTCTTGGTTATGGATCAAATGAGCATGCCTATCGCGTATTCAACAAGACCTTAGGGAAAATTGAAATCGCAATAGATGTGAATTTTGATGAATCTAATGGCTCTCAAGTAGAGCAAATTGATCAAGTGATTGTAGGTAATGAGGAACCACCATGTGAAGTAATCAAGAACTTGGCCATTGGTGACATTAGACCACAAGAAGTCTAGGCCACAGAGGTGGAACCTCAAAGTCCTGAAGCTACTGCTCCAAGGATTGAATAAAATGGGGTAGCAGTGCTCCCTGGTCCAGCCTCTGTGCCTGACCACGGCACTGCCGGACCCCACAGAGAGGCAGCATCAAGTTGTTCACCTGCAACTTCAAGGAACCTACAACCTATATTTGAAGAGTATGGGTATGATGACCAAGCAGACCAACGCGAAGCCAAAGAATACCCAAGATTGAGGCAAATAATTCAAAGAGATCATCCCATTGATAACATACTTGGGAGTCTCCAAAAGGGGGTAACTACTCGTTCACATTTGGAAAATTTTTGTCAATTTTACTCTTTTGTCTCCTCTTTGGAACCTCTCAAGGTTGAGCAAGCTCTCGATGATCCGGATTGGGTGATGGCTATGCAAGAAGAGCTAAATAGCTTTGAAAGGAACAAAGTTTGGTCCTTGGTGGAAAGACCAAATACAAATGTGATTGGAACCAAGTGGGTCTTTCGCAACAAGCAAGATGAGCAAGACATGGTGACAAGGAACAAGGCAATATTGGTTGCTCAAGGTTTCACTCAAGTGAAGGGCTTGGACTTTGAAGAGACCTATGCACCAGTGGCTAGGCTTGAAGCAATTCGAATGCTTTTGTCCTATGCTGCCCATCATGACTTCAAGCTTCAACAAATGGATGTCAAGAGTGCATTCCTCAACTGCCCTATCCAAGTGTTGGTCTACGTTGAGCAACCACCGGGCTTTGAAGATCCTAAGTTCCCACATCATGTCTTCAAGCTTCATAAGGCGCTCTATGGGCTTAAACAAGCACCAAGAGCATGGTATGAATGCCTTAAGGAATTTCTACTCAAACAAGACTTTGAAATAGGCAAAGCGGATCCTACTCTCTTCACTCATAAAGTCAATAATGATATCTTTGTGTGCCAAATATATGTCGATGACATAATATTTGGTAGTACTAACCAATCCTTTTGTGATGAGTTTAGTAGGATCATGACTAAGAGATTTGAGATGTCCATGATGGGTGAGCTAAAGTTCTTCCTCGGTTTTCAAATCAAACAACTCAAGGAAGGGACTTTCTTATGCCAAACCAAGTACACCCATGATATGCTGAGAAAGTTTGACATGACAAATGCAAAGCCAATCAAGACTCCTATGCCACCAATGGACATCTTGATCTTGATGAAGGAGGGAAATCCGTGGACATAAAGGTATATCGCTCCATGATTGGCTCTCTCCTTTACTTATGTGCATCTAGGCCAGACATAATGCTTAGTGTGTGCATGTGTGCTAGATTTCAAGCTAACCCGAAAGAGTGCCACTTAGTGGTCGTTAAGAGAATCTTGAGATATCTAGTTTTCACTCCTAACCTTGGCTTATGGTATCCTAAGGGCTCTAAGTTCGATCTACTTGGGTATTCGGATTCCGATTACGCCGGTTGCAAGGTAGACCAAAAAAGCAATTCGGGGACGTGTCAATTCCTTGGACGGTCCCTAGTGACTTAGAGTTCTAAGAAGCAAAATTGTGTAGCCCTTTCCACCGCCGAGGCCGAGTATGTTGCAGCCGGCACATGTTGTGCTCAACTACTTTGGATGAGGCAAACCTTAAAAGATTTCAGATGTCAATTCACCAAGATTCCTCTCTTGTGTGATAACGTGCCATCAAACTCACAAATAACCCAGTTAGTCACTCTAGAACCAAACACATAGACATTAGTCATCACTTCTTGAGAGACCACGAATTAAAAGGAGATATCGCAACTCGCCATGTGAGCACCGAAAAGCAACTAGCCGATATCTTCACTAAGCCTCTCGATGAGACAAGATTTTGTGCTTTGCGTAGTGAGCTGAATATACTTGATTCTCGTAATGTGGTTTGAACTATAGCACACATTTGTTTGTCCACCTAGTGACATAGGCAAAACTTTGAAAATCTCAATTAAGTGTTTCAAAACCGATTTCAAAGAAACTTGAATGTGCTGGTCATCGTATGTACTGTTGATTTGCTTACTGACCAGCATATGGCAAGGAGTATGTGTCTAGAATGCATAAATATATAGTATGATAGTGGCATAGCTCCTCACTGCCCAGGCAGTCCGACCGTGCCGGGGGTGTGCGGCAGTGTCGGGCCTAGCCGCGGCAGTGCCGCGACTTAACTGCCCAGAGCAGTCGGGTCCAGACTAAATCTCTCGGGCCCCTCTTTTATTTCTAACCCTAGCATGAGGGGACTCTGTCCCAAACACTTCTCCCCCAACAGAACACATCTCCCTCTCCTCTCTCTTCTCTGAGGTGACCAAGGGAGCCCGGAGGTCCCCTTTCTTCTTCCCGGTGGTGCCGCTCTTCGGTGGTGCTGCCATTGGAGGAGGTGTGGAGGATCTTTCTCCCTGCGTCAAGCTCCATTCAAGCCAGCCCTTCTTCATCCTCACCCCTCTCATTCAAAGGTAATATCTTGAAACCCTAACCCGGTTCGATCTATGCAATGTATGGATTTTGAGATGGGATTTAGGTTGCTAGTAGTTGCATTATGTATGGTGATGTACCTCCAGTAGCTAGATTTGACCAAAACCTAGATTCAATGGAGGATTGAAAAAGCATGCATAGGTGTTGTCTACACTAGTGTGGCAGTGCCAGGCCAGAGGCCGGCAGTGCCGGGCACTATGCAATAGCACTGCTGCACTAGCTCATTCAATCGACTATTGACTCTTGTTTTTTATTAAATCTTTTTGCTAGAGTTTCCAGTCACTATTCTAAGTGTAGCAACTTAACCTTCTCTCTTTTAAATACATAGATGGATGCCAGAGGACCGAGTGATGCAAGAGGAAAGGAGCCAAGGACAAAGGCCCGTGCCCACTGAGGAGGCAGAGGAGGAATTGATGATGGCCTGAATCCAAGGCAAAGGATAAGGCAGGAGAGTGAGTTATAGATGGTAGGAAGAACCATCATGGAGGGTGCTTGCCCTATGACACCTCTAGATCTGGGACTCTTTGATGGTTCCTATCTTATTCCTCATACTGAGGAGGTGTTTGTTAGGGAGCCTCAGGACACCCGTGCCAGAGAGAGGGTGAGCTACCAAAATCAGTACCAATCTGTCCAAGAGCAAAGGGAAATCTTTCCCTACAATGTGCCAAAAGATATGGGAGTGGATTATAGATTCTGGAATATTTTCCACTCAGATTTCTATCTCTCTGTGCTCTTCAATGCTAAGAATCCCAAGATGAAATATGTTCCACTCAAGATTGGCATCTTGAGAACAAGAGGGATCCCGTCTTTGATAGAGTCATTGATCAGTGGAAGCAGCTTGGCATGTATGACTGGATGGGTTTCTGGAATGACTGGAATACTGAGATAATCTACTAGTTATTTGCCACCTACTATCTTGACAGGGAAGATCATGTGATGCATTGGATGACAGAAGGCATGCATTACAAGTTGGATTATGCGACCTTTGCCCGTCTCCTTGGCTTTGGAGAGGATGATAGGGAGTGCTCCAATATTCATGATGGGAGATGGTTGACAAATGAAGAAATCTCTTCTCTCTACATCAAGCCTGAGGAGGTAGATGGTCTTGTGAAGGGGTTGAGGAGTAAGTATTATATCCTTAACAACCTCTTTAGGACCACTCTCTATCCCAAGGTGGGATCAGCTTCCAACCTCTATGGATCTTCCAAGAATGTGCTAAGGAGGATGAGAGGTGGAGCACCACCCTTTTCAGTAGCTCGCTTTATTTGGGATGAGCTGTTTATTGCTGCAAATGATGCTAGGAAGGGGATTCCCTATGCACCATACCTGATGTTTATCATTGAGAGAGTGACTGGCCGGATCTACAACAAGGACACTGAGAGTCCCTCACGTGTTTGGTTTTGAGTAATTGATGAAACCTACCTAAGTACTATCCTTGATCTCTAAGTGTGAATCATGAGATAGGTTGGTACATGCCAGGTGATGGAGCAAATGGATCAAGGTGGTGATTGCAAAGGCTCCAGCATGGTGAAGGTGAAGTGCAAAGGAAAATGGTGTGAAGGCAAAGGTGAAACTAGGAACCATTTTCGGTTTGGTGATCAAGTCACCATAGAGGGTGTGATCACATTTAGGATAGATAGCCGTACTATCAAGAAGGGAGCTCTTTCTAATGATTACGGTTATCATGTGCCACTAGGTTCATTGCATTGCATTTAAAATCAATTGAACTAGTGAGGAGAATCAACTAATTCCAAGATAATTGTGAACTAAAAGCTAACACATGTGCACAAGTGCTTGGATCACTTAGTGTTAGCCCTTGGAAGCTTGGGAGAAGTTGGTGGTTGTGTTTGGCAGAGAAAACCAGTCCGGATGTAGGGTCCGGACACTAGGGCATGTGCTGTCCGGACCATGGTGCATGCGTCCGGAAGCAAACCCTAGGGAATTGCGGCTGAGGAGAGGAGTCCGGATGCAGTCTCTGGTCCGGACGTAGAGCTCCGGACGCAGAGTCCAGAGTCTTGCGCTCTCTGTTGTTTCTGGAAGAAGTGATCCGGACGCTGGCGTTTGTCTGGATGGAGACTCCGGATTAGCGTCCGGAGGTGCTGGTTGCTCTCGGGTGCTCGGGAAAATATTTCCGGGCCCGATGAACAGTGGATCCGGATCCTGTGAACAGTATCGTCCGGAGACGCATGGCGCGCAGAAGTGAGTGTGGGAATCTGGCCGTTTTGAATGGAGGCTCGACCAGACGCATGTGGCATGGTCCGGACGACGCGTTGCGTGCGTCCGAAGGCCGCGTCCGGAGTGCTACTCAGAGCCGTTGGCGCTCGGTGGTGAAGGGGTCCGGATGCTGTTGATGGTCTGGACCCCCTATGAAAAGCACATCCGGAGGTCGCGCAGAAGCTGAGTTTTGAGGGCAAAATGGCTAGTTTTGAGGTATTCTCTTGCACATTTTATTCACTCACACACTTGTGCTCATTTGTGAGAAGCTCCACCACTCATCCTCTTGACATAATTGACATATTCATGAGAGATTGAGTGAATCCAAGTGCATTGCTCTTTGATTGCATACTAGTGGCACTTGGTGATCGTCGTCATCGCTGAAGCTCTTGTTATTCTTGGAGGTTGCCACCTCCTAGACGGCTTGGTGTGACGAGGATCGTTGAGTGGAGGAAGGTGATTGTCTCCGGCTCCGATCGGTGGATTGTGAGGGATCTTGAACCTACCCCGCGGGAGTTCGCAAAAGGTATCGCTAATGGATTGTGCGTGACTTGTGGATCCCTATCTTGTGTTGGTTTTGCGGCACCCGGTGACGGGTTTGGCGTGTGATGCCAATTAGCGCGTGAACCTCCAAATAGGTGAATCATCACAACAAGGACTAGCTTGTTGGAAAATAAGTGAACCTCGGTAAAAAATCTTGTGTCACATTGTCTCTACGGAGAATTCATCTTATGATTGATTGGTTATCTCTTTGCTACTCTTCTCGGCGGTATAACCTTTCTATCTCTAGCTTTGCATTACTATTCTTTACATTCTTGCAAAGTAGAGCCTCTAGCTTAGCTTGTGTAGCTTAGTCTAGCATCACTAGTTATCTAGCTCTTGTGTGCGACATAGGACATATCTCGCTAGTAACTAGACTTGTGGTAGGTGGCTTGCCGACCCTAGTAGTGCTAGTGCAAACTTACTTTACACCGTGTTTTATTCTAACAAGTTTGCTTAGTGTTGTTGTAGAAAATTTTAATAGGCTATTCACCCCCTCTAGCCATATCTAGACCTTTCAAGTGGTATCAGAGCATGTACACCGTTCACAAGGCTTAACATCCCACGGTGTTAAAATGGCTCTTATCAACAACACGAAGAGGCCACCCAAATTCGATGGCACCGATTATAGTTATTGGAAGGCATTGATGACCACCCATATCAAATCAATCAACCAGAAGGTATGATTGGTGGTCGACAAGAAGTTTGAGGTGGTGAATGAGGAAGCACCCACCGCGGCCAAGGAGGAGAAGCTCAAAAACAATGACATTGCATTGAGTGCCATCCATGATGCAATCTCTAAGGAAGTCTTTGAACAAATCAAGAACATAGAGAGTGCTCATGATGCATGGAAGAAGCTTGAAGAGTCTTATGAACACTAGTACAGAAAACATTTTTAGAGGCGGTGGAAGAGGCATTAGTACAGGCGGCCAAGCCCACCGCCTGTACTGGGGGTCAGTACTAATCGGCCCACAGTACAGGCGGCGGGCTGTGAGCCGCCTGTGAAAAATGAGTTTTCACAGGCGGCTCACTTTGTCAGCCTTGTCAGCCGCCTGTGTAAATTTATTTACACAGGCGGCTCACTTTGTCAGCCGCCTGTGAAAACTCATTTTTCACAAGCGGCTCACTCTGTGTGCCGCCTGTGTAATTATTTTTTTTATTTCAAATTTTAATATTTGCCTCCACATTGTACTATATTTGTCACACACACACACACACACACACATATATATATATATAAGATATGCAAACATGAACCATAAAATTGCATCATACATACAACACATATAAATATTACAGATGTGTCCACACGAAATCAAACATGAAGCATAAAATTACATATAATACACGTCATTTCAAGTTATGAGTTCAACCATTTGGTGTTTACATGTCATTTCGTTTCAAGTTTAGACCTGCTATGTCTGTCAACGCTCTAAATCCTTCACTTGCTAAATCACCGGCTTCTTCAAAATATGCTCCGGTACTTGGAATTACTTCTCTCATAATAAAACCGCACAAGTCTGCTACTATATTTTCCATAGTTTTTGGAGTGAACGACACGTCCTTTCCTTTGCTTCTCGGCTAGAACAAAGTTCAAAAGCATCATCGACACATGTCCAATATCAATATTTCCAACTTTAATGAGAAAACTTCATACATAGATATTTTTTACCATATTTTTGTCCCTGACGTATCGTCCCCGCTGCCTTATGAACTCACACACATAGTATCCACAGTAGACCGATCCAGGTGGTTGCTTGTGGCACTATGTAATTAATGAGCAAAAGATTAAACTAAAATTGTCATGCCTTGTGTATTATTTATATGATGATATGTGTTCGGACAACTTACCGGATAATGGTGTTGTATCGTCAATGGCACACTAGGATCTGAGCGGGCGGCGTCGACCGGTCCTTTTTGTTTCTTATAAAACCGCCATGCCCTGTAGATATCGAATATAAAACACTATAGTTATTTAGAAACTCTAATTCATATAAGTACGGATGTGGTTGCATGTTGGCTCACCTTTCTAAATGAATCAGGAATGTTTGATACGACTGAGGAGGACAGTGTAAGGAGTCTAGGACAAGCACCTTCCCTTCGAATGGATAAATATAAAAAACAATCCAATGGTCACTACATGAATAAACGAGTGAGCGACACATGTACTTAGGGTTAACACGATAATTTGAAGTACGTATACGAGGTCACGCTTACCAAAAGTTGTAGGGTGCTAATATAAAATCCCTGTACTTATATCTCAGCATTGCTCTACCGAGATAGAGGGCATATGCGTCCTCGTATTTTCGTTGCAATCCCTTTACAGCTTCTGCAACTTGTTCTGGTGTTTTGTCCTTCTCTATCCTTGCTCTATCTTCATTTGTAAGTACAAATTTGTGCATATTTTCTTGTAACCTGATTGGACTCAGGTAACCGACCATCGTGCCTGTAGTTAACGATCTCTGCTCGTGGTCTTGCAAACTGGTTACAACATCCACATATTAGAGTTTATCACATTCCAAATTAAATAATAACAATGTGTGTGCATGAGTGATACTTACATGCACCAGATTGTAATGAGTTGGACGTCAAGTTTCCTATAGTTCAACAGCAGGTGCATGTCCTCGAAGATAACAAATGCCTCGCTTTTATCCTTGCCAGTAGCAAACACATCTGCTGGTATGTCAACACTAACTGCATGCAGGCCAGCATTCACTGCTCTTATGTACCAGTCATGAAACCTTTTTATCGTCCCCGGACCATTTTCAAGCACCGTCCATTGCAACATAGGCCTTCCGGGCACGTAGTTACTGGGGACATTGACATAATCATCAACCGTTGGCTTTCTTATATCCGAAAGGGTCAATGGTGTATTTGACGGCGGTTCGACATGAACATCGCCACTTGGGGCTTCCTTTGTTGGTGGCACGGCTTCAGTTGCTTGGCCGGCGGCTTCCTTGTTCTGTGGCGGTTCGAGCTCAACGACTCGTGCCGTCCGCTGCTTTCCAATCCCTTTCAGAAATAGAACTGTGCCTGCTGCTTTCCCCTTTTTTCGCTCATAGGGAGAAACCAATTTTGGAATTGGAAATTTCTTTGCCTTCTTGGAGGCCGATGCTTGTGGGGGAGTTTGCTCTGCTTCCTTATGCTTTGGTGGTGGCGGGGGAGTTTGCTCTACCTCCTTCTCTTGTGTTGTGTCCTTCTTGGCTGGTGGAGTCTGCTGCTCAGGCATGTTCGTGGTCAGCCCCTCGAGCTCATCCAGCGAGAATGACATATCATGTATTGGGGATGACGACGGTGGCTCATAAATATACGGGGATGCTGGGGCATGCATTGGCGATGCTGGCTGTTGACTTGTTTCGACCTCTTGGGATGCTTGATGGACTTGTGGAGAGGGTGCCGTTGGTGGATCAATCAACCTTACGTACCGTCTCGGCCATTGTATGAAGTTCTTGATTGCTTGTCCAAGCTTCTCTATACCCTCAGAGGTCGGGATGTCGATGAAGTCGTCTTCATATGCACTCTCGACCGTCGACACTTCCACCCTGCAGTATGCATCTTGCATCTCGACACCATGGAACATACGTCCAGGGATGGCATTGCCTGTGGCCACCTGCTTTGTATGTTGATTCCTAAGGCCATATCCAATTAACAATGAGCAAGGCCAAGGTTTATCAATATCGTCAACTGGATAATGGTCCTTATTTGATGTTGACGCTATACTGCTATGAAAGGGCACAGATTGTGTGGCCATCTCCTGGCTACCCAAGGGTTGAGCTGGGACATGCTGCATATATGAAGGAACTTGTGATGACATCTGTTGAGCAGACACTGCTCCCGCCAACCGCTTCATCACTTCAGGATCAGGGTTTTTAACAAAGTCTTCCATCAAATCCCTAAATTTTTTGGCAGCCTGCTGCTCAAAATAATCCTTCAATTGCTCCTTATGTCGTTCTCTTTTCTTATACATGCCTTTCCACTCTTCACCAAACCCTTCTTTCCAGGTGGTTCTGGATGAGACGCCCCGTACACGACCTGGATGCTCGGGGTTACCTAGAGCAAGGGAAAGGCTGTCCCTCTCCCTCTGTGACTTGAAGGCACCTGTCTTTTCCAGGTTTGTTGCTTCCAAAACCTTCTCGGCAACTGGCTTGATCTCATTGGGACAGGAGATCTCATCGCTCTCAGTGTTTGCCTTCCGAGCGCGAAGCCAATTCGCACTTCGTTCTGGCACTATATCTATCAATGCCAACTTGCCCTCTCTCCTCTTTGCTTCGTCTTCTGCCCTCCATTTAGGAATCTTGGTCTTGTATCCGCCAGTGCCGAGGTGGTGGTGGTACTTGTTCTTCTTCGCAAGTGCCGAGGCGGCTTGGCTCTTAGCCTTGGACTCGTCGGAGGTTTTTATGACACTGAAACGTGCCCACTGTTCTGCTGTGATAGGGTACCGCTTCGTTGGGTCCCGCCCCTTCTGCAACCACTTTTTATTCATATCGTACCTATAGCCTCGGAACCATATTGCTAACTGCTTCATGACATGACCCTTGACCAAACCTTCTGTTCCCTCCGGTAAAATAAACTTAGTGCACAATCGAGTCCAACAATTTGTCCTCTTCACTTCAGGCACCATACTCCAATCACTCCAGGTGATATCAAATTCTTCCTTTACTAACCATCCAATGGCGGCCCTAAATTTGGGTAGCGCCTCTAGAGGTGCTAAGGGCTCTCCGCTCGGGCTAATCTCTGTAATCTTATAAACTTCTTCTGGAAATCTATTCCTTCCTCTATCTCCTCGTGCTCGATCACTCTTTTTCTGTGTACTTCTTCGCTCGGAGGAGGTCCCGGTCGTTTGAGGCGCTGTGTCCTTATGAACATCTTGTGACTCTACCTCCATTTCGGCAACAACTTGAGAGAACACCTCCTATCAATTCAATTGTTAGGTACATACATACGCATGCATTATTCTCTCGTATAGACAATCTACGAGCATATATACCTCATCATCATTTGGCTCAGCTTCAGGCTCGTAATTAGGGTCACGTTCCAACTCAAGACGGGCCTTCTTAGCTCTAGGAGATTCACGTGGTGATACGCTCGGGCTCCTATAAGGTTCGGATCCCGAGGAGTCAGATCCAGGTGTACCTACCTGGGCATCGGCCTGCTCAGCGTTTGATGGAGTACTCATCTGCATGAAATATAAGTAAACTAACTAAGTAAGCTAACTCTAATTACTAAGTAAACTAACTAAGTAAACTAACTAAGTAAACTAACTCTAATTATGCATGAAATATAAGTATCAACATGAAATATAGGTATTAACATGGAAAAAACACTAACTTAATATAAGTATAAACACTAAATTAACTAAGTAAACTAACTAAGTAAACTAACTCTAATTACTAAGTAAACTAACTAAGTAAACTAACTAACTAGATTAACTAAGTAAACTAACTCTAATTATGCATAAAATATAAGTATTAACATGAAATATAGGTATTAACATGGAAAAAACACTAACTTAATATAAGTATAAACACTAAATTAACTAAGTAAACTAACTAACTAGATTAACTAAGTAAACTAACTCTAATTATGCATGAAATATAAGTATTAACATGAAATATAGGTATTAACATGGAAAAAACACTAACTTAATATAAGTATAAACACTAAATTAACTAAGTAAACTAACTAAGTAAACTAACTCTAAATACTAAGTAAACTAACTAAGTAAACTAACTAACTAGATTAACTAAGTAAACTAACTCTAATTATGCATGAAATATAAGTATTAACATGAAATATAGGTATTAACTAATAAAACTAACTAAATAAACTAAATAAAACTAACTAAAAAACTAAATTAAACTAACTAAAAAAACTAAATAAAACTAACTAATAAAAGTAACTAAATAAACTAACTAAAAAAACTAATTAAAACTAACTAAAAAACTAAATTAAACTAAATAAAACTAACTAAATAAACTAACTACAAAAACTAAATAAACTAACTAATAAAAGTAAATAAACTAATTAAAAAACTAAATTAAACTAGCTAAAAAAACTAAATAAAACTAACTAATAAAACTAACTAAATAAACTAACTAAAAAAACTAAATAAACTAACTAATAAAAGTAAATAAACTAATTAAAAAACTAAATTAAACTAGCTAAAAACTAAATAAAACTAACTAATAAAAGTAACTAAATAAACTAACTAAAAAAACTAATTAAAACTAACTAAAAAAACTAAATTAAACTAAATAAAACTAACTAATAAAACTAACTAAATAAACTAACTAAAAAAAGTAAATAAAACTAACTAAAAAAAAGGAAGTCGGCCTGCCAGGCCGCCAGGCCCAGCAGGCGCAAGGGCACGCGCGCGGCGGCGCACATGGCGGCCGCCGCCGCACTGATCGGAGACGGGCTCGGCGGTGGCGGGGGCGGAGTTCGGACCTCGCGGCGCTCGCGCAGATGTTGGTGGAGCAGTGGCGGCGGTAGTGGCGGCGGCGCGTAGGCGGCGGACGATGGAGTAACCGGTGGTGGTGGAACAGCGGCGGCGGTGGAGCAGCAGCGGCGGTGGAGCAGCGGCGGCGGAATTGGCGGTGGCGCGTAGGCGGCGGACGGTGGAGCAGCGTCGGCGGTGGAGCACCGGCGGATTTCGGCAGCCTGACGGCGTCCAAATTCAGAACTCGCGCCTCCGGTGCCTTAGAAAATTTCGGAGCCGCGCGCGGGAATTTATTATGGAACACATTAGTACAGGCGGGTCATATTGACCACCGCCTGTGAAAACATTTTTACAGGCGGTGGTCAATGAGAGCCGCCTGTACTAATGTATTAATACAGGCGGCGGTCAATGACGCCCGCTTGTACTAATACATTAGTACAGGCGGCTCTCATTGACAGCCGCCTGCACTAATGTTTTTTCCATTTTCAGTTAGTTAATTTAGTTAGTTTTTTTAGTAATTAGTTAAATTAGTTAGTTAATTTAGTTAGTAATTAGTTTATTCCCTTTATTTAGTTTAGTTAGTAATTAATGGTATGTTAATTAGGATTAGTTATTATTTCATGTACTTAATTAGGGTTTGTGGATTGACTTACTTAGTGTTTATTAGTTAGTTTAGTTAGTTATTAGGGTTAGTTATTATTTCATGTACTTAATTAAAGGCTTGTTTATTTAGTAATTAGTTAATTTAGTTAGTTTATTTAGTAATTAGTTAATTTAGTTAGTGTTTACTAATAATAGGTTTGTTAGTTAACTTAGTAAGTAATTAAAGGTCATTTATTCCCTTTATTTAGTTTAGTTAGTAATTAAAGGCTTGTTTAATAGGGTTAGTTATTATTTTATGTACCTAGGGTTCGTGAATTAATTAAGTTTTTAATTAAAGGTTTGTTAATTAGGGTTAGTTAATATTTCATGTACCTAGGGTTAGTAATTAAAATACAATCCAAAGGTATACAAGAAGGGGAAAGAGGTTTTAATTAAGATTTGTTTAATTAAGTTAGAAAATAATATCATAGTCCGAAGGTATACTACAAAGGGAAAATTAAAAATTTTTTTAAAAGAAAAAGGGGAAATTAAAGAAAATTTTTTTTTAAAAAAAAAACCGGGGGCTACAGTCCTTCCTTTCCCTCATGGCGCCCCCGGGAAAGGGTTTGGGGTTTTTCCCCCACATTTTTGATTTTTCTTCAAAGTTTTTAAAAAAAGATCTCGCTAACGATTAAATCCCCAAACCATTAAACCCATTAATTCTTTGGGTTTTTCAGGGGTTTTTCTGGTTTTTTCTTTTTTTTTTTTTTTTTCATTTAGAAATTTTTCCACTTAAAAATTCGCACTTTTTTAAAAACCAAATATTTTTTTAAACTTTTTGCAAGCTCTTTTGGGATGTTTTTCCCGGACTTTTTTTGAACAAGAATCGGCGGGGTTTTCAAATTTACCCTATTAATCCAAGTTTTAATTTTTGGGTTTTTTTTCCCCCCAAGTTTCATCTGGGGCCCCACAGGAAAAGCCAATTTTTGGCCTCCTTTGGAAAATTTTTGGAAAATGGGAAACTTTAATTTTTTAGTTCCTTAAATTTCCCTTTGGGTTTTGTGAAAAACTTGTGGGGTTTTTTTTACTTTTATTCAAATTTTTCCCCGGGACCTTTTTTTTCCCTTTGGACCCAAAAATTTTGATTGGATTTTTCCCCCCTTTTTTGGCTGTTTTTTTGGGGCTTTTTTTTTTAATTTTGGGGGGCCCGGGGAATTTTACTGGGGAGGAAATTATTTTCTCCACCCCCCTGCCCCCAAGTTCCTCTTCGCCCGGGGGGCAAAAAATTTTCCTGGTTTTTTTTTTAATAAAGGTCCTCCCAATTTTAGGTTTTTGGGCCCTTTTCATGGGGGGCCCCATACCAAAAATTTTTTATAAGCCAAAAAGACATAACGCTCAAGTCCTTTATGGAAATTCTGGGGCCAATTAATTTTTCCCCAAAAACTATTGAAAAGTACAAAGGAACAAAAAAACAAATTTTCCCCCAAAGCGAAAAATTTTGGGGGGGTTAAAAACAAATTATTTAGTTTTTTTTAAGGGGTCCAAAAAAGGGTTCCCTTTTTAAAAAACAGGTTTTTCCCTTAACCAAAAAAATTGGGGAGTTCTACACTTAGTTTAGTTGGGGAGGGTTTAAGGGAAAAAAAAAAAACCCTTTTGGGAGGAAAAAGAGGAAAAAAAAAAAAAAAAATTTAGTTTTTTTTTTAGGAAAAAAAGGGGGGGGAGAGGGGGATTAAGGGGAAAGGGGGGTTTTTTGAAAAAAAGTTAAAAGGGAAGAGAAATTTTTTTTTGCCTTTTTGAGAAAAAGTTAAAGGAAAAAGGTTTTTTAAAGACCAAAGAAAAGAAAAGTGTAGAAAAAAAATAGGATAAAGAAAAAAAAAAGACCCAAAAACCCCCCCCTTTTTTAAATTTTTTTTTTTTGGCTTTTTTTAAAAAAAGAAAAAAACAACAAAAAAAATAAAAAAGGGGCAGGAAAATTTTTTTTAACCAAAAGGAAAGATTTTTATTTTTTTTAAAAAGGGGATTTTGGGGCAGAGTTTGGTAAACGGAAAGAAAAAAGAACAGGAGAAGGAAAAAAAACCAAACCCCCAAACCCGGGGGAAAAGAAAAAGAGCAAAAAAATTTTACAAAAAAAAATTTTTAGGGAAAAAGGGGGGGGAAGGGGAAAAATTAGAAAAGCATTTTGAAAAGGGAGAAAAAAAGATTAAAGGGTTTTTAGGAAAATAAGAAGGAGGAAAAAAAATTTTTTTTGAAAAATTAAAAAAGGGAAGATGAAGGCAAAGGGGGGGGGAAAGGGGGAAAAAAAGGGAAAAAAAAGGGGGAAAAAAAATTTTTTTTGGGTTTAAACAAAGGGATAAGAAGAGGGGTTTATGGGGAGTTAAAAAAAAAAAAAAAATAAAAAGGGCAAAGTTACATTTTGGGGAAAAAAAACCCCAAAGAAAAAAAGGAGGAAAAATTTTAAAAAAATTTTTAAGCAAAAGTAAAAGGGAAGTACCCGAAAGGGGAGGGCCCTTTTTTTTGGGGAAAAAAAAAGAGGGGGGGGGTAACAAAGCGGGAAAAAGAGCTTTTTACAAAGAATTTTTAAGATACCCCGAAAGGAAATTTTTTCCAAGCGGGATTTTAACAAGGGGAAATAGAACGGGATAGGGTTTTGGGGGGGGAGGAAAAAAAAGAAAGAAAAATAGAAATAGATGGGAAACAAGAAGCAAAAATAAAAACAAACCCCAAAAGGGGAAATTTTGGGGAAAAAAAAAGCGAAAAAAGGTCCCGGCCCAAAAGGTTATTTTTTGAAAAATAGGGACCCAAAAAAAGGAATTTAAGAAAGCACCAAGGATAGGAAAAAGGAGATTAAAAGGTGTAGAAAAGAGGATTGAAGGGGGAAAATTTGGGGAGAAGGAAGGAAAAAAGGAAGGAGGACCCCCCCAAAAGGAGGGGAGGGGGCGGGATATAGGGAGAAAACCCCCCCCGGAAACAAAAAATTTTTAAAACCCCCCAAAGGGGTGGGGTTTGGGCCCCCAGTAAATCCCTTTTTTCTTCCCCCTGGGAAAAAAAGTCTTCGCCCCGCTTTTCCCCCGCCTCAATAAACTGGGCTCCCTCGATTCCCCCTTTATGGCCTAGCCCCCCTTTTTCTTTTTTTTTAAAAAGTTTAAAAAACCCCCCCCCTTTTCCCCCTAGCTATTCCCCTTTTAAAAAAATTTTTAAAACCTCCCCCCCAAAATTTCTTTTAAAAAAAAAAAAATAAATCATTTTTAATTTGTTTAATTTCGGGGGGCAGGGGTTCCCCCCGGAAGCAAAATCCCCAAAACAAAAACCCAATTTCTTCTAACCCCCCAAAAAAATCCCCTTTTCAAAAAAAATTTTTTTCCCCCCAAAATGAAAACAAACCCCCCCCCAAAAAAAATCCTAACAAAATTTTTAAAAAAAATGGGTCTGTTTAAAAACCCCCCTTTTTCCCCCCGAAGCTAATTTCCCCCCTTTTCTTTCCAAAAAACAAAAACCCCCCCGCTTTTCAAAACACTTTCCAAAAAACCCCCCAAAAAATTTATTTCTTTTTGGGAAATACTTTTTTTTGTTTAAAAAAAAAGCTAAAATCCCCCTCTTCCTTTTGGCCCCCCCCTTTTTTTTGGCCTCCAATGGAACCGTCCCAAAAAAGGGGGGCCGACCTCTTCCTTTGGGGTTTTTCCCCGAAAAAAGTTTCCCTCCCCCCCTTTCCCACCCTTTTCGGACCTCCCCGGGGGGTTAGTTTTCTTTGGGGGGGGTTTTCTTAAAAAAAAGGCTTTAAAGGGGGGGCTTTAAAAACCCTTTTTTACGGCCACATAAACCTCTTTTTGGATTTCCTTTTAAATGCTAACCCTAAATAATAAACCATCAATTACTAACAAAAGTTATTGAAAAACCTAAGCTACATGAAATAATAACTAACCCTATTTAACAAACCCTAAGTATAGACAATAATAACTAACCCTAATTAATAAAACATTAACTACTAAATTAATTCATAAACCCTAAGTATTCTATTACATAGATCTACTCACAAGAATTCTAAAAAGTATTTATTTTCTATAATCCGAGCAAGATACAATTTACTATGAATTTAAAAAAAAATAGCTAAAACTCTCTCTCTTGCCCTAGCTATGAACCATAACCCTAGATTTAGAGCACCTCCAATACAAGAATTGAACCAAAGAATCACTAAAAAAATGGCAGCAACGACACTAACTAACCTTTTGGAAGTTTATCACCAAAGAAATGAAGTTCAAAACATCCCCCCCCTTGGAATCGCCACCTCTGTGTCGGCCACTGTGCATACACGGGAGTAACTGTTCTTGTCTGGAGGTGGAAGAAGGGAATTTATTGCAGAATTAACACAGGCGGTTGGTAAGGAGGACCGCCTGTGTAAATACCCCTATATTTACACAGGCGGCTGACATTATCAACCGTCTGTGTAAATATAGGTATTTACACAGGCGGTAGAGATAAGAGAGCCGCCTGTGTAAATTGTTTTACACAGGCGGTTCTCTTGCTGGGCCCACCCTATTTTTTGTACTAGCGTCATGAAGTTGTGAACCGCCTATGAAAAAAATACAACGTGGCAGCAAAAACGTTTTCTGTAGTAGTGGAAGGGACTCAATCCATGAAGGGGGCCAAGGCATATATCTTGAAGGAGAAGTTTGCTAGCTTCAAGATGAAGGAAGATGAGAATGTGCCCGAGATGTTCAATAGGCTTGAGGTGCTTGTCAATGATCTCAAGTCACTTGGTGAGAAGGTAGAGAACAAGGATTTCTCATTCAAGTTCCTAAGAAGTCTTCCATCAAGATTTGAGATGCTAGTCACTATATTGGTGAGAAGTGGATTGGACACAATGACACCAAACCAAGTTCTTGGTGAGGTGATTACCGATGACACCTTTAGAGAGGACAAGGACAAGATTAGAGAGAACAACGAGAAGAAGGATGAGAAGAAGAAAAGTGTGGCATTCAAAGCCACATCATCATCAAAGGGCAAAGCAAAGTATGATGAATCAAGCTATGATGAATGCTCAAGTGATAGTGATGATGATGAAGAGAGGATGGCTCTATTTGTCAAGAAGTTTAGCAAGTTCATGAAGAAGAAGGGCTATAGAGCAAGAAGGAAGAAGAACTCACACAAGTTCAATGAGAAGGATAGAAGATGCTTCAAGTGCAATAGCAAGGATCATCTCATTGCGGATTGCCCTCATCATAGTGACAATGAAGATGAGAAGAAGGGCAAGAAGAAAGAGAGCAAGATGACTCTCAAGAAGAATAAGGGAGGCTCATATGTTGTCACTTATAATAGTGATTCAAGTGATGATGATGACTCAAGTGATGATGAGAAGAGATCAAGCAAGAAGAAGGCTCTTGCAAGCATTGCTATGAAGAACAAGATCTCTCTCTTTGACACTCCATCGACATGCTTCATGGCTCGGTCCACTAAGGTACAATCCGATGATGAGTGTGATTCTAGTGATGATGATGATGATGATGATGATGAACCCACCAAAGATGAATTAATTGAAATGTTGGAAGATGCTAAGACTCACTTTGACATCTAGAGAAAGGAGTGCAAAGCATTGCGAAAAGAGCTTCAAGCTCTCAAGAAATCCTTTGATGAGCTCAATCTTTCTCATGAGAGGCTAGAGGAAGCCCATGAGAAGCTTGGCAAGGCTCACTCTAAGCTTGAAAAGGCTCACTCATCTCTTGTTGAACAAAATGAGAAAGAGCATGTTCAAACAAGTAATATGGGAACAACTTGTGACTTAATCAATGAATCATTCTATGAACCAATCATCATCACTCCAACTAACCCTTCTCCTAGCTATTCTAACTCTATCTCTTCTACTAGTAATGGTTTCACTTGTGATTCTTCACTAATGGTTGAGAATGAGACCCTTAAGAAGGAGGTTGGTAAGCTCACTCTAGCATTAGGCAATGCCTATGGTGGAGACGCCCGCTTGCTTAAGTGCTTGGGTAGACAAAGGTTCTTCCTTTGCAAAGAGGGACTTGGATATACCCCAAGAAAGGAAAGGCAGCCTTTGCATCTCCAAAGCCTCGCTTTGTGAAGAGAAATGGCCGGTTTTACTCATGTTGCAAGCAAGTAGGGCATGATGAGGAACATTGCAAACTAAATCTAAGCAAGATAAAATTTACAAGTGCATCTATTCGCTTTGATTCTAGTTATATTCTTACCAAGGGCAAGAAAGGTGTGATTGCTAAGTTTATGGGTACAACCAATGAGAGCTCAAAGAAGAAAGCTATTTGGGTACCTAAATCCTTAGTCACTAACTTTGGAGGACCCAAGCAAGTGTGGGTACCTAAGAAGAATTGAATTGTTTTGTAGGTCAATTATAAAGCCGGAGGGAGGCATTGGGTGCTTGATAGTGGGTGCACTCAACATATGACCGAAGATTCAAGAATTTTCAACTCTATCAAGCCAAATGATTGCAATGGGGTTGATTCTATCACATTTGGTGACAATGGCAAAGGCAAGGTCAAAGGGCTTGGTAAGATTGCAATATCCAATGACATGAGCATATCCAATGTGTTGCTAGTAGAAAGCTTGAACTTCAACTTGCTATCCGTAGCTCAACTTTGTGATCTTAGTTTCAAATGCATCTTTGGAGTTGATGATGTAGAGATCATAAGTGTAGATGGCTCTAACTTGATATTCAAAGGATTTAGATATGAGAATCTATACTTGGTTGATTTCAATGCTAGTTAAACTCAATTGTCAACTTGCTTGCTATCCAAATCTAGCATTGGTTGGTTATGGCATAGAAGGCTTGGTCACGTTAGAATGAGGCAATTGAACAAACTAGTCAAGCATGATCTAGTTAGAGTCTTGAAGGATGTGGTCTTTGAGAAAGATAAGCTATGTAGCTCTTGTCAAGCCGACAAACAAGTTGGAAACACTCACCCTACCAAGAGCATGATGAGTACTTGCAAACCATTTGAGCTCTTGCATATGGACTTGTTTGGACCAACCGCCTATACAAGCATTGGAGGAAACAAATATGACTTTGTGATAGTTGATGACTTCACTAGATATACATGGGTATTCTTTTTTAGTGACAATAGTGAAACATTTGATACATTCAAGATCTTTGTCAAGAGATGCCAAAATGAATTTAAAACAACTATCAAGAGAGTAAGGAGTGACAATGGTAGTGAGTTCAAGAATACAAGGGTTGATGAGCTATGTGATGAATATGGAATCAAACATCAATTCTCGGCCAAGTATACACCTCAATCAAATGGGCTTGATGAGAGGAAGAATAGGACACTCATTGATATGGAAAGATCTATGCTTAGTGAATACAATGTGAGTGATTCTTTTTGGGCCGAAGCTATCAACACGGCTTGCTATTATAGCAACCGACTCTATTGCCACAAGATGCTTGAGAAGACACCTTATGAGCTATTGAATGGAAGAAAGCCAAATATTGCATACTTTAGAGTGTTTGGTTGCAAGTTCTATATCTTGAAGAAAGGTGCAAGATTGAGTAAATTTGAGAAGAAATGTGATGAAGGCTTCCTACTTGGCTACTCAACTACAAGCAAAGCATATAGAGTATGGAATCTTACTCATGGCATAGTTGAGGAGGTACATGATGTGGAGTTTGATGAAACCAATGGATCTCAAGATGAGAATGACAATCATGATGATGTGAGAGGTGAACCATTGGCCAATGCAATGAAGAATATGGATATTGGGGACATTAGACCGAGGCAAGTGGATGAAGAGCAAGATAATGACTTTCTAGTGCATGCTCCATCTAATGAGCAACTCAATGATAATCAAGCTAGTTCATCCTCTCCAACTCAAGATCAACAAGAGGCTATTTCATCATCTCAATCCAATGACCAACCAAGTACAAGCAATCAACCTCCAACTCTCCAACCTACATCTATTACAAAGGATCATCCTTTGGATCATATTATTGGAGATATCACAAGTGGTGTGCAAACAAGATCAAGATTGGCTTCATTTTGTGAACACTACTCATTTGTGTCATCTATCGAGCCAACCAAGATTGAAGAAGCTTTGCAAGATATTGATTGGGTAAATGCTATGCATGAAGAGCTCAACAACTTCACTAGAAATCAAGTTTGGGAGCTAGTTGAGAGACCAAAGAACCACAATGTGATTGATACAAGATGGGTATTTCGCAACAAACAAGATCAAGATGGAATAGTGGTGAGAAACAAAGCAAGACTAGTTGCACAAGGTTACACTCAAGTAGAGGGTTTTGACTTTGGAGAAACATATGCACCGGTAGCAAGGCTAGAAGCAATAAGGATTCTATTGGCTTATGCTTGTGCTCATAACATCAAGCTCTATCAAATGGATGTGAAGAGTGCATTTCTCAATGGGTACATCAATGAATTGGTATATGTTGAGCAACCACCCAGTTTTGAGGATGACAAGAAACCCAACCATGTTTACAAGCTAAGGAAGGCACTATATGGCTTGAAGCAAACACCTAGAGCTTGGTATGAAAGGTTGAGGGACTTTCTCCTCTCTAAGGGATTCATTATGGGCAAGGTTGACACTACCCTCTTCACCAAGAAGATTGGTAAGGACTTGTTTGTGTTGCAAATCTATGTGGATGATATTATCTTCGGGTCAACCAATCAAGAGTTTTGTGAAGAGTTGCAAATGATGAATGGGACTTTTGTTAGTCAAGGCAAGTACATCAAGGACATGCTCAAGAAGTTCAATCTAGATGAAGCAAAGTCTATTAGTACACCAATGGGAACAAATGGAAATTTGGATGGTGATGCTAGTGGCAACATGGTAGATCAAAATCTATATAGATCAATGATTGGTAGCTTGCTCTATGTGACCGCATCAAGACCGGATGTCATGTTTAGTGTATGCATGTGTGCAAGATTTCAAGCATCTCCTAGAGAGAGTCATTTGAAAGCCAAAAATAGGATATTGAGATATTTAATGACTTTCTAGTGCATGCTCCATCTAATGAGCAACTCAATGATAATCAAGCTAGTTCATCCTCTCCAACTCAAGATCAACAAGAGGCTATTTCATCATCTCAATCAAATGACCAACCAAGTACAAGCAATCAACCTCCAACTCTCCAACCTACATCTATTACAAAGGATCATCCTTTGGATCATATTATTGGAGATATCACAAGTGGTGTGCAAACAAGATCAAGATTAACTTCATTTTGTGAACACTACTCATTTGTGTCATCTATCGAGCCAACCAAGATTGAAGAAGCTTTGCAAGATATTGATTGGTTAAATGCTATGCATGAAGAGCTCAACAACTTCACTAGAAATCAAGTTTGGGAGCTAGTTGAGAGACCAAAGAACCACAATGTGATTGGTACAAGATGGGTATTTCGTAACAAACAAGATCAAGATGGAATAGTGGTGAGAAACAAAGCAAGACTAGTTGCACAAGGTTACACTCAAGTAGAGGGTCTTGACTTTGGAGAAACATATGCACCGGTAGCAAGGCTAGAAACATATGCACCGGTGTGCCAAAAGAGGTGTTGACACCAAAATCGTCGAGGATCTGCGAACACCTCGGGCTTATACCCGAATTTGATTTCCAAGGGTGTGCCAGTCGATTTGACCAGTTAATCGACAAGGATGATAACTAGAACAAGATATGAACGAGACAACGACGATGCGCCTAGATGTCAAGGCTCAAACTTGATCAGGATAACTAGAGTAGAGTTGAACGAGACGACAGCGATGCGCCCAGACGTCAAGGCTCAGATTGCTCAAATGCGGAACTTGCAAGGGTTGACGGAGGTCGATAAGATGCAGCCCGTGGAAACTTGAAGAACTCGTAGATAGACTAGACCTAATGCGATAAAAGGGTAAATTGCTGGAAAGGTAAATAAGATAAAAATAATAGATTTGTTTGATATGCTTGGATATATCTTTCTCACGACCCCTAGGTACATATTTATACTCCGGCAATAGGAGTTGTAGATAGACACGACTCGTACCTTTCCTAAACAAAACAAACTCCTATTTTAAAGGAAATAACTGACTCGCGCAGGAGTCGGACCCAAATAACAATAATATTTTCCTAAACAATCACCTCCTATTTTAAAGGAAATAAACGACTCGTGCAAGAGCCGGACTCAAACTATAATAATAATACTAGCATAAAATCACCAGCTTCCTTATTCGTCTACTTTGCAATGAAACTTTCCATTGGCGGACTTCTTTCCATAAACGGCTCCTTTCCTCTTCTATCGGAAGCTTCCTATTCCTATCGGCAGTCGTCCTTCTATCGGCAACAAGCTTTGGCTCTCATCGGCAATGCTCTCTTGCCTTCATCGGCAACGTCTTGCCTCCATCAGCAACATTGCTGCCTTCATCACATCGGCAATGAGCTTCGGTTCTCATCGGCAATGTTCTTCCTACCTTTATCGGCAACATCATTCATCGGCAGCTTTCTTGCCCTTATCGGCAATCTGACTGGTAATATCCCAATGCCGATAAGGAACGACAACTAGACCTTTTGCCGATCAGCACAATCCTTAGATCATATTGACACATGTCAAAAAACGTTGTCAACACTTATCCCCTCACTTCCCCCAACGGTAACTTTGCTCATTGACTCAGAATCATTTCGTGCAACAGCTAGAGAAGCTCCCTTCTTGCTCTCCCTTTCTCCCTTGGTGCTCAAGCTCTCTCCCCATTTGTTCTCCACTCAAATCTTTGAGAGATTGAGCCTCCAAGCTTGAGAAGAAGCTTCTCCCTTGGATCTTCAACTCCTACAAGCATTTGGTTTGCGTGGTGGTCGGTGGTTTGAGTTCTTTACTCTTGGAGCTTCGCTCCTAGCCGGCTAGGCGTCACCCTTGAGCTTGCCTCCTTCGTGTGGCAGCCTAGGGAGGTTTGTAACACCCATTTGCTAATACATATCCCCTCATCTCAAGAGTTCACTCTCTTGACTTGAGACCGAGGAAAGAGCTAGCCTTTGTGGCGAGCTTGAGCCTTGTGTGGCGCACCTCAACAACGTGGACGTAGGCAAGCCTTGGTGGCGAGCTGAACCACAGGTCAAATCTTGTGTCACCTTGTGTTTTCCTTTTTTACTTTGATATACATTGCTCTCAAGGTGATTTCTAGGGTTTGGACCCGATCTACTCGGTGGGTGTGTTGCTGCCACTTTCAAGTGGTGCTAGAGGTTCCCTACACCTCTAAGAAGGTTTTGATTCAAACACAATTTACATTTACATCTTAGATTTTGAATTGTGCTTAGGTCTGTCCAGGTGACCAGCACTGCTTCCCCTGAGAGCAGCAGTGCCGGGCACCCAAGGTAGTGCCGGGGTCAAGGCCGGTAGTGCCGCGCCTGTGCTGACAGAAAATGTGAACACTACACCACAACACCAATATAGCGTCAGACATCTGACGTTAAAAGTGTATATTTACCAATGGACCATTAGACGGTAAAAGTATATGACAAACCATCTGCCGGTAAATACAACTTTAACGATCAATTGACTGTCGGTATATCTGCTTGTAATTAGCATTGGATGATCTGACGGTATTTTAAGATATTGGGTCAGACAGTCTGTCGGTGTAGAGCCATGTACATCCCCGTGCTTGAAGGCCTAGCCCAACTGTGGCATCATCAAAACCCTAAGACGCAAAAAAATCTCCTTAGTCCGCCACCAGTCTCTCTTTCCCGCGCTGCCGCCTCCACCAAAACTCCAATTCACCCGATTTCCCACCTCCCTGAGCCATCGATTCACCCAGTCCCGCCCACCTTCCCTCTGTCAAATTTCCCCCAAATCACACAAGCAAGACTCAGCCCAAACCCTATCCTCAATCGATCTCCTCAAGCCCCTGCCCTGGTGAGCCTCAAGCCGCCGCCCTGCTGCACCTCAGGCCAGCGCGCCTCAGACCGCCGCCCTAGGGTTGGGTTGGCCTCCTTATTCCCAAGCACAGTCCTCCTTACGAGCGCCGGTCAGCAGGGGAGGGTTGTCGTCCGTCCTCCAGGAACGAAGCCATCCAGGTCAGGCCGCCGCCCCAAGGTCCGGTTGCTGTGTTGTTGCGGGCACCTTCAGGAGCACGGGTCTGCACGCTGTCCAGCGTAGGTCAGCAGGTTTAGACACCAACTACAGCTTCAGTGCCCTCCATCGACTAATTCTTTTTCACCTCGTAGCTATGAATGGAGCAACTGCACCTGTTTTCCTCAATGAAATTTATGATTTTACTATTCATAGTGTTTTCATGATGATTTTAGAAGGTAAAAATTGCAAGAATCTGATATGTACTCCATTTTCCCCTTCAGATGTTTTACTTTCTCGGATCAGATTTGCCTGGAAACTACACTTGAGCACCTCTGTTCGTCAGGTCTGTAGCCAATCTTTTTTCATGCCTGCGATTCTATTCTATCCCCTTCCCTTCTATGTATTTTCCTTTTATTTCTGAATTTTCATGGTATTAGGAAAAATCCTTTCTGTTATCTCCTGTTACCTGTTACACATAGGGTACATGGGGATGTGTACTGGTGACCACTTATAGTGTCTGTTATTTCATAAATAGTAAGGAACAAGGGAATGGAGGGGGAGTTTACAGTACAGCTTGCTAGGTAGCATACAACCATTTGATGTGCATGACAACACACTCAACTCTTTGCTTCGTTAATGGATGACTGAACAAAAACTTTTCCATTCTATCTTTCTGATGGTTGAGTTGCCCACCAAAACCTTACAGAGAACTTCAAGGTTATTGAAATAAAATAATAAGCTTACTTGGCTCGATACATTGGAGAGGTCATGTGAGAACTAAGAAGCTATAGCTAGGATTAAATACCTAAGATGCAGTTCAGCTACAGAAGATGCAAATTAGTTTACTGACAGCTGAGTCACACATGATTCAAGCTTATTGAACAGCAGCCATACCAATTTCAAACTCAAGCTCACCACCACAGGATGCCACAATAGTCTGTCCTTTTCTGTTTCATTTAGTTTGAATTTGTATCTGTTAAAATATATTTGAGATGCTTGCTTGATGTTTAAAAAGCAGTTCTATCAGGATGGTTGCCTTGCAAAAGTTGTTCATGTATGCACTTTTAAAAACTGATGATGACAATTTTCAGCCAAAAACTGATGTGTATACTATATGTTGTCTCTGTAAAAGTTGTGGTTTGTATATCCTGATTGAATTAATTAAGCTCGCTGTATATGCTCAGTTTGTTGGCAATATAGGAAGAAACTAATCTGATGCTGTATTTTTGAAAGAAACACTACAAAACTAGTACTGTTGGGATGTTGGCTCCATTTCTTGATAATTTATAACTGATGCATACTAACGTTTGTAGGAGCAGAACCTGTAGCTGCAAGTAGTTTGAACTTTTTTTGGTGACCTACAATATTCATAGTTGCTGGTGTTGAAGCTTGCAAAAAGGTATGATTTTGTTTTTCGAGTTCCATTGGCTTGATGTCACATTGCTTTTTCTCAAAGCTTGTCTTGTGTAGTTGTACTCTCTCTAAAAGATATAATCTGAGTGCAATCTGACCTTCCTGTAAAGGCGTATGGATAAAACATGGATCACTAATGAGCCTGGGTACAACACAACTACTTTACAAATGTTAAAAGTGTTTTGTAGTGAACATCAGATTTTACATAATACATTCCATGTAGGCACACAAAGAAATATTTACAAGGGTGAATGGTTTCCTGGCTTTTGCATTTAGAAATTCAGCAGTAGGGGACAAGATATTATGTCCTTGCAGAAAATGTGTTAACTCATTTTGGAGAGAGGCTAGTGATGTACGTGAGCACCTAATATGTGATGGGTTTATACAAGGGTACACAACATGGAACTTACATGGAGAAGAAAGTACCTCTTATGAGAATCAAGGAAATAATGATGATGTTGATCATATGGAAGAGTCTAATGAAGAAGACGATATATCTGAATTGCTTAGAGATCTAGCTTGTGGTTTAGATGATAGAGGGGATTTTGAAGACAATAGTTCTGTTCTGCCTAGTGATGAACTACTTGCCCTTCAGAGGTTGGTAGAAGCTAATGGTCAAGAGTTGTACCCTACTTGCAAGAAGTATACTAAACTACGCTTCCTAATTAGGTTACTTCACATCAAACTCCTTGGAGGATGGACAGATAGAAGTTTTGACCTTCTACTCGATCTATTAAATGATGCATTACCTAAGGGTTCTACACTACCTAGGAACTTCCATGAAGCTAAAAAATTGATCAAATCTGTGGGACTTGGTTACATTAGCATTCATGCTTGTGAAAATGATTGCATCCTCTATCGGAAGGAGCATGAAAAATCTGAGTCATGTCCAAAATGTAAGGTTTCTAGGTGGAAATCAGCTAGGAAGAGTCTAGATGGAAAACATGTATATAAGGTCCCTAAGAAGGTTCTCCTCTACTTTCCAATAAAGAAAAGTCTCCAAAGATTGTTTCTATCTTCTAAAACAGCTGGTCTAACAAGATGGCATGATGAGGAAAGAACAAAGGATGGTGTTCTTAGGCATCCTGCGGATTCTCCTCTATGGAAAGAGTTTGATGTAAATCATCCAGAGTTTGCTGCAGATAGCCGCAATATCCGACTTGCATTTGCCACCGATGGTTTCAACCCATATAGGTCCCAAAATATTAGCTATAGCATTTGGCCTGGTATATGTATTCCCTATAATTTTTCCACCTTCAATGTGCATGAAGCAATCAAATTTTATCCTGTCTCTATTGATTCCTGGGTGGCATGCTCCTGGTAGTGATATGGATATTTATTTTGAGCCACTTGTTGATGACTTGAAAGACATGTTTGAAAATGGAGTCAGAACTTATGATGCTTCAAAGGGTGAGCACTTCCAATTGCGTGCGGCTGTATTGTGGACAATTAGTGATTTCCCTGGTCTAGGCTATGTATCTGGACATGTCACATCTGGTAAAGCAGCATGCCCTCATTGCCACTCTTATACATGTTCATTGAGACTAGGTAATGGCAGCAAGACATGTTATATGGGTCATCGTAGGTTTCTCCCCGAGAATCACCCATTAAGCTTGATGTCCAAAAATTTGGTTCAACTGAAGTTAGGACAACACCTACTCCTCTTTCCGGGGAAGAAATTTTGGAGTGTACTAAAGATATTGTGACAGTTTTTGGAAAGGATCCATCTAGGAAGAAACCAGCAACCAAGAGACCCAAGGCAGGGGAGCCATTAGTCATTTTGGAAAGGAAATCTATTTGGTTCAAACTTCCATATTGGAAAGATTTGATGCTACGGCATAATTTTGATGTCATGCACATAGGAAAAAATGTGTATGAAAACTTTGTCAATACATTCTTGGGTACTGATGGGAAATCTAAGGATAATCTAAACTCTCGCTTAGACCTTCAAGCTCTAGGTATTAGAAATGACCTCCACCCTGTTGAACTGGAAGACCAATTGTATTTACCACCTGCACCATATTCAATGAGTCATGATGAGAAAAAGTTATTTTGTGAAGTGCTAAAAGGGGTAAAGTTTCCTGCTGGTTTTGCTTCTGATATACGACCCAATGTTCATGTCAATGAGAGAAAGGTGATTGGTCTTAAGAGTCATGAGTGCCACATTGTTCTACAACATTTACTACCCATTGTTGTGAGGAAAATATTGCCAGAAGTAGTTAGTGCTACAGTTATTCGTGTTAGTCATTTCTTCAAAAAAAATTGTGCACCAGCTTTTCGGACAAGTGATATGGATAGTCTAGAGGCTGATATTGCTGAAACTTTAAGCCTCCTAGAGACTATATTCCTTCCTTCATTTTTTGACATAATGGTACACTTAATGGTTCACCTTCCTGCCCAAGCAAGAATAGCTGGCCCGGTACATTTTCATAGCATGTGGCCTGTTGAGAGGTAGGCACAATTCAACTTGAGAAAATTATATAGGGCCTATTTAAATAGCATTATGAGCTAATTGTATATGTGTATAGGTTTTTGATGAGATGTAAGGGTGATGTCTGTACAAAAAGCCATCCGGAGGGATCAATTATGGAGGGTTCTTTGTTTTATGATAGCCTTAAGTTGTGTGCCCGCTATTTACATGATGAGACTCAATTTAGCTGGCGACTTAGAAGTGATGCAGGGCAGCAAACAGAAATTTGCAACTTAACTCCTTTCTTTGTTACAAATGGAAGAGGTTTAGTTGGGAAGTGCACAGTGACTTTAGACCACAAGACTTGGCTTCAAGCACATAGATATGTTTTGTTCAACTATGCTGATATAGGGCCTTACTTAGAGTAAGTTATCTATTTCACTTCACATCACATCTATTGTGTCCATTGCACGATAAATTGATAAATTGTCTTTTTCAGCAAGCATGCTCACTATCTATCGTCAATTGGTGTTCGAAACCAACGAGATATCAACCGCATGCAACATGAATCTTTCCATGAGTGGTTTAGGTCCCATGTAAGTAGGAAGAGAACATAAAAACGTATTTTTGTACATGAACTTGACAGTTATCTTAAAGTTAGTGTTGCATACACAGGTGGAAGAAATGTGTGAGGATGCACCAAATGAGATCCAAATTTTAGCTAAGGCACCAATGATAATTGCACGAAAGTACAGTAGCTACACGACGAATGGATTTGATTTTCACACAGAATCTTATGATGTGGGTAGGTCTGTCCAAAATAGTGGGGTTGCTCTAGTTGCAGAATCAACATGCTTTGAAAGAGGAAATAATGATAGAAGCTTAAAGGAAACAAGACTTATTATGGTATTATAAAGGAGATTGTTGAATTGAACTATGAACACAAAGGAAATGTGATTCTTTTCAAGTGTGTTTGGGTTGACAACCGTGTGCAGGACAAATGGGTAAAAACCGATCAATTGGGAGTCACTACTGTGAACTTCAAGCATTTGTTCAATATAGGCGAAAAGGAATCTGATGAGCCTTTCATACTAGCATCACAGGCTATTCAAGTCTTCTATGTTCCTGACCCAGTTGATACTGAGTGGGTTTCTGTTCATCAGTCAAAGCCAAGAGATTTCTATGACATGGATAATTTGGAGAGTGAACACTTGGATAATGGCAATGGACTAGTTGTGCCATTGCCTGATCTAAATGCCAATGTGACTGTCGATGTTATTAATCAGTCTGTCCCTGTTGTTAGAATAGAAATAGATGGTATAATTGTTCCAAAAAAGTCTAAAAAAATCTAACAAGTAAGTGTCGTTTGCATAATTTTGATCGCTGCAGATTTCTTGGAAGTATTTCCCTTTTTTTACTAATGCTTATAAAAACAAGGTTTGCTTACCTTTTGTACTTTTTTCAGGAGGAAACAATGTCTCTAAGAAGGACAAATATGGATGGCCTCATTAGTGAGTATGAGCAGCAGCAGCAAGCTAACATTGCAAGAAACAAGCAACACCTAGAATCTTTGAACATTCCAACTCTGAACAACGCGTTGCAACCACCACCAACTAAGAAAAGAACAAAGGTCAGCCTAGTCATTCTAATCTCCTGTCCTGTGAGCACCATGATACATCAAAAGTATGATTTTTTTGAAACACTAATGGCTATTGTTGTGTTTTTCTGTAGAAAACTTATCCTGCACCCACTGAGAGTCGTAATCTGCGACCAAGGCTACAGAAAAGTACTGTTGATACTGTAAATGAGCAAATTTTTGATGATTCTATCTACAGATCAACTGAGGACTTCTTATGTGACAACGAAGGTAAAGATTTAGCAATGCAGTCCTAAATATTATATTATGATTGGTTATGTTTCTCACATTCCAAGTTAATTTCTGTAGATTTGCTCAGTGGTACAAAACAGAAGAGGAATGGAAGAGGAATCACACAGATGAATAATATATTCGCAAGGACTGCTGACATGCCTAAAATTAAAGTACCACTAAATGAATTTGGATAGCCAGTTAGTAGAACTGCTAGAGAGCTTTCTAGTGTCATTGGGTGTCAAGTCAGAAAGAAATTATCAATTGGTTGTTTGGATTGCAGGCTTGTTGATCCAAAAAAGAAGCTAGCAGTTTGGACCGACATAAAGGTACAACACCTATTACATTCTAATAGTGTCTTTGTGCTTGTTTTTCTAATTGAACCAACTCATTCTTACTTCCTGTACATGATCCATACTAAACACAATATGATCTGATCCATTTTACCCTGCACATTAGGCATTCTATGACATGGATGAGGATGCCATGAGTTGGTTCATGGCTACAGCTGCAAGGAAATGGAAGGATTACAAAGTAGAGTTAAAAGAGAAGTTTTTTGATGAATCATTGACGGATGAGGAACTCATGGAAAGAGTTGGTAATAAAGTAAATGCTGATGATTGGGCTTACCTTATTCGCTTTTGGAGGACTCCTGAATCTGAAGTAAGTACCAAATTATATGAATCTGTTTTTTGAACTTGTGTTCTTTAGAATATGTGTAATACACATAAATGTTTTCAATATTAGGCTCGTACAGCAAGAGGAAAGGAAAATCGTGCCAAGTTGCAGCAGCTTCATACATCAGGCAGTGTGAGCCATGCTTGTTGTAGGCATGATCTGGTAGATAAACCTATCACTCACATTACTAATTTAATGTACATTGTTTTGAGGAATTTTTATTACTTCAAAGTTTGGAAAAAAACTTGTAGGGTCAAAAACTTGGTCGCACCCCTCGAAGAGATGAAGTTTTCATCGAAACTCATACAAGGAAAAATGGAGTACCTTTAATGCAGGCATCGTCAATAATTGTAAGTTTCCTCCAGAAAAGTAATTGCAACATGTAATGCTATATAAACATACTTATTCCTTTTTTATAGAATGAACTTAAAGTGGTTGTTGAAGCTCATCCAGAACTAAAGGATAGATCAATTCAAGAAGGAGATGCATATGCTGCTGTTTGCGGAGTAAAGGAACCAAAAGGCTGTGTCCGTGTCTTGGGTTTAGGACCAACACCCCAAGATATTCGCACCCCAGGGTTGAAGGCATACATGTCAACAAGTCTTCAACTGGAAGTCCTGGCTCGCAAAAACTCTAAGAATGAGCAAGCAACCTTGGAACAACGTATCGCTGCACTAGAAGAACTAGAAGAGAGAAAAGATGGCATGAGAAAGGCAAAATGCTGAAACTTTGTCGCACAATGGTTCTATTTCAAGACAACATGTGGTAAAATACTTTCAATATATTTGTCTCTTATACAAGTCTTAAGGATCCATGCTCCTGTAATCAAAATATACCTTTATACACTTGATATGTATTATATTTCAATGCATGATGTAGAGCCCAAGGTCTGAAGAACATGTGGATGCACATTATGATGCTCGGCTCAAAGAATGTGACAATATTGCAGATAATGAAGATTGTGGTCAGGATATTGATGATGATAACTTGTTTGCCCACAGGCAAGTTGATGGTGTTGGACCAGTGTCTGCTGGCATGAACACTATAAACATAGCAAGAAATGGAAATGCCTCTGGCTTTACACATGATGGACTTGTAATTTTCTACATCCTCCTATTAAGTTTATATTTGTGATTTAATATTTGTTTCTCGCATTTCTGTAATTCTCATGGATGTGTCATCTACTTTAGGTTGGAAAAGATGTGATACTATTTGCTATGTTGAGGTCAGATCTCCCTGTAGCTAAGGGAATTGTCCTTTCTGTTAATCCGATGACCATGGTAGGAGGTCGACCTCTTGGAAAGCAGTTTTGTGAAGTTATGGTGGAACATGTGATAAGAAGGGATGCAATTCTGCCTCGCCCTTATGATTATATGGAGAATATGGCTGGGGCTTATAGGATGTCAATTGCGTGGCCATATGAGCGAGTAAGAAACTACACCTAACATCATTTCCTTTTTGCTTTTGATGAGTGTCCAATGTTTCTAATTCATGTACTTTATATAGCTGAAGCCTTGCAACAATGCATCTAGATCTTCCAAGGGTACACCAGGTATTTTAAACCCCTTTATGAGATATTATGGCTTTACATATGCTGCTGCTGCTAGCTGTACATATTGCTGAAGGTTTCCTATAAAATTCTCTAAGATTGCAAATAGCTAACATTGGGATTCAAATAGCTGACATTGCAAATAGTTGTACATATGTGACTGTTTTCTAAGATTTGCTACAGATGATGTTGCAAATAATTTTAGTTTTTTTAACTGAGATACTTTTGCACAACTACATATGCTATATTAAGATTAGCTGAGATTGCAAATATGCCACTGAGATTGTAAATAGCTGTACACATGCTGCTGTTTTCTGAAATTCTGAGATTTTGCTGTTGGCAATTTTTGAAGCACAAGCTAATGCTGCCAAAATGCATAAAAATATCAATAAATTTCATTGCACTGCTATTGAAGATGGCAAATAGCTGAGACATAGACCTGCATTGTACTACTTTCAATCAATTTAGGTTCAAACATATCCCATGTAGTTCCATTTTTAGTTATTAATCAGATTGATGTTAATTTTATTTTTCAGGTAGGATTCCATTTCCAGATATTGATCAAATTAATATTAATTTTATTTTTCAGGTACCATCGGACGCCACTAGGTGCTTACAAATGAATGAGATGCCTACTTTTGTGCAACTATTGCATTTTGATCCAAGTATTTCTTTTGCTTTTTAGTTTCTGGAAGAACTTGTGGTCTTAACATGATGGCAGTGCAAGAACCTGCTGTTGGATCCATGCATCTCCTTTTGGTTGCTAAGTTTGTCAAAGTGATTGTGTACTGCAAACAGTTTACTTTGATATGCTCTCATGTATGTTTTATGACTTGGTGCAAATTGGATATGCTCACATGTATGCAATTGTGTTTTATGACTTGGTGCAAATGTGTAAGACACCTATATGCATGTCATGCAGATTTATGTATTTGGGGACTAAATTTGTGAAGGTGAATGTGATGTGATGTGATGGATCTTGAATTAGTCAGAAATTCATATTTCATATGTACTGATTCTATTTTTTTAATCAGCTTTAACTCTCTCGTTGGACAATCTGTCGGTGAATAAATGTATAGCTGCGCACGATCTGTCGTTATAAATGGTAACATACTATCAGTCGGTAAAGTTTTCTATGTCAAACTATCTGCCGGTAAAAGGTTAGTCTGCCGGTATAACCCTTTATCGACAGGGCTTACACCGACTAACTTGGTCTGACGGTAAATCTCTTTATCGACACACTATTTGACGCTAAAACGACATATACTGACAAACCGTCCGTTGTTGATCCGATGTTGTGATGTAGTGGAAGTTTGTTTTAAACAAGCCTATTCAACCCCCCCCCCCCCCCCCCTCTAGGCTAATCAAGTCCTTACACTATTACTCAAGTCCGTTTACGACTTTTTAACTAGAATTTTTTCTCCACCGAACTATCAATATCCAACAAATTCAACCATGAAAGGTGCCTTTGTATTTTCTAAAAATAATAAATGCCAACTTCTTTTTAAGAAATCATGAATAGTTCATTTTAAATAAGAAAATATGAAACCACTAACATTTTGTTTCCTAACAATATAAGTTGCATATGGGTTCTAGATTTGGAGATGGGTCCTCCTTTAACTCTTGTCACACACGGGTTTGAAGAACAAAACCAGATATACACCATATGTGAGCCTAGGAAGTCAAATCTCACATATAGCCACAGAACAAGGTAATATCAAAAGACAATACTTAAATACATAACATATAAGGTCAAAGAAATAACCTTAAGAGAGCAAACAACGGAAAGACACTCCGATCTTCAAGCGAAGACTCCAACTCCACAGGGACCAACTGAATGGTTGATCACAAGCCTAACTGCTCGAGACTCTTGCAAACTGGTACCCATCCGGGATTTTTATCCAAATATTGAAAAGTAAAGCAAGCGTAAGTACATCTCGTACTCAACAAGTATATATGGGGTTCATGAAGCTCAAAAAGTTGACACTGGTTTACTGCGATAAACATTTTTAATTGATTCAAAACTTTATAATTGATGTGTCATAAGTTATGCTTAAGCCCCCAAATTAAACCACATGATCATATAGCAATTGAATGAATAACACAAATAGCATGATAAAGTGATTCACAAATAATAACCAACATGTAAACATTGTTTCTATGAGTTTTCCGTTATTAGTCTGTGAGTTTTCTGGGCCGCTCGTGTCCGTGAGCACGGCTGATATATCAGTTTTTAACACTCTACAGAGGTTGTACATCTTTACCCACGAGTCATGATTTGCCCTTTCGCCCGAGGTAGCGAACCTCTTACTCACTTCCAAGGAAGGTCGGCAGGGTTCAGTATGAAGTCTTTCAAAGGGGCTCGCTGACAAACAACAGACACTACGGATCCACGGGCAAGGGGTATACGGGAGACCTTCGATGGTACACACACGCAGCGGTCGCCACTCCAGCCGTATCCCGCAACCGCTCGGCAATGGTAACTTTCGCGAACTGCCACATGCGAGAGAGTTACCCTTATACTGAACTAAAGCCAGAGCCATTGTAGCCCTCATGGTTGTACTGTATGTCCCAGCTTTTGCTGACAGATAGGGTCCTAAATCCATGTTTCTAAAAAGTCAAGTTTTACTTCATCATTTCATGTAGCCATTAATCAAGATTAAAGATCATGCTTTGTTAAAGAGGAGCACTAGCAATAACTACCCATATGCAAAGGTAAACCATAGGATTTCAAGGTTCAAGGTAATCAAATCTAGGTAAACCCTATGGTAACAATATTAGACACATGCATATGATTTTATTGAAAAACTTCATGAATAGGACATCAAGGAAGATCCCATATAATACTTGCCTTAAAACAGATCCTTTCTTCAAAGATCAACGTCTTCAAAGATCTTCTAGTAAGCCGACTTCTTGATCTCCAACGTAACACTCACCGATTGGACAATAATTAACAAACACCACTCAACACCTGACCAGACATAGCATACATACATATCTATTTAGAACAATACACCAATCAATTAAAAAGATATAAAGAGAAAACTACGCATCTCTACGAACACATAGCCGCGAAGAACACACTAAACGGTGCTACGGTGATCAAGCTACGACTAATGAGGATTTTGCTTTTTAAAACAAGAACTAAGAGCTTTATTAGTTTTAGCTATGAAAAAGGATGGATAAGGTATTTCAAAGGAACACCTAATTTGGATTAAGTCAAACTTATATTTGGATCTCGAAATAAAAGTAGAACCAATCATATTTTATATATAAAACAAGTTGCATAGGTATTAATCAAGTTAGGAGTTAACCATAAAATTACAGAGCTAGTAACATGTTATTAAAGATCACTAATGAGAAGGTTATGTCGATACGAAGCCAACGCAACTTGAACGGGATGAAACGGATCTAAAACGGAGAAGATAAGATTTAAACAAGATTTAAAGATTAAACATGAAAATAAAAAGGCATTAAATAAATATTATTTTCAAAATTTACAAAACAGATTGATTATGATTTTAACACGTAGATAAAAACTCTACGAATCTAACGCAATTTGAATGGGGGAAAACGGAGTTAAAACGAATATTTTATAAACAAAAAAACTGATGGTAGAACTGAAATTTATTTTTGAAACAAAACAATTACCGCGTGGAAACACGCTTTCCGAGGCAAAAAGCGCAAGGCCGGTAGGCGCTTTAGGTTTGCCCGGTTGCTGTTGGAGCAGGGTCAGCTCGGTGGCGGCGGCTGCTCTCGGCGTGGGGAAAAGAGGGGCTGAGGGGGCTGTATTTATAGGGGGAGGGCTGGCAGCTAGGGTTCTTGGCAGCTGGGCCGCGCAGGGGGCGAGCTGGGCCTGCTGCTGCTTGGGCCGCGCGCGCAGGGGGGGAAGGGGAGCTGGGCTGGCGAGCTGCTGGGCTGCTGCGCTGGCAGGCCGCGCGGGAGGGAGAGGGGAGAGCTGGGCTGCTTGCTGGGCGAGGCCCAGGTGGGAAGGGGCGCTGGTGGGCCGGGGGGGGGGGGGGGGGGGGGGGGAAAGGAGAAAGGTGGGGGGGAGGACTGGGCCTGCGGGGTGGGAGGGGGAGCTGGTGGGCCGGCCGGGTGGGCTGCGCAGGCCGGGGGGAAAGAGAAAGGTGGGGGGGAGAGAGAGGTGGGCTGGGAGGGTTTTTTCTATTTTCTCTCTCTTTTTCTTTTCTTTTTCTTTTATTTGAAAGTTATTTCCAAATCTTTTTCAAAGACATTTTCAAAACCTTTTTATTCTCTTAAACCAAAACTCTTTTCCAAACATTTTCTAATCCACCTTGAAATATGTTTTATTTTAAAAGCTCTTTTCAAAACAAGTTTTCATTTAAATTTCGAAAAGAGTTTTTAAATCCTTTTAAATTTCTTTTGCTTGGAAAACTTTTTAAGGTATTTTCATAAACCTTTTTGAAACCCACTTTTGAAATTCTTTTGAGTTTTAACAAAATCACACAAACATTGAATCATATGCAGAGGCATGAGTGCACAAACATGTTGCTAAATAAAGGGCAAATTTTAATTTAACGAAAACTTTTTATTTTCCTATGTTTCTATGAGCACCAAAACACAATTAAATCATTTTATTACTATTTTTCCAGAAAGCAAAATTTGGGGTGTTACAACTCTGTTGGGGTCGAGGTAGTCGTCAGACATTCAATTCATCTGACAGATAAAGAGGGAACTTGGGAGTTCTACCTGTCCTCCTCTAACTGCCAAAGACATGATATCTTTCAACTTAACAACTTTGTATCCTTCTGGATCCTTGAGCCCAGAGGAAGAAACAGACTTAACGAATGATATTAATTTTTAAATTCAAAGAGAGAATATCTATCTTTTTTGTAGTTGTTCTTAGAGTTTTAGCCCTCATATTCATGGTTGTTATTTATGTAAACTATTATTATGTTCTATTACAGGCTACTTTATGCTATTTTTTAAACGTTATAGATATGGATAATTATTTTTAATAAAATAACATATTTAATAGTTATAATTATCAATGATGATTAGAGTCTACCATATTTATGGGATATATCTTTCTCTTATTTTTATGAGAGTGGTTTCTTTTTTCTGGCATGACTCATATGGATTAAGTAGAGGGGATCACTATTTAGAATTTCTAGAATTATCCTTTTATAGCGTAATATGCATTTAGTTAAAACCTTACACTAAGTTACGTAAGCTCTCATTGCATATTTTCTTGGACATCATGCATCTATATTTTGCTTTTTTAGCTTTTGATCTTTTTTAGAAAATATTTTAATCTTATTAAATTATTGCAAAATTGTATCCATGTGTTAATCTTAAACTTTGGTGTTGCATCCATCATTTTTAAACTTCATTGAGAACTATAACTTTATCATAACACAACCAAAATATTCAATTTATCCTAGTGAGGTGGGATTCTCCTAGTATTTTAGTAGTCAAAATTTAGTACCCCTCTATCCCAAATTATAAGACATTCCAAGAATCTTGGAGTCAAAGCATATCAAGTTTGACCAATAATTATAGAGAAAACTATAAAATTTATAGCATCGAATAGACATAGTATGAAAATATAATTGATAACGAATCTAATGATACTTAGTTGGCATCATAAATCTTATTATATTATCATATAAGTTTAGTTAAACTTAAGATACTTTGACTCTCCAAGATTCTTGAGATGTATTATAATTTGAGATGATATTATAATTTTGCATCTGCTATGATTAGTGGTACTGTTTTATTACTACTTAAAACACTTGGAGAATTCCACCATTTTGGTACTGAAAGGTGTGTATGAGCATTTGAATATTTGAATTTCAAAACCTAAGGACTTAAAGTGGAAACTTGGGCCTGTAAAAGGTGTAAAAAAAAAAGGCATCAAGTAACTGGAAGCTACTCAAATTTGATAAAGTTTTGTTCATCTGACATCATTGAAAAGGTTATGAATTTATTCAGTGGCTAATTTCTTAGTCACCTGTCCCAAAATATATCCATTTTAAGGGCAGTTTATTTTACGTCAACCATCCCTAAAAGTCTATCTATTTTTAGTGCAATTTTATTAGTATAATCACTGTAAAAATCGATTTCTAGACCCGGTTTGTAAGCTATAGTACAACACAACATTTATAGTTGTGGCTTATTATATCAACAGCCCCTAAATAAAGAAACACGATTGTTAAAATTACACCGGTGATAGTTCCTCAAAAGCCAGATGCCGCGGTGTATCAGGTTGGAGGGTTGCATGTCCCTTCAACTGAGAGATCTTTGTGAAAAATGATCTGGAAGAGGCGTCCATTACTCAATGAGAGTGAATGAACAATCCGATAGAAAAGGATCAGGACTAGAGACGGCCAGGAAGCACAAAAGTATCTCCGGTTCCGTAGATAGTTGGATAGTTCAAGTTTGCTTATTATATGGTTGCAGAAGCTTGCCCTCTTTCGAACTAGCTAGAACACTTCACTTCTAATTTCCTGCCCCATGCAAAAGATGGAATCACAAGCGTTGCAATTATATACAAACCAAGCACTCAAGCGTCAACATTTCATTCATTCATCCATGTTTAGTTAAAGTACAACAAAAGTATTGAAAACCATGAGAACAAACTCAAGCAACCTGACAGGAGAATCCCACCCCACATCAGTACATCACACAGCAAGCTGCAACACATGAGACTGGAGCACAGCAAGCAGCAGCAGCCCGGCTCTCAGTCGCCCTTATTCATTTCTTACTGCTCAGGGTAGAGATGCATCGATCCGTATCACACCATCTTATATCTCTGACAATAAGATAGCATGATCACCACACTCACTGACAAACCAAAGAAGCAAATAAGCGAACTTGCACCAGAAAACACCACTGCACCAAGCAGAGGTACCCATCCATGGGTGCACAAACCAGTCAACCAAAAGCAAGGGATGAAATAGAAGCTGATGTGAGCGAAGCAGAGTATGACCGTCCATCGGCATGTCTGCGTTGAGAAGACAGAGGAAGCAAGCAAGCAGTGTCGATAAAACACAAACATACAGGATAAATTTCTTATCTGAAAGTAGTAGTATAAATATCAAACATGCTGACGTGAATACATACCTCAGTCAGTCATCTGAGCACAGAGCCCTTGAGCAAGGTCTTCTTGTAGTACCGCGAGTGGGTCGCCTTGTACAGGGCAGGGTGGTGATTGGCACCCAACCCATCCCACTCCAGCATGTCCCACCATTCCTTCTCGCAATCACACTCCACCTTATTGCTTGTGTTGCTGCCGACGGCCGGCAGGCGCTTGAGGCTCCAGCAGCCCCTGATTTTGATGGTCTCGAGATTGGGTGTGGACATCCTCCATTGCCCACAGATGCCCTGCAGCTTGGGCAGCTCATGCAGATGGATGCGCTTCAGAAGTTGGAAGTGCACAATAGTAGTATTAGTAGTTGTTGACTGTTGTTGCTGTTGACTACTTTGGACATCCGTGGTGTACAAGGGGAAGACCTCCCTCAGATCACCACACCAAATGATCTCCAGTGTCTCGAGATGTCCTAAATTTTGGTAGACCATTTGAAGGGCCAAGGGCAGGACATGTATCACTCTCGTACACAAATCCATGTGTACTAATATCAAATTCTCAAATGATTCCTCATTAAACCGGAACACCGATGACGGGGTCCAATTCCATATGTAACGTGCTTTAGAGAGCTCTGACGCCCAAAATGTCTTTAGCCAATTAAAGACGACCACATCACCTCTTGCTTGTAATTGAGGAGCGGTGAAGACATGTTCCAACTTTGGGCACCGCTCCACTCGACACCACTCTAGATAGTGCCATGTTGATCCCAAGGTAGGAGCAGGGCCTGGAATACTGGTTATGGACGAGCTATCATGCACATGGAGGATATAAGCATTGAGACATATCATTTCTGGTATAATAATACTAGTCATAGTCTGTTCACCCTCCGACAATGATTTGGTACTCAGCTGGTGATCTTGTATGTGGGTGTAGCATCTCAGGGCGTTGCCAGAAGGAATACTTGGGCATGGCCATATCCGGGTCAGCATTGGAGCGTCACCTTTGCTTGCCTGCTGAAGTGGATGGTCTTTAAAGGTGACGTCAACATCTGCATACACAGAACTATATGCAGGTTTATCCACCTTTACTAGAACATGCTGCTGCTTAATACTGCTTTTGCTACTGGCAGCTTTGTTGTCGTTGGCACAAGAAAAGGCAGTGGCAGGAGAGTAAATCTCCACATGTACCAGAACTTTCTTATCAAAATACTGTTTGAAGGGCACAAGTGACCTGAGGAGCCTTGCATCTCTTACCCTGATGTACCATTCAAATTCTGAGGGTGCTCTACCGCCATGGGCCACAGATAATGATGCCGACGATGATGTCCTGACACCGGCAGCAATAATACTCTCTCTGGACTTGTCCTTCTTCATGGGTATCAGTGTTGCAGCTGACGACGTGGTGTCAACGTGTACCTTGTTTAAGTAACTTCTCCTTTTGTCTTCTGGCGGCCACAGGATTGCACAAAGCCTATCGCAGTTATGTAGGATGAGCTCATCCAGGCTCCGAGCTGTCATGGCACTGAGATCCAGTGTTTTGACTGCCGTGCCTGAAAAGTCTAGGACGCGGAGATCCTCAAACAATCCACTCAGCAAAAGATTCTTCAGCTTAGCACATCCCCTGAAGGAGAACTTTTGTAGGCCAACACACCCGTCAATAATCACCACAGTCTCAAGGCAGGTGTTGCTAGTGCTTATCTCAGAAAATTCTGTAACACCTTGCTTGGTGCCGTTTCCTGAAAAATCAAGGAGCTCCAGTTTGTTCATCCCTAAGAACAAGTCTTGTTTTAAGTGGCCACTGCAGTGGACTGTCGACTTTGTCACTCGGAGCTTGCGGATGTTAGGCAGCCGCCCCTGCAGCTGGCTGATGTCCCAATCCTGTGCTCCCTCCACATTTAGCTCCCAGAGCTGAGTCATGGCATCCATCAAGCTTGCGGATAAGATCCAATCACAGCTTGTGTAGCGGACGTCAAGCACCCACAGCCGCTGGAAGCACTGGCGGATGTCCTCCTTCAGTGCACCATCTTTGCTAATTACTATGTCATGGCAATGGTCGATCCATAGAAACTTCATGCTAGGGTAGTAGAGAAACGGAGGCGACGACGATGAGCTGAAGTTGCAGCGTGAGAGCTTGAGCACGCCAAGTTTGGTAAAAACATGGAACGGGTCTCCAGGCATGGCCAGCAGAACCCCATAGAGCGGTGAATTCCAGTGAGGCATACTATCCGTAGTTGCAGCCGTACACCTTAGCAGGTGAGAAGGCAAAGATTGGTGGCCCTGGTGGTAGTGGTCCGCATCCAGTCGCATCTCTCGTTGCAGGGCTTGAGCAGCTTGCCATGGTCCATCATTATCATCATCACCATGAAAATTGCTGGAGATGCCTTCTTCTTCTCCCTGTCGTAGCTGCTGTATGATGATGCCATCACATACCATGTAGTTCCAGCAGTGGGTGGCCAAATCATAGTCCAACTTGAAGTGATGGGCTATACAGCATAGCTTGGACAAGTACGAGAAGCACTCGATGACTTGTGAAGGATGATTGATGCAGCCAGCTGTTGATGCAACTACTTCAGAAGCTTCTTCACGCATAAGGCTGGACCAGAATTCATGCCCATCGACTTGTTCATGGCTTGAGGAGGCGGCTGAGAGAAAACATCAGTCTTCCCTGTGCTATCCATGCCTCCTTGGACCTTCATCCTGGGGTAGAGCCGGAATCTCCCTTGGAATGTCCACAGCACCTTATTGGTTGAGTATCCGGACAGAAGAAAGCCAAATATAGACAAATCAATTTCCTCGGTGCTCCCATTGTGGAAGATCACCAGGAACCTGCGGTTCCGCTCCTGTATGCGCTGAAACATGGCCCTGAGAACTTGCGGTATCTCAGCACGAGAGCCCTCGGCGATCCCATGGAATTCGTCCTCCTCATCTTGCCTGTCGAACATGTCCATCGTTGGAGCAGGGAGCTCCAGCTGCTCCGCGACAGCACGCTGAAGCGCTCTCCTGCTCTCCCACTTGGAGCAGTCGACGTGGATGATCTGATCAAACTGCAGTCCTGCCGCTGTCGGGGCCTCATCATCAGAGGAAGCCGCCCTGATGGCAGTAAGGCGCTGGGCCACGGCTCGGAGGACGGCCGATGCACCCAGCCCGTCCCAGCCATCGAAGTAGATCACATTGTTTCTGCTGCTGATGCTTCGAGTAGCAGCGTCTTCCTTGAGCTCATCAAGAATCCGGTCGACAGCCTCAGCGACGCTGTCCGCTTTGATAACCTGAAGCATGCACATGTAATACATAATATCACAATCAGTCCACAGTGTCGGATTTGGTCAACTACTCTAAGCTAAGCATATGCATATGCAACTATTTCCGTATGGATTATTCATCACGTTCACTTCTCAGCTAGCTAGCTTGATAGGTGGAAAAAGGAGGGAAATCGAGTAGCATGGTTTAAATTTATTATTACCTCAGTACGCATGATCTCGACTGGACTGGATTGGATCAACCACAACCAGTATTCAGCACCAACAACCAGGCTGGGGTCACCTCATCACGTTCACTTCTCAGCTAGCTAGCTTGATCTAGACCAACGAGCAACTGCAACTATCTTCATCTCATTTGGAAGAAGGAAGTGCCACGCAAGACATATATCATGCCAGGCTGCTGCAGCTAGCTGCGGCCTCTTCTGCGTATTAGGATTACAAATCTAACCCATCGCGTGCCTGGACAGGTAAAAAATCACAAGTATGAAAATGCTAGTTTCTTAATAACAACTAGCTAGTTAGCTAGAACATTTACATTATTCCTGCAAGTACCATCACATGTACACATATATGAATCAAAATTTTGCGCTAGCTAATGCAGGAATTAATTTCCATATATGCTTCTCAACATGCTCTGGCCCTATATGTGTATGCACACTATATTACAGATAGATATATAGATGGACATATATATTTGCAATTGAAGCAGGGATGAGTAGTCACGTAGTTACATACCTCGGTTTATTGATCTATTTGGCACTGGCGTCCAGTATGCATCAGGAGATTTCGCAGAATACAATACAATCCGCCTAAAAGATTGAGCCAAACGATGGATGGATAAATGATGTTTGTATGTGTGTCTGCCGTGTGTGTGAGAGAGAGACGCGATGCCTGATGAGGGAGAATCCTAATACAAGACGTGTGCTTACACAGTAAATGGCTGGGTCGAGATAGGCCAACTTTGCTTCTTTGGCGAACACTGCATATCAGATGATTCTTTGCTTGCACCTGGAGCATGCAGGATCCATCATATTATTTTTTTCAAAGGTAATAAAGAAGGTTAAAGGGGAAAAGCAGGCATGGTTCCAAAGGAGCAGTACTAAATTTTTTAGTGGTTTTAGTATAAATAAAGTGGTTCACCTAGATCAGAAAAATATTAAAACTACTATGTGGTTTTAGTATTATCCACACTAAACTGTCACTATTTGTGATTTTCACGGTGACTTTTTTGTTTCATCATGCATCACTTTTGTCTCCTCTTCTTTTCTAGTGTGTGCCACTTTCTTTATTCCTAAGCATTATGTAGCTTCTGCAAGTAACTATTATAACTATATAACACCTACATTTTTTATATCTGATCATACATGAACCTTGGGGCTACTAGTAAAGTCACTACGTTTGAGAAGTCCTAATAATTTGTGTTTTACTACAATCTTAGGTTAACTTACTATTAAATGTTGATTCTTTGGGAGAAGTCCATTGTGCCACCCAACTATTACTCAAGTCCGTTTGCAACTTTTTAACAAGAATTTTTCTCCACTGAACTATCAATATCGGACAAATTCAATCATGGAAGGTGCCTTTGTATTTTCTAAAAATTAATAAATTCCCGTTTCTTTAAAAAAATCATGAATAGTTCATTTTAAATAAGAAAAATATGAAACCGCTACCAATTTTTTTTCTAGCAATATAAGTTGTATATGGGTTCTAGATTTGTAGATGGGAACTCACCGACCGTTCAATTCATCCGACAGATAAGGGGGAACCTGGGAGTTCTACCCATCCTCCTCTAAATGCTAAAGACATGATATCTTTCAACTTAACAACTTTGTATCCTTCTGGGTCCTTGAGCCCAGGGGAAGAAACAGACTTAACGAATGATATTAATTTTTAAATTCAAAGAGAGCATATGTATCTTGTTTGTAGTTGTTCTTAGAGTTTTAGCCCTCATAGTCATGATTGTTATTTATGTAAACTATTATTATGTTCTATACTAAAATTAGAGATCGATCAATCCATACTATCAATAGAGTACCAAATATTTTGCTTAAATTAGCCAAATTTTTTTTACAAGACTAGCAATATGGTACTCTTGAAATGTCTAAATATAATGGGGTGGATCATGGCACCTACGAGATTGGTATAGTCTTCTAGATCTTCTATTTACTCATAGTCTACTAGGGGTTCCATTGGTCACCTGGGGTATAATTAGTGCAAAATGATTATTTAGATAAGTAAGGAACATGGCTATAAGCAATAATACATTATGAACATGAACAACTAAAATACAATATCAGTAACTCAATAGACCACCAACATATACATTATATTTTACGAAATATTTTGGGTTGGTTTCATATTTTTATCATTTAAAATAAACTAGTTACAATTTTTGAAAAGTAAACTAACTATTATTTTTAGAAAATGGAAAACAACCTCAGACCACAGGATATCCATATTTGTCATGTATTGATATTTTGGTGGTTCAAATATTCTAATTTAAGAGTTGGATGGCCTAAAATAAATTTGGACAATAGTGGCATAGCTAAAAATAAATTTTAAATGGAATTTTAAGGGTTTACGTTGATTATCTATCATAATGGTGGGTGGGTAGTGAGATGTAAATTTAGAGGTTACACTGAAATATGTTTCATAATAATGACATGTGTAGGTAGGTAAAGATTTACATGTTACTTTATGCTATTTTTTAAAAGTTGTATATGTGGATAACTATTTTTTAATAAAATAACATATTTAATAGTTATTATTATCAATGATGATTAGAGTCTACCATATTTATGGGATATATCTTTCTTTTATTTTTATGAGAGTGGTAGCATGACTCATATGGATTAAGTAGAGGGGATCACTATTCAGAATTTCTAGAATTATCCTTTTATAGCATATATGTATTAAAACATTAGACTAAGTTACATAAGCTCTCATTGCATCTTTTCTCGGACATCATGTATCTATATTTTGCTTTTTAGCCTTTGATCTTTTTTAAAAAATCTTTTAATCTTATTAATTCTTGCAAATTTGTATCCATGTGTTAAGTTTAAACTTTGGTGCTAAATCCATCATTTTTAAACTTCATTGAGAACTAATACAAACTTTCCCTACTAAATATCTTCTAATGAAATTCGCATGTGCTATGATTAGTGGTACTATCTTATTAATACTTAAAACACTAGGAGAATTTCACCATTTTGGTAATGAAAGGTGTGTAAGAGCATTTGCAATTTTGAATTTCAAAACCAAAGGACTTAAAGTGGAAACTTGGGCATGTAAAAAAATGTAAAAAAGCCATCAAGTATCTGGTTAAGCTACTCAAATTTGTGTTCATCTGACATCATTGAAAAGGTTATGAATTTATTCAGTGGCTATTTTCTTAGTCATGTGCCCCTAAAATTTTATGTTTTTAAGGATGGTTGTTTATACTAACCACTATAAAAATTTATCCATTTTAAGGGCAGTTTATTTTATGAGTCATGATGTTGAGAAAGAGATAAATATGAAATTGATTCTGAGTAGTTTCGAACAACTATCAGGGCTCAAACTAAATTTTCATAAAAGTGAAATCTTTTGTTTTAGTAAAGCAAAAGAGCAGGAAGTGTTTTATTCGCAACTGTTTGGGTGCAAAGTTGGGAAGTTCCCCTTCCGCTATCTTGGTCTACCAATGCATACTAGGAAGTTAAATAACAAAGATTGGCAAATGACCGAGAAGAGAATTGAAAAGAGGCTCAGTGGATGGAAAGGTAAATTGCTTTCAGTTGGGGGTCGTCTAGTATTAATAAACTCGGTTCTTACTAGTTTACCGATGTTTATGATGTCTTTTTTTGAACTCCCAAGAGGAGTACTAGAAAAAAATGATTGCTTTAGATCAAGATTCTACCAGCAAAATGACCAACACAAACGTAAATATAGATTAGCCAAGTGGGAAATTTTGTGTCAACCAAAATTACAAGGTGGTTTATGTATACAAAATTTGGACATTCAAAACAAATGCCTGTTGAGTAAATGGTTATTTAAATTATTGAATGAGGATGGTATGTGGTAGGAACTATTAAGGAATAAGTACATTAAAGATAAGACCCTAGGAAGCTGCGTTAAAAAACCTACAGACTCACACTTTTGGAAAAGTCTGATAAAATGTTAAAGACACCTCTATGGGGTTTGGTTCTTTCAAGGTGAAAGACGGGTCACCGACCCGATTCTGGTTGGATACCTGGTTGGGAAACAAACCTCTAAAGGATAGATGACCATCGGTGTTCAATATTGTAAGAAGAAAATAAGACTCTGTGGCACAAGTACTTAGTTCATCTCCACTAAATATTTCTTTTCGCCGAAATTTGGTGGGTGCAAACCTAAGGGTTTGGCACAGAATTGTTAATTCTTTACAGGATGTGAACTTACACGAAGAAATGGATGTTTTTGTTTGGGTGTTACATTCATCAGGAAACTTCTCCGTAAAAACCATATATGCTGCGTTAATTAATAATGAGATTAGAGTCTCACAGGATATTTGGCAAATTAAAGTTCCTACAAAAATAAAAGTTTTTTTGTGGTATCTGAAAAAAGGTGTGATCCTAACTAAAGACAACCTTGTTAGGCGACACTGAAATGGTGACACAACGTGTGGCTTCAGTCATTTTCCAGAGTCCATTCAACATCTTTTCCTAGATTGCTTTTATGTCAAATTATTGTGGCGAGCGGTACATATATTATTTGGAATACCACCTCCCATAAGTATAGATGACCTTTTTATAATAGGTGGTCAAAGAGGGGTACTAAAAAACTAAACGCATTGTTATTGATAGCAGCAGCGGCACTTTGTTGGACTGTGTGGATAACGAGAAACAAGGTGGTTTTTGACAAATGTAGACCAAAATCTTTTTTGCAGGTACTTTTCAGGTACTCACTGGCTACGACAGTGGGCACAGCTGCAGTTGTGTGAAGATCTACGGGTTGAGCTAGTCTTAGTTGGGTAATATCTTGAGATTTCAGCTCTGCATTTCTTCTATTCCAATGGATGGTTGTCAACTAGATTTATTGTCTCCACTTAGTGAGAACCTTACCTCCGTTTTGTTTTTAACCTGTGCGTTATTAAGTTGGTTCTTCCTTTTATTTGTATGGAGGTCTACGGGTAAAACTTTTGTAATAATTGGTCTGATTCTATCAATTGATAGATGAAGCCGGATATAAACTATCCTTTATCTAAAAAAAAGGGCAGTTTATTTTACGTCAACCGTCCCTTAAAGTCTATCTATTTTTAGAGCAATTTTATTAGTATAATCACTATAAAAATCGATTTCTAGGCCCGGTTTGTAAGCTATAGTGCAGCACAACATTTATAGTTGTGGCTTATTATATCAACAGCCCCTATAAAGAACGAAATACGATTGATAAAATTACACCAGTCACAGGTCCTCAAAAGCCAGATGATGTGGTGTATCAGGTTGGAGGGTTGCATTGCATGTGCCTTCAACTGAAAGGTCTGGAAGATGCGTCCATTACTCAACAAGAGTGAATGAACAATCCGATAGAAAAAAATCAGGACCAGAGACGGCCAAGAAGCACAAAAGTATCTCTGGTTCCGTAGATAGTTGGATACTTTCAAGTCAGCTTATTATCTGGTTGCAGAAGCTTGCCTTCTTTCGAACTAGCTAGAACACTTCACTTTAAATTTCCTGTCCCCATGCAAAAGATGGAATCACAAGCGTTGCAGTTATATACAAACCAAGCACTCAAGCGTCAACATTTCATTCATTCATCCATGTTTAGTTAAAGTACAACAAAAGTATTGAAAACCATGAGAACAAACTCAAGCAACCTGACAAGAGATTCACACCCTACATCAGTACATCACACAGCAAGCTGCAACACATGACACTGGAGCACAGCAAGCAGCAGCAGCCCGGCTCTCAGTTGCCCTTATTCATTTCTCTACTGCTCAGAGTAGAGATCCATCAATCCGTATCATGCCATCTTATATCTCTGACAATAAGATAGCATGATCACCACACTCACTGACAAACCAAAGAAGAAAATAATCAAACTTGCACCAGAAGACAGCATGGCACCAAGCAGAGGCACCCATCCATGGGTGCACAACTCAGTCAACCAAAAGCAGGAGATGAAATAAAAGTTGATGAGAGCGAAGCAGAGTATCACCGTCCATCGGCCTATCTGGGTTGAGAAGAGAGAGAGGAAGCAAGCAAGTATGTCGATAAAACACAAACATACAGGATAAATTTTTTATCTGAAAGTAGGAGTATCAATATCAAACATGTTGACGTGAATACATACCAACATACCTCAGTCAGCCATCTGAGCACAGAGCCCTTGAGCAAGGTCTTCTTGTAGTACCGCGAGTGGGTCGCCTTGTACAGGGAAGGGTGGTGATTGGCACGCAACCCATCCCACTCCAGCATGTCCCACCATTCCTTCTCGCAATCACACTCCACCTTTTTGCTTGTGTTGCTGTCGACTGCTGGCAGGCGCTTGAGGCTCCAGCAGCCCCTAATTTTGACGGTCTCGAGTTTGGGTGCGGACATCCTCCATTGCCCACTGGTGATGGACAAGCTATCATGCACATGCAGGATATGTGCATTGCGGCATATCATATCCGGTATAATAATACTAGTCATAGGCTGTTCACCCTCCGGCAATGATTTGGTACTCAGCTGGTGATCTTGTATGTGGGTGTAGCATCTCAGGAAGTTGTAGGTAGAAGGAATACTCGGGCATGGCCATATCTGGGTCAGCATTGGAGCATCACCTTTGCTTGCCTGCAGAAGTGGATGGTCTTTAAAGGTGACCTCAACATCTGCATACACGAAACTATCTGCAGGTGTATCCACCTTTACTAGAGCATGCTGCTGCTTAATGCTGCTATTGCTACTGGCAGCTTTGCCAGAAGAAAAGGCAGTGGCATGAGAGTAAATATGGCCAGATCAATTTCCTCGGTGCTCCCATTGTGCAAGATCACAAGGAACCTGCGGTTCAGGTCCTTTATGCGTTGAAACATCGCCCTGAGAACTTGTGGTATCTCAGTGCGAGAGCCCTCGGCGATCCCATGGAAGTCGTCCTCCTCATCTTGCCTGTCGAACATGTCCATCAACGGTGGAGGGAGCTCCAGCTGCTCCGCGACAGCCCGCTGAAGCGCTCTCCTACTCTCCCACTTGGAGCAGTCGAGGTGGATGATCTGATCAAACTGCAGTCCTGCCGCTGCCGGGGCCTCATCATCAGCAGTAAGGCGCTGGGCCACGGCTCGGAGGACGGCGGAGGCACCCAGCCCGTCCCAGCCGTCGAAGTAGATGACATTGTTCCTGCTGCTGATGCTTCGAGCACTAGTAGCAGCGTCTTCCTTGAGCTCATCAAGAATCCGCTCGACAGCCTCAGCGACGCTGTCCGCTTTGATAACCTGCAGCATGCACATGTTGTACATATCAATCTATCAGCCCACACTACACAGATCGAGGAGGGACGTGATGATATATATGGATGATCACGTTTGATCGCAGTGGTGGAACTAGGATTTTAAAGTTAGGTATTCCTAGATGCTAAGAAAAAAGTTCAATTCAAAAAGCAATGTAAAATAGTTCGTGGCGACACCAATAACTAAAGGCATAAATTGCTCAAATCTAAGATACTCATAGCATAAAGAAAAATTACAACATACGAATATTGATGAGAACGTGTTTTTGTGTAAAGACAGGTTCTTCTCTGATGTCGAGAAGAAATATTAGGATAATACTAGCAAGCCTAACCAATTATCTTTATCAATCATTTCTTCGTACTCTAGGATCTCTACAAGAAAGATGTCGCACTAGTCTTATTTGAAAACTTGTGATATAAATAATCTTAAATTAAGGTAATAGGATTTATGAAAGATATGCTCACCACGTCACGGCATCATCCACTCACCCATGCTAATAGCTACTTCCTCCACTCCAAATTACACTCACCCATGCTACCAGCTACTTCCTCCATTCCAAATTATAAGACGTTTGATTTTTTTACACCAAGTTTGACCACTCGTCTTATTTAAAAATTTGTATAAAATATCATTTCTTTTGTCGTGGTTTGCTTTATTAATAAAAGTTCTTCAAGGATGACTTAAATTTGACTATTTTGCTCAATTTTTTTAATAAGACGGGTGGTCAAACTTAGAGGCAAAAAAATCAAACGACTTCTAATTTAGGATGGAGAAAGTACATACTGCTAACTACTGCTGAATCATCTCGGAAATTGGGTAGGAATCAGCTCATGTTTGTGCTTTATTGGCCCATCAAGTAGGGGCTTTGAGATGGACCATGAGAGTGGATTCGGTTTAACTTGAGAAATAGAGAATAAAGCTCACTATGACATATACATATATGTATAATTGATGTATAAGTATTTTTTTGGAAAATAAGTTGGGTATTCCTGGGAATACCCATGGATCAAGGTGGCTCCACCCATGTCCGATCGTTTCAGCGGCTGATAAGCCGGCTGTGGTTGTTTTTGGTTGTTTTGTTGTGAGAGAAAAACACAGTTTCGGTGGCTGATAATCTAGCTGATAAGCCAAGCGAATAGGGCGATTAATGTATGTATATATTGTTTGATCAACTCACTAGTACACAGAGGCACTATAGAGGCGGTTGATAACACATTTTAACTGGCGCTTGCTAGTAGAAATGGAACAACAACACAGACGGTTACTTGAGAACCGCCTATGGAAATCGATTTCCACAGGCGGTTCGGTTCCGTCAAGATAACTGTCTACGAAAATGGTTGTCTAGAAAAGTGTAAATCGGGTTTCTAAAATCTGAAAAAAAAACAATCAAATTGTAGAAGAGGCCCACTATTATTTCGCTCGCCTGTCTCTATCGCAAGTCACGCATTTTTTCGCGTGTTATGTGGTCGCGGGGATTCGAACCACGAGCTCACCCTCGCGCGTACCCTCCTCTACCACTCCATCCATAACTTATTTGTACCTAGATTTCGTTTTAATTCTCACATATTATACTAAACCGAACATAAATTGATTGTTTCATGCCCTAAATAAATTCAAATGAAAAAGTTGTCAACTGTAAAGTTTTTGTAACTTTTCAAGATCTAAAACTTTTATTTCGTTAGTTTCTCCATCTGAGAGGTCGTTTAAAAATTTGAATTTCAAATTTGATAAATTCAAACTTAGTTTTTAATGAAAAGATGACTTCAAATTAAAAAGTTATCAACTACAAAGTTTCATAACTTTTCGAGATGTGCAACTTTCATTTTGGTTGTTTTCCCATCCGAGGTCATTTGAAAAACTCAAAAAATTAGTTTCGAAGTATTTCTATAGATGGGTTTCTTAAGAAAACCGCCGGTAAAAAAATTAGTTCCTAAGTTTTTCTAGAGGCGGATTTCTTAAGAAATTTGCCTATAGAAATAGGATATCTACAGGCAATTTTCTTAGAAATACATGATTTCTAGTGACGGATTTTTAAGAAAACCATATGTACAAATCGATTTCTAGTGACGGTTTGGAACCGTTTAATTTCTGCTGGCGCATGTTAAGCGAAACCGCCTGTACAACTAGTGCACACCGCCGTCATAGAGCTATTTTATACAAGTGACTGCTGTAAGCATGCTATATGGATCATGATGACAGCAAGATTATTACTGTTTGTGAATCAAAATAGATAGAGGTGGAAAAGGGCAATCGAGCATGCTAACTGCATGCATATGGTTTAAATTTACTATTACCTCAGTACGCATGATCTCGATTGGACTGGAACCAGTAATCAGCACCAACCGGGTCACCTGATCAGCACGTTCACTTCTCAGCTAGTAACGTGCAGCCATCTTCATCATCTTCATTTCATTTGGAAGCAGGAAAAAATTTATACACGGACTGATATGATGCACAGTATGCCAGGCTGCTGCAGCTGTGGCTTCTGTTTACTTGGATTAGAAATCTAACCCATCGCTCGATCGCCTGGACAGGTCAAAAATCGCAAGCATGAAAATGCTAATAGTCTCTTAAGAACAACTAGCAGTTTTTTTAGATAATGGATAAAAAATCCAGCTTCAGCTATCTTTGGATAGAATTTGACCACTTATTATAGACTTTGCTAATAAGTTCACACCCACGTGCACCGGAAAACCTGAACAAGGAAAAGTTTTTTTTGACTAAACCAAACCAATATTCCTACAAGTATCATCACATGTACACATATATGAATCAAAATTTTGGGCTAGCTAATGCAGGAAATAATTAGTTTCCATATGCTTCTCAGCAGGTTCTGACCCTATGTGTGTATGCACAGTACTATATTACAGATAGATGTGTAGATGGACATATTTGCAATTGAAGCAGGGAGTAGTCACGTAGTTACATACCTCGATCAGTTTATTGATCTATTTGGCAATGGCGTCCGGTATGCAGGAGATTTTCGCAGAATACAATCCGCCTAAAAGATTGAGTCAAACGATAGATGGATAAATGATGTTTGTATGTGTGTCTGCAGTATGTGTGTGAGAGAGAGGCGATGCCTGATGAGGGAGAATCCTAATACAAGACGTGTGCTTGCACAGTAAATGGCTGGCGGTCGCGATAAGCCAGCTTTGCTTCTATGGAAAACACTGCATATCAGATGATTCTTTGCTTGCATCTGGAGCATGCAGGATTCCATCATATTATTTTTTTCAAAGGTAATAAAGAAGGTTAAAGGGGAAAAGCAGGCATGGTTCCAAAGGAGCAGAACTTAGTAAAGTTGTTGTAACACAAAAGACTGTCTAGAGTTTGTCAGCCTCGGCTCATCCACCAGGCGCGACACAACGCAACAAGTTTTTAACAAACAAAATAAAAGTGTAATGACTCATGTACGAGAAATTCAGAATTAGTAAGGAGAAGAATGCCAGACACCTAAACACCAACCTCTAAAGTGCTCTCCAAAACGAGTCAGTCTCTAAAAATACATTCGTAAAAGTGGCTACCGTCTCCAGCTCCTCTAAACATTTTTAGAGACGCCTAAAAATATCCAGCCGTCAGATTTTTTAGAGACAGCCCTATTTTCAGATGCCTCAAAAATAGATTTTCCATACACCTTTAAAAATAAGAGCTATCAAACAAAAGTTGTAGATATAAAAAACTTACGCAACTTTGTAGTTGATTACTTTTTAATTTGAAAGCATCTATGTATGGAAACTTACATTTGAATTTCAAATTGTAAATGAAAATTGTAGATCTCAAAAAGTTATTCAGCTTTATAGTTGATGACTTTTTTTTATTTAAAATCATCTATCTCCGAAAATTGTGTTTGGATTTTCTTACATTTGAAATTTGAAGTTTTCAAACGACCTTGGATGAAGAAATGACTAAAGCGTGTTGGCATAAAAACGTTGCACCAATACGCTCGCAAGCCCGAGAGGTTCAAAGTAGGACAAGCGTGATAGGACAACTTTGCTTCTTTGGCAAACACTGCATATCAGATGATTCTTTGCTTGCAACTGGAGCATGCAACATTCAATCATGTTATTTTTTTCAAAGGCAAAGAAGGTTAAAGCGGAAAAGCAGGCATGGTTCCAAAGGAGCAGTACTTAGTAAAGTTGTTGTAACACGCAAGACTGTCTGGAGTTTGTCTGCCTCAACTCATCAACTAGGCGTGACACAAGGCGTAATAACACATGTACGAGAAGACAGCCAGAACTGACCTAGATGCTGAGACTTGGGATCCAAACACTCTTTCTGTTATGGTCGGTCAGACCTACCAGAGGAAGCATCGTCAGGTGGCTAGAGCACCGTATGGAAAGAGAACAAAGAGGTCATGCGGTTTCGTGCGGCCAATGGTTTCGTCTCGCAAGAAGCCGGGCATGCGACAGAAGGAAAATTAATCGTAAGCGACAGAAGGAAAGAAAATGCGTCAAAAGAAAATAAAACGCGACAGAAGGAAAAAAAACGTGACAGAAGGAAAGAAAAATGCGATAGAAAGAAAGCGAGAAAAGGAAAGAAGGAAAACAAGAAAAGGAAAGACATTTTTCCCACGCGCAGCCGCTCAACCCCAGCACACGCACGCGCAGCCCCCGCACACGCGCCGCTCAACCCCAGCACATGCACGCGCAGCCCCCGCACACGCGCCGCTCCGCCGTCGCCCGCGCAGCCCCGCGACGCGCCGCCCAGCCCCAAACCCGACGACCGCGCGCGGCGCTCCGGCCGCCCACGACCAGCGAACCTGCAGCGAGACGCCGTTCTCGGACCCTCGCACTCAACTCTGCTGTCGCCGTCGTCCCAACAGCTGCACTCGTTGTCGTCGCGCTATCGTCGCGCTGCCTCATGTACACTTTCAGTCCATCAGACTGATTGCAGCTTCATGCTGCTGAAATAAAATTGCCTTCTATCAAAAAAAAAAAACCTAACACACGGAATTCACTCTAGCATAGGAGCTGTTGTGTTAGGATCGGAGAGCATTTTTCAATTTAAGCATCTCAGATTCTCGGTTATGACAAGTATTTTAAAGACTTGAGAGACGGATGCATGCTTCTACATGCCATTCAATTTTTAGCACCTTATGTACATTCATTGCTTTCCATCCATGCTTTTAATCATTTGTAGAAAAGCGACTGGATTGTTTGGATTTAGGGAAGTTCTTTTGCTTTGGGCATGTTGCAATTCTTGTCTGCAGGTTAGATGGTTCTCTTATTTCTTTTAATTGTCATTTGTATTTCTGGAAATGCATATTTTCATTTGTGTGTGTGTGTGCATGGGTGGTGGGGGGGGGGGGGGGGGGGGGGATGGGGGATATTTTACTTAATGTAATTGTATCTGTTTTGAAGATCTGGAATATGAGGAAAAAATGGTATCTCTGATAAGGCTTAATTGGAATCTGGACACTAACAGGTCATACACAATGCAGAAAAGCATTGTTTGTTCTTGGAGGTTTTAGAAAGTTATGGTTCTTCTTCGCTTGGCTAATTCTCTATTGACATTTGCCATTGCTGATGTGTTCTAGAAATGCCATGGGGTGCCTCAAAAGGGGGGCTGCGTTTCAGCATGTTGGAGGGTCCGCACAAAACAGAAAACTCTTTAGGACGATCATTCAACTAAGATGTTATTTTCCTCATGCCTAATCTTCTTCCACCTAAAATGTTAATTTTGTGTTGTGCTAAAACTGTTATACCCTCTCCTGTAGCTTTCTCAGGAAATCACTACGCAATGTAGAGGTGGCATAAAAATACTACCACCTCAAAAACTTGGCCCTTTTACTGTCTTTGCAGTGTAGCCAGTACAAATCAATATAGAGCAGCAGATTAAAAAGTTGGACTAGAAACGTGGATATTTTTAGTTTTATTCTGGTATAGGGACACTACAATAAGTTCACTGTTTCAGTAGAGCAACATTTGGTTGAATCTTACAACACATTATAGAATTGACAAGGATATGGGTGTGTGTCTCTGTTTTCAGGCACATGCTAGATGATTTTAATAGCTAGAACACCTTATTAAAACTTTGAAGCTAGTCTTGAGGATGACAGTAGTATTTGTAGTTGTGGCCCATGCCACAAATGCTTCTTGAGTACTGAAATTGTGACCTATGGATCCATAAACATGAAAGCACACTTATACACACAAGCAACAACATCATTTATTCATTCAGTCATTTTGTAGTTAGAAGTACATCAAAAGTAACAAGCATGAGAGAAACAAACTCAAGCAAGCCTGACAAGTAGACACACAACACAACACACCACACAGATGAGACAGGAGTATAAGCGACAGCAGCTAGCTCCTCACTCACCCTTATTTATATTTATATGTTTCTCTACTGCTCAGAGTAGAGATCCATCTGTAATGTAACACACCATCTTATATGTTTCTCTACTGCTCAGAGTAGAGAATTCCACAATATTGGTCTATTTTTTTAATTTTACCAAGTCTAAATAGCAAACCCTTGGAGAGATTATTTGTTTAGCTTGCCATATATTTTAATAAGTTGGTAAATCACAAGATTTACCAAGTAAATTTTAACAAACTATTGGAGATGCTCTTAGCCATCGAGGTCTATCACTAAGGGCATCCACAAAGAGTGGTTTTAGTATAAATAAAGTGGTTCACGTAGATTAGAATTAGGTTGAAACTACTATGTGGTTTTAGTGGTGTTCACACAATGCAAATTGTCACTATTTGTGATTTTTACGATGACTTTTTTCTTTCATCATGCATCATTTTTATCTCCTCTTCTTTTCTAGCATGCGTCTTGTCTTCTCTATTCATAAGTATTATGTAACTTGTGCAAGTAACTATGACAATTGTACAACACCTACTTTTTGATATCCGATCATACATGGATCTTGGGGCTACTAGTAAAGCCACAGCGTTTGGGAGTTTGTATTTTACTACAATCTTAGCCTCACCTAATATTAAATGTTGATTCTTTGGGAGAATTCCATTTGAGCCACCCAACTATTACTCAAGTCCGTTTGCGACTTTTTAACAAGAAATTTTTCACCACTGAACTATCAATATCGCACAAATTCAATCATGAAAGGTGCCTTTGTATTTTCTAACAATAATAAATGAAAATTTCTTTTTTAAAATCATTAATAGTTCATTTTAATTAAGAAAAATATGAAAACACTAATAATTTTTTTTAACAATATAAGTTGCATATGGGTTCTATATTTGGAGATATATGTATCTTGTTTGTACTTGTTCTTAGAGTTTTAGCCCTCATAGTCATAGTTGTTATTTATGTAAACTATTATTATGTTCTATACTAAAATTAGAGATGGATCAATCTGTACTATCAGTACAATAGGGTACCAAATTGGAGGGTTGCATGTTCCTTCAACTGAGAGGCATCCATTACTCAACGATAGTGAATGAACAATCCGATAGAAAAAGATCAGGACCAGAGACGGCCAAGAAGCACAAAAGTATCTCCGGTTCCGTAGATAGTTGGATACTTTCAAGTTTGATTTTTATCTGGTTGCAGAATAATGCCCTCTTTTTTTTTCGAGACCAGACATATAGCCTGTATTTCATTAAGCAGAAGAGAGTGGTCAATAGACCTACACATAATTGATACAAAAGGATTTGCGGGTAATCCCTGGATTACCAACAAAGTCCTCAACACGAAACGAAAGCAAGAACATGAGGGGTAGGGGACCCTTCACCTAACAACCTCAACAACTGAGCCTAAAACAAAAAATCTCAACACCTAAATGCTAGTAGTGGTAGGAGCCATAGATAAATCAGCGGCAAAGCATCCGCTAAACCTCCAGACGGCGAAGCATCCGTCCAAGCAACCTTGGCAGCAAAGCATCTGTCGGAAAAGACAACGACCTCGGCGGCAAAGCATCCGCCGGAAAAGACTACCTCGGCGGCAAAGCATTCGCCGGAAAACACCTCGGCGGCAAAGCATCCGCCGGAAAAAGACAGCGACCTCGGCAGCAAAGCATCCACCGGAAAGCACGATTTCGGCGGCCAGAGCCGCACTCCGATTGCTCCTCCGAGTCACTTAGGGTCACAACCCTCAGGACCACGGGCGAGGAGGATCTACCTAAAGAAACAGTGGCGGCAAAGCATCCGCCCATACAGACATCTACGGCTGCCACTAGCACTAACTAGACATACCAAGGTGAGGAGAAACATGAAGTACAGATAGGTGCAGCATAGCTCCCACAGGGCAACGGGCAGGAGACCGGCGCGAAGGAGACAGACAAGGAGCATCAACGAAGCCTTCAAGAAAGAAATGACATCCGCGGACGCCAACTTCGTATCTACTGCCGGAGGTGCCAGTGGCCTGCAGCCCTGCACGGCTGCACGTGCATGCTTGTGAGTCGGCGACTAGAGTGATAGCAACGACGCCCCCAAGGAGGTATGTGGCGCCAATGGCGTCACCATCGTCTACTCGGCCGAAGCCGAGTTGAGCTTTCGCCAAAAACTCCATGTAACCCAGAACATCGCAACGACCCCATAGCCACGATGGCACATGCACGGGCGCTGAAGCATCAACATGCAGAACAACACCACGCGATGATGGTACCTCAAGCAGCCGTTCACCATGGGTGCGAGCCAACCGACCCACACCGGCCATCACGGATGCAAGCCGGAGGACCATCAACGGTCCCCGGCCGCCAAGCTAGGCCAAAGCCAGCAGGGGACGTACCGAACACCGTTGTCCCGACCACTGCAAACAGCACCAGAGGCGAGGCTGCCTGATCCCGACGTCACCGGGCAGGCGTACGCCGGATCTGGCCGCCACAGGCGAGGTAGCGAGCCCCGGTCGCCAAATCTAGCCGCCACCAGCCAAGGAGCGGGCGCGGTCGACGCAGACGCATAATCCAATATCCACTAGCCAGAGGCCGCCAGTTCCCGCCGTCACCGGCTTGGGAGCGAGCCCAACCGGCGGAGGGGAGCTTGGTAGAGGGGAGCTCGGGGAGGGGGAGGGAGAGGGGAGGGGAGGGGAGAAAAGGGGCGGCGGGGGAGCAGCCGCGGGCCGCCGCCACCGCAAGCCGGAAGGGGCGGCGACGGCGGCCGGAGGGGCAGAGCTGAGGGGCCCTCGGCTGGTGGCGGCGGCGGGTGCCCCCGAGTCGCCTCAGAGACGAGATGACGCGAGGGCCTGTGTGTGAGGCCACACGTCGGCTCTTGGTAATGCCCTCTTTGGAACTAGCTAGAACACTTCACTTCAAATTTCCTGCCCCATGCAAAAGACGGAATCACAAGCGTTGCAGTTATATACAAACCAAGCACTCAAGCGTCAACATTTCATTCATTCATCCATGTTTAGTTAAAGTACAACAAAAGTATTGAAAACCATGAGAACAAACTCAAGCAACCTGACAAGAGATTCACACCCCACATCAGTACATCACACAGCGAGCTGCAACACATGAGACTGGAGCACATCAAGCAGCAACAGCCCGGCTCTCAGTCACCCTTATTCATTTCTCTACTGCTCAGAGTAGAGATCCATCGATCCCATCGATCCATGGGTGCATGATCATCACACTCACCGACAAACCAAAGAAGCAAATAAGCGAACTGGCACCAGAAGACACAACGGCACCAAGAAGAGGCACCCATCCATGGGTGCACAAACAGTCAACCGAAAGCAGGGGATGAAATAGAAGGTTGTGAAAGCAGGGGATGAAATAGACGCCGATGAGAGCGAAGCAGAGTATCAGCGTTCATCGGCCTGTCTGCGTTGAGAAGACGGAGAGGAAGCAAGCAAGCAATGTTGATACCTCCATTACGAAGGGAGCTGCAGAAAAATATGGGAAGATACATTCCATTTTATTATCCATTTGTTCCTCCATTTAAACACACAAATTAAACAAAACTACTGACGTGAATACATATACAAGCATACCTCAGTCATCTGAGCACAGAGCCCTTGAGCAGGGTCTTCTTGTAGTACCGCGAGTGGGTCGCCTTGTACATGGAAGGATGGTGATTGGCGTCCAACCCATCCCACTCCAGCATGTCCCACCATTCCTTCTCGCAATCACACTCCACCTTATTGCTTGTGCTGCTGCCGACGGCTGGCAGGCGCTTGAGGCTCCAGCAGCCCCTGATTTTGACGGTCTCGAGATTGGGTGCGGACATCCTCCATTGCCCACAGATGCCCTGCAGCTTGGGCAGCTCATGCAGATGGATGCGCTTCAGAAGTCCGAAGTACACAGTAGTAGTAGTAGTTGTTGACTGTCGTTGCTCTTGGCCACTTTGGACATCCGTGGTGTACAAGGGGAAGACCTCCCTCAGATCACCACACCATATGATCTCGAGTGTCTCGAGATGTCCTAGACTTGTATTGACCATTCGAAGGGCCAAGGGCAGTACATGTACCACTCTCGGACACAAGTCCATGTGCAACAATTCCAATCGCTTAAATGATTCCTCCTTAAACTGGAACACTGATGGCGAGGTCCAATTCCATATGTAACTTGCTTTAGAGAGCTCTGACGCCCAAAATGTCCGTAGCCAGTCAAAGACGGCCACATCACCTGTTGCTTGTAATTGAGGAGCGGTGAAGGCATGTTCCAACTTTGGGCACCGTTCCACTCGACACCACACTAGATTGTACCATATTGAACCCAAGTTAGGAGCAGGGCCCAGAATACTGGTGATGGACAAGCTATCATGCACATGCAGGATAAATGCATTGCGGCATATCATTTCTGGTATAATAATACTAGTCATAGTCTGTTCACCCTTCGGCAATGATTTGGTACTCAGCTGGTGATCTTGTATGTGGGTGTAGCATGTATAGTCGTTGTACAAGGAAGGAATACTCGGGCATGGCCATATCTGGGTCAGCATTGGAGCATCACCTTCGCTTGCCTGCAGAAGTGGATGGTCTTTAAAGGTGACGTCAACATCTGCATACACAGAACTATCTGCAGGTTTATCCACCTTTACTAGAACATGCTGCTGCTTAATACTGCTTTTGCTACTGGCAGCTTTGTTGTCGTTGCCAGAAGAAAAGGCAGTGGCAGGAGAGTAAATCTCCACATGTACTAGAACTTTCTCATCAAAATACAATTTGAAGGGCACAAGCGACCTGAGGAGCCTTGCATCTCTTACCCTGATGTACCATTCAAATTCTGAGGGTGCTCTACCGCCATGGGCCACAGATAATGATGCCGACGATGATGTCCTGACACCGGCAGCAATAATACTCTCTCTGGATTTGTCCTTCTTCATGGGTATCAGTGTTGCAGCTGACGACGTGGTGTCAATGTGTACCTTGTTTAAGTAAGTTCTCCTTTTGTCTTCTGGTGGCCACAGGATTGCACAAAGCTTGTCGCAGTTATCTAGGATGAGCTCATCCAGGCTCCGGGCTGTCATGGCACTGAGATCCAGTGTTTTGACCGATGTGCCTGACAAGTCTAGTATGCAGAGATCCTCAAACAACCCACTCAACAGCAGATTCTTCAGCTTAGCACATCCCCTGAAGCAGAACTTTTGTAGGCCAACACACCAATCGATAATCACCAGAGTCTCAAGGCAGTTGTTGCTAGTGCTTATGCAAGAAAACTCTGTAATACCTTGCATGGTGCGGTTTCCTGACAAGTCAAGCAGCTCCATCTTGTTCATCCCTTGGAACAAGTCTTGTTCTGAGTGGCCACTGCAGCGTATGACTGTTGACTTTGTTATTCGGAGCTTGCGGATGTTAGGCAGACGGCCCTGCAGCTGGCCGATGTCCAAATCATGGGCTCCGACCACATTAAGCTCCCTGAGCTGAGTCATCAGAGCAATCATCTGAACAGACAAGATCCAGTCACAGCGTGAGTAGCACACGTCCAGTACCCATAACCTCTGGAATAATCGGCTGATGCCCTCCTCCTCCTCCATTATTTTCTCTGGAGCCCCATCCATGAAGGTTAATGGGTCCTTGCAGTGGTCGAGCCATAAAACCCTCAGGTTGTTGCATGAGTGGAATGGAGGTGATGAGAAGCTGAAGGTGCACCGTGAGAGCTTCAGCACTCCAAGTTTGTTGAATTGCTGGAACTTGTCTCCCAGTGGGGAAAGCAGAGGTGATGAGAAGCTGAAGGTGCACCGTGAGAGCTTCAGCACTCCAAGTTTGTCGAATTGCTGGAACTTGTCTCCCAGTGGGGAAAGCAGAACCTCGTAGGGTGGTGAGGTCCAGTATGGCATGCTAGCGATTCTGTCCCCACACCTTACCAGGTAAGAGGGCAAAGATTCCAGGTTATGTCGCCAGTATTCCACATCCAATTGCATCTCACGCTGCAGATTATCAGCAGCTCGCCATGGTGCGTCATCATCTTCATCACTGCTGCTGATGTCACCCTGCACTTGTTGTGGCTGGAAGATGATGTCGCCAGGGCCAAGGCCATGGCCAGTGTTGCTCTTGCGTGCTGCAGCTACTAGGTCTTCAGCCTCTTGTAGCACAAGGTATGACCAATGCGCCTGTGGATCTCGCTCTGTAACCGCTGAGAGGAAAACATCAGTGGCGGCTCCTTGTGCGGTGCTCTTGTTGAAGGCCCTATCAACTTTTATCCTGGGGCACAGCCGGAATCTCCCTTGGAATGTCCACAGCATCTTGCTGGTTGAGTATCCGGATAGAGGGAAGCCACATAAACTGGCCATATCGATCTCCTCATCGCTCCCATTGTGGAAAATCACCAAGAATCTATGGTTTAGCTTCTGTATGTGTTCATACATATTCCTCACAACCTGTGGTATCTCAGTGCGAGAGCCCTCGGCGATCCCATGGAAGTCGTCCTCCTCATCTTGCCTGTCGAACATGTCCATCAACGGTGGAGGGAGCTCCAGCTGCTCCGCGACAGCCCGCTGAAGCGCTCTCCTACTCTCCCACTTGGAGCAGTCGACGTGGATGATCTGATCAAACTGCAGTCCTGCCGCTGCCGGGGCCTCATCATCAGACGAAGCCGCCCTGATGGCAGTAAGGCGCTGGGCCACGGCTCGGAGGACGGCGGATGCACCCAGCCCGTCCCAGCCGTCGAAGTAGATCACATTGTTCCTGCTGCTGATGCTTCGAGCACTAGTAGCAGCGCCTTCCTTGAGCTCACCAAGAATCCGCTCCACAGCCTCAGCGACGCTGTCCGCTTTGATAACCTGCAGCATGCACATGTTGTACATATCAATCTATCAGCCCACACTACACAGATCGAGGAGGGACGTGATGATATATATGGATGATCACGTTTGATCGCAGTGGTGGAACTAGGATTTTAAAGTTAGGTATTCCTAGATGCTAAGAAAAAAGTTCAATTCAAAAAGCAATGTAAAATAGTTCGTGGCGACACCAATAACTAAAGGCATAAATTGCTCAAATCTAAGATACTCATAGCATAAAGAAAAATTACAACATACGAATATTGATGAGAACGTGTTTTTGTGTAAAGACAGGTTCTTCTCTGATGTCGAGAAGAAATATTAGGATAATACTAGCAAGCCTAACCAATTATCTTTATCAATCATTTCTTCGTTCTACGTACTCTAGGATCTACAAGAAAGATGTCGCACTAGTCTTATTTGAAAACTTGTGATATAAATAATCTTAAATTAAGGTAATAGGATTTATGAAAGATATGCTCACCACGTCACGGCATCATCCACTCACCCATGCTAATAGCTACTTCCTCCACTCCAAATTACACTCACCCATGCTAACAACTACTTCCTCCATTCCAAATTATAAGACGTTTGATTTTTTTTACACCAAGTTTGACCACTTGTCTTATTTAAAAATTTATATAAAATATCACTTCTTTTGCCGTGGCTTGCTTTATTAATAAAAGTTCTTCAAGGATGACTTGAATTTGACTATTTTGCACAATTTTTTTAATAAGACGGGTGGTCAAACTTAGAGGCAAAAAAATCAAACTGACTTCTAATTTAGGATGGAGAAAGTACATACTGCTAACTACTGTTGAATCATCTCGGAAATTGGGCAGGAATCGGCTCATGTTTGTGCTTTATTGGCCCATCAGGTAGGGGCTTTGAGATGGACCATGAGAGTGGATTCGGTTTAACTTGAGAACTAGAGAATAAAGCTCACTATGACATATACATGTATGTATAATTGATGTATAAGTTTTTTTTTGGAAAATAAGTTGGGTATTCCTGGGAATACCCATGGATCAAGGTGGCTCCACCATGTCCGATCCGTTTCAGCGGTTGATAAGCCGGCTGTGGTTGTTTTTGGTTGTTTTGTTGTGAGAGAAAAACACAGTTTCGGTAGCTGATAATCCAGCTGATAAGCCAAGCGAACATGGCGATTAATGTATGTATATATTGTTTGATCAACTCACTAGTACACAGAGGCACTATAGAGGCGGTTGATAACACATTTTAACTGGCGCTTGCCAGTAGAAATGGAACAACAACACAGGCGGTTACTTGAGAACCGCCTATGGAAATCGATTTCCACTGGCGGTTCGGTTCAGTCAAGATAACTGTCTGCGAAAATGGTTGTCTAGAAAAGTGTAAATCGGGTTTCTAAAATCTGGAAAAAAAAAACAATCAAATTGTAGAAGAGGCCCACTATTATTTCGCCCGCCTGTCTCTGTCGCAAGTCACGCATTTTTTCGCGTGTTATGCGGTCGCGGGGATTCGAACCCACGAGCTCACCCTCGCGCGTACCCTCCTCTACCACTCCATCCATAACTTATTTGTACCTAGATTCCGTTTTAGTTCTCACATATTATACTAAACCGAACATAAATTGATTGTTTCATGCCCTAAATGAATTCAAATGAAAAAGTTGTCAACTGTAAAGTTTTTGTAACTTTTCAAGATCTAAAACTTTTATTTCGTTAGTTTCTCCATCCGAGGTCGTTTACAAAATTTGAATTTCAAATTTGACAAATTCAAACTTAGTTTCTTATGAAAAGATGACTTCAAATTAAAAAGTTATCAACTACAAAGTTTCATAACTTTTCGAGATGTGCAACTTTCATTTTGGTTGTTTTCCCATCCGAGGTCGTTTGAAAAACTCAAAAAATTAGTTTCGAAGTATTTCTATAGACGGGTTTCTTAAGAAAACCGCCGGTAAAAAATTAGTTCCTAAGTTTTTCTAGAGGCGGATTTCTTAAGAAATTTGCCTATATAAATAGGATATCTACAGGCAATTTTCTTAGAAATACATGATTTCTAGTGACGGATTTTTAAGAAAACCATATGTACAAATCGATTTCTAGTGACGGTTTGGAACCGTTTGATTTCTGCTGGCGCATGTTAAGTGAAACCGCCTGTACAACTAGTGCACACCGCCGTCATAGAGCTATTTTATACGAGTGACTGCTGTAAGCATGCTATATGGATCATGATGACAGCAAGATTATTACTGTTTGTGAATCAAAATAGATAGAGGTGGAAAAGGGCAATCGAGCATGCTAACTGCATGCATATGGTTTAAATTTACTATTACCTCAGTACGCATGATCTCGATTGGACTGGAACCAGTAATCAGCACCAACCGGGTCACCTGATCAGCACGTTCACTTCTCAGCTAGTAACGTGCAGCCATCTTCATCATCTTCATTTCATTTGGAAGCAGGAAAAATTTTATACACGGACTGATATGATGCACAGTATCATGCCAGGCTGCTGCAGCTGTGGCTTCTGTTTACTTGGATTAGAAATCTAACCCATCGCTCGATCGCCTGGACAGGTCAAAAATCGCAAGCATGAAAATGCTAATAGTTTCTTAAGAACAACTAGCAGTTACCTAGTACATTTACATATTCCTGCAAGTATCATCACATGTACACATATATGAATCAAAATTTTGGGCTAGCTAATGCAGGAAATAATTAGTTTCCATATGCTTCTCAACATGTTCTGACCCTATGTGTGTATGCACAGTACTATATTACAGATAGATATGTAGATGGACATATTTGCAATTGAAGCAGGGAGTAGTCACGTAGTTACATACCTCGATCAGTTTATTGATCTATTTGGCACTGGCGTCCAGTATGCAGCAGGAGATTTCGCGCCGCCTAAAAGATTGAGCCAGACGATAGATGGATAAATGATGTTTGTATCTGTGTCTGCATTGTGTGTGTGTGAGAGAGAGGCGATGCCTGATGAGGGATAATCCTAATACAAGACGTGTGCTTGCACAGTAAATGGCTGGCGGTTGAGATAAGCCAACTTTGCTTCTTTGGCAAAAACTGTATATCAGATGATTCTTTGCTTGCATCTGGAGCATGCAGGATTCCATCATATTATTTTTTCAAAAGCAAAGAAGGTTAAAGGGAAAAAGCACGCATGGTTCCAAAGGAGCAGTACTTAGTAAAGTTGTTGTAACACACAGGACTGTTTGGAGTTTGTCTGCCTCAGCTCATCCACCAGGCACGACACAAGGTAACAAGTTTTTAACAAACAAAATAAAGCGTAATAACTCATGTACGAGAAATTCTAAATTAGTAAGGAGAAGAATGCTAGACAGTGGCGGGCGCAAGATTTTAGGACTGGGTATTCAAAATATACAATGATACCAAAAAAAAATTGCCAACCAAATGGCTAATATTAGGCATGTATAATGCCATATAGTTAAAATATAGGAAATATATAACACATAATTGAGCCTAAAGTTCATATATTTGCAGTACTGTATATTCAATAATTTAAGCATAAATTAAAATTGTTCAACATAAAAAAGGTAAATAATTCAACATAAGAGACTAAGACCCTTCTAACAAGTAACAAATTGAACATGAATTTAGGATTTGTGAAGACTGAATGTCTGAATTCAACACACGTAGTTCAGTAGACACTAGTTCCCTACTTCCGTTCATGCTAGTTGCTGGTTCCTGGTTGGCATCATGGCATGCCGTGTGCCCCTGCCGGTGCTTGCATGCTGGCTAGTTCACAAGGGACAGATCGACTGAGCGAGACCACGTGCGTGCGAGGAGCGCGAGACAGAAAACAGAATGAGGCTGATTTTGGGCCGCTGGGCCGCTCAGCCTCGTCGGGCCATCGCTGGGAGAGAAAACTGAGTGAGAATTGGACTTATTTGAGTTGCATTTTTACTTTTTCAAATACAGACTTGTATATGCACTATATGTATAATTTTTTTTGTCAAAAAATTTGGGTATTCAACTGAATACCATTGAATATAGCTGGGCCCGCCACTAATGCTAGACACCTAGACACAAGCCTCTATAGTGCTCTCCAAAACTGAGTCGCCTCTAAAAATACATTAGTAAAAGTGGCGACTGTCTCCAGCTCCCTCTAAACATTTTTAGAGACGCCTAAATATATCCAGCCGTCATCCAAAATTATTTTTTAGAGACGGCCCTATTTTCAGACGCCTCAAAAATAGATTTTCCATACACCTTCAAAAATAAGAGCTATCAAACAAAAGTTGTAGATATCAAAAACTTACGTAACTTTGTAGTTGACAACTTTAAAATTTGAAGTCATCTATGTATGTAAAATTATATTTGAATTTCTCCCATTTGAATTTCAAATTGTAAATGAAAATTGTAGATCTCGAAAAGTTATGCGGCTTTATAGTTGACCACTTTTTTATTTAAAATCATCTATCTCCAAAAATTGTGTTTGGATTTTCTCAGATTTGAATTTTGAAGTTTTCAAACGACCTTGGATGAAGAAATGACCAAAGCGTGTTGGCACAAAAACGTTGCACCAATACGCTCGCAAGCCTGAGAGGATCAAAGTAGGGACAAGCGTGATAGGCCAACTTTGCTTCTTTGGCAAACACTGCATATCAGATGATTCTTTGCTTGCATCTGGAGCATGCAGGATTCCATCATATTATTTTTTCAAAGGCAAAGAAGGTTAAAGGGGAAAAGCAGGAATGGTTCCAAAGGAGCAGTACTAAATTTTTTAGTGGTTTTAGTATAAATAAAGTGGTTCACCTAGATCAGAAAAATATTAAAACTACTATGTGGGTTTAGTATTATCCACACTAAACTGTCACTATTTGTGATTTTCACGGTGACTTTTTTGTTTCATCATGCATCACTTTTGTCTCCTCTTCTTTTCTAGTGTGTGCCACTTTCTTTATTCCTAAGCATTATGTAGCTTCTGCAAGTAACTATGATAACTATATAACACCTACTTTTTTTTTATATCTGACCATACATGAACCTTGGGGCTACTAGTAAAGTCACTGCGTTTGAGAAGTCCTAATAATTTGTGTTTTACTACAATCTTAGGTTAACTTACTATTAAATGTTGATTCTTTGGGAGAAGTCCATTGTGCCACCCAACTATTATTCAAGTCCGTTTGCGACTTTTTAACCAGAATTTTTCTCCACTGAACTATCAATATTGCACAAATTCAATTATGAAAGGTGCCTTTGTATTTTCTAAAAATTAATAAATGCATGTTTCTTTTAAAAAAAATCATGAATAGTTCATTTTAAATAATAAAAATATGAAACCACTACCAATTTTTTGTAGCAATATAAGTTGTATATGGGTTCTAGATTTGTAGATGGGAACTCGCCGACCGTTCAATTCATCCGACAGATAAGGGGGAACCTGGGAGTTCTACCCGTCCTCCTCTGCCCGCTAAAGACATGATATCTTTCAACTTAACAACTTTGTATCCTTCTGGGTCCTTGAGCCTAGGGGAAGATACAGACTTAACGAATGATATTAATTTTTAAATTCAAAGAGAGCATATGTATCTTGTTTGTAGTTGTTCTTAGAGTTTTAGCCCTCATAGTCATGGTTGTTATTTATGTAAACTATTATTATGTTCTATACTGAAATTAGAGATCGATCAATCCATACTATCAATAGAGTACCAAATATTTGGTTAAATTAGCCAGATTGTTTTTTTACAAGACTAGCAATATGGTACTCTTGAAATGTCTAAATATAATGGGGTGGATCATGGCACCTACGAGATTGATATAGTCTTCTAGATCTTCTATTTACTCATAGTCTACTAGGGGTTCCATTGGTCAACAGGGGTATAATTAGTGCAAAATGATTATTTAGATAAGTAAGGAACATGGCTATAAGGAATAATACATTATGAACATGAGCAACTAAAATACAATATCAGTAACTCAATAGACCACCAACATACGCATTATATTTTACGAAATATTTTGGGTTGGTTTCGTATTTTTATCATTTAAAATAAACTAGTTACAAATTTTGAAAAGTAAACTAACTATTATTTTTAGAAAATGGAAAACAACCTCAGACCACAGGATATCCATATGTGTCATGCATTGATATTTTGGTGGTTAAAATATTCTAATTTAAGAGTTGGATGGCCTAAAATAAATTTGGACAATAGTGACATAGCTAAAAATAAATTTTAAATGGAATTCTAAGGGGTTACGTTGATTATCTATCATAATGGTGGGTGGGTAGTGAGATGTAAATTTAGAGGTTACACTGAAATATGTTTCATAATAATGGCATATGTAGGTAGGTAAAGATTTACAGGTTGCTTTATGCTATTTTTTAAAAGTTATATATGTGGATAACTATTTTTAATAAAATAACATATTTAATAGTTATTCTTACCAATGATGATTAGAGTCTACCATATTTATGGGACATATCTTTCTTTTATTTTTATGAGAGTGGTAGCATGACTCATATGGATTAAGTAGAGGGGATCACTATTTAGAATTTCTAGAATTATCCTTTTATAGCATAATATGTATTTAGTTAAAACATTAGACTAAGTTACATAAGCTCTCATTGCATCTTTCCACGGACATCATGTATCTATATTTTGCTTTTTAGCCTTTGATCTTTTTTTTAAAAAAATCTTTTAATCTTATTAATTCTTGCAAATTTGTATCCATGTGTTAAGTTTAAACTTTGGTTCTGCATCCATCATTTTTAATCTTCATTGAGAACTAATACAAACTTTCCGTACTAAATATCTTCTAGTGAAATTTGCATGTGCTATGATTTATTACAACTTAAAACACTAGTGCCCCGTTTGGATGTCTATATTGATACCCTGGATTTGGAATTGGAGACGGCAGATCTGAATTCCACGTGTTTGGATGGTCACGACATTGGAGCCTGGATATTGGGCTCGTTTGCGCGCGGCATTGGCTTCACCTAGCGCACCCCCTCGGCAATACCGAGCCCAGACCCTCCGTATTGACTGGAATCCCATGCCCTCTGACTCCGCTCGTCATCTCCAAGTCCGGTGTCGGCAGCACTGGCAGCCACGCCCCTCCCCTCCCCTCTCGACGGCGACTAATGCTCGCACGCCCCCTCTACCCTCCCTAGTCGAGATTTCTCTTCGCCCCGTCACCAGAGGTCGTCGTCTACGGAGCTCTCCAGCCATCGCGCCCCCTCCACCCCACCCGTCGGGGCTCTCTGACCCTCCTCGCCGGAGCTCCCCCACGCCCTCACGTGCCCCCTCCTCCCCCTCATCGGAGTCCTCCCGACGGCGACAAATGCTCGCGCGCCCCTCTACCCACCCTCGTCGAGATTTCTCTTCGCCCCGTCACCAGAGGTCGTCGTCTCCGGAGCTCTCCAGCCTCGCGCCCCCTCCACCCCACCCGTCGGGGCTCTCCGGAGCTCCCCCACGCCCTCACGCGGCCCCTCCTCCCCCTCATCGGAGCCCTCTGCACCCTCACTTGGCCTCCGGCAGGTGCGGTTGTCCACAACTCCGGCGGTGCGAGGCGAGGCGGGAGGCCGTGAGCCCGGCGGCTCAAGGCGAGCAGCGGCGCGCTGCTACGCGAGGTCGCATGCCATGGGCGTCAGTGCGTGCTCGCACGAGGAAGCGCCAACGCGACCTCACCTCCGTCCAAGCTATTTCCCGCTGGCGCCGCTCCTTTCCTCTTCTTTGCGTCTGACACATCCCCTCCCTTTCTTCACGTGTGGCCAATTCCAAATAGCAATTTCCTCTGCAACCAAACACGATTTGGTATTTGCCAAGTGACTGAATTCCAACTAGCAATTTCATCTTAGCATGGGATTTGATATTCTAGCCTATTTTCAAAGCCAGACTGATTTGGTATTGGTACCGAATTCAATTCCAGTCATCCAATATCTACATCCAAACAGACCCTAGGAGAATTTCACCATTTTGGTAATGAAAGGTGTGTAAGAGCATTTGAAATTTTGAATTTCAAAACCAATGGACTTAAAGTGGAAACTTGGGCATGTAAAAAAGCCATCAAGTATCTGGTTAGGCTACTCAAATTTGATAAAATTTGTGTTCATCTGACATCATTGAAGAGGTTATGAATTTATTCAGTGGCTATTTTCTTAGTCATGTGTCCCTAAAATTTTATTTTTTTAAGGATGGTTGTTTATGCTAACCACTATAAAAATATATCCATTTTAAGGGCCGTTTATTTACGCCAACCGTCCCTTAAAGACTATCTATTTTTACTTTTTAGATCAATTTTATTAGTATAATCACTATAAAAATCGATTTCTAGGCCCGATTTGTAAGCTATAGTGCAGCACAACATTTATAGTTGTGGCTTATTATATCAACAGCCCCTAAAGAACGGAATACGATTGTTAAAATTACACCAGTGACAGGTCCTCAAAAGCCAGATGCTGCGGTGTATCAGGTTCGAGGGTTGCATGTGCCTTCAACTGAGAGTTGTTTGTGAAAAATGGTCTGGAAGAGGCGTCCATTACTCAACAAGAGTGAATGAACAATCCGATAGAAAAAGATCAGGACCAGAGATGGCCAAGAAGCACAAAAGTATCTCCGGTTCCGTAGATAGTTGGATACTTTCAAGTTAGCTTATGCTGGACAGCGGACAGGCTTGCACGTCGAGGTCTAGATCACCCTTCCAGATGTCCACTGTCACACTCGGTTTTAAGGACAAACCAGGCTCACCATATGTGTGTCCAGGAAGTCCACACATACAACAACAGAATAGGAAAAATATCAAAATCAATGTTATATAGCGGAAAAAATATTTATATTAACACTTACGTTAAAGTATAGCGGAATGATTACTAAACTTCTCTTCAGACTTCAACTTCAAGCTCCAACTTCACAGGGACTTGTTGACTAGGGGTTGCATACGCCTAGCATTTTTTAGAAAACTCACTAGATCCACCTTCTGTTACCCATCCGGGATTCTTATCCAAATATTGAACAGTAAAGCAAGCGTAAGTACATGTCGTACTCAGCAATATAACATAAGGTTATGAAACTCAAAATGATGACACTGGCTTACCGCGGTTGCTTTTAAGTTCATCAAGTTTTAACAACAATTAGCTTTAGTTATGCTTAACCCAGTTGATAACCACATGATCATTAATGAAACCACCTTTTATCTCATAACTCCAAACTTACCATCACAAGTAGTTATAACAACATGAGTAACTAACACTATAAGTTTTCCGAGCCGCTCGTGACCGTGAGCACGGCTATCATGATAGATTTACACTCCGCAGAGGTTACGCACTTTACCCACAAGCCGTGTAGCCCATATGCCCGGGTTTGCAACTCCTAAAACACTTCCAAGGTGAGTGGACAGGGTATACTACGAAGTCTTTCAAAAAGTATTTCTAGCATGTAGTAGACCCTATGGACCCAATGCAAAGGGGTATGTAAAGCCCCTACTTGATGGTACCCTCCCGGAGCGGTAATGTGACAGAACCTCTTAAGATAGGGTCCACTTGCCAGGATTATTAGTCCATCCGACTTAATCCCAAACAAATGATCCAAACCTTAATTGGTCCGTCAGGTGTCGCCACTTTACAATGGATCATCCACCTCTTTTCGAACAGGATCTCCTCATTACAAATATTACAGAAGTAATACAATAATTTAATTTACATCAAAGTAGCGGAAATTTAAAGTCATATTACAAATCATAAGTTTTGAAATATAACTTAGTGTCATATAATAATATTACATCAAACTGCTGATAGAGTATAGACAAACAACCGAGATACTCTTGCCCAAGAGTCAAGCAAAGACAGTTTATTCTTCATCTTCATCCACAGTGACCACAGTCATGCAGCACGAAGCTACACAGACCGGGCTGTGGCCCTCATCTGCAACAGGGGTTAACAAACCCTGAGTACGGGAGTACTCAACAAGACTTAACCGATAAAGAAATATATTTGGTGGACACAACAGTATGAAGGTCATAGGATTCAAGGGTTGGTTTGTAAGAATCAAATATTTTGCATAAATGAGCATTTATAAAGACAATTGAAATTCCATTGATTCGTTCATAAAATTACTCAAGTACCGATCTAGATGTATGATCGATAATAAGGTAATAAACCATCCATGAAAGGAAATCATCAAGTGTCCAATTTAAGTTTCATTAATTACGTTGATAAAAACAGGGTTATGTTTCCATATCCAAGGAACACGACGATTCGAATCGGTTAAACCCAGTTGGGGCTTCCCTATCACACGACATATACAGCACTAAAGCACGCATATGACTACTTTTCCCTGGATCCTCCATCCGAGAACGGGTCCTGCCACCCGAGAGCACAGTACACCTCCATCCAGTTCCTCGAACTTGGAGGGTACACACTACTCTCGCCATCTCTCCACTCCCAGTGCAGGTTAACCGTCCTTTAGACTGGATTAGCCAGAGTCCAGCTTCCCCAAAGGTATATGATAAGTACTCCAAAGTCACAACCCATGGACTTTAACAACGGACGGTTCCTAATGACACAGGCGGAAAGAATCCGCTCACTAGTCACCATTGGTGGCTCCCAAACACCGTGTCCGCCCGGTCCCGATTATTACTTCCAACAACATCCCTTTCTCATAAAAACATAACCATTTGCCGAAGCAATACGCTATGCCTGATCGGAAATCACCTACTTGAAAAGTTCTAAGCAGACTAAGCATTTTAGCAAAATTTTTGCATCTTTAAACGAGTGTCAAGGTATAAGGTACAATTAACACAAGGATAAGGCTATGCATCAAGTAGGAATTAAATAAAGTACCATAATGCAATAGAATAACCATAAGTGTATTTAAAGCAATCATTTTAAATACAAGGAACGTTTGAATGCATCGGGGCTTGCCTTGGTTGGAGGGGTAAACGATCTCGGACTCAGATGCAACAAGAGAGAAATCCCTTTCACAAGAGGGATTATCCAACCCAACCAACGAACAATCTACACGATATAATGACATGCTTTAGATGATGCTTGAATAGTAAACATGATGCTTAACACATACAAGCATGCACTAAAAAGATGAATAAAACTAATTACAACCTTGAGTACAACTTCTCTTCATGAAGGAAAGAAAAACTAGGTTATAAAGCACTTTAATTAAACCCTACTTAACTTAATTATTTAAAGTTAGTAATTACATCCAAAAGAACTGAGCAACAACATTACATCAAGCATGTCCAACTTGTGGTTGTCACTGGACTAATGACCATTAACAACAATCAACCCAAATTCACACAAAACCTAAAGTAATTAGGGTTAATAAACATTTTATAATTAATTATACAAATAGCCATGTATAACAGTTCATCTAAAAATTCCCAAACTTTTTTGTACAGAAAGGTAACAGTGTATAAAGGCTACACAAAAATTCCCAGAATTTTTGGAACAATATACGGAGCAAGAAAATTCATGGAAAACTCCTTTCTTAATTACTTTGAGCATTTTTTACAGGATTAAATATATTGAACATGGACATGTTATATTTTTTTAAATACTACACATCACAGAGAGCATCCACAAATTTTTGCTGAATTTAAACATGCACAGAAATAAACATACAAAAATAACAAAAGTCATTACTGTGCAAAACAGGAAAAAAAAAGAAAAACCCTTTGATTAAGTCGCTGACGGCTGGGGCCCGCGCGTCAGCGACCCAGCGCCAGAGCAGCGGCGCCGGTGACCAAGAAACACGGCGGCGCGTCGCCGACGGTGACCCAAACTTTCAACCGACTTGTGCGCTGGACTCAGCACTTCATCCCGAACACAACGATGTGCGACACACCCGAACTTAACCCTCGCAACCACCTCACCGGCGGCGATGGTGGCAACCCGCACGCGGTCGTACATGCGTCGGCGAACACAAGCCACAATTGGCTCTACCAAGCACCCTACTAGACTCAGCGGCCCCCAAACAACGCGAAGCGCACGCAAAACGAACCAAGAGCTAAGCGCAACACCCTCGCCGACGGCCATGGCGGACGGCGGAGATCTGCGCGACGTGCGCCGGCGAAACTGCGCACGCGCTCGAACAACCAACACCCCAGACGAACTCACGACGGCTAGGCGAAGCTAGCGCAAGACTCGAATCAGAAAACGATCAACTACAACGACCAGACGACAAACACACCGTCGCGTCGGCCATGAATCGCGGCAGCGCTCGTGGACAGAGCTCGATGGCTCAAATCAAGGACAACCGAGTGTGCGGAGAGATCGAGGAGCTCACCCCGGTTATGAAGCTCTCGCAAACGTGGCCGGAGGTGAAGCAGAACGAGCTGGCGACGGAGACCGTGCCGGCGGAGACGGGAAGCCGAACGACAACGTCGATGTTCCCGAAGCCACGGTCCACCATTTGCGAAACGGAGAAGAGCAGCAGAGTCAGTGAAGAACAAGGAGTAAGAAACAAGAGATGAAAGAACAATGCGGCTCCTGGATAGCCAGGTTGACAGCGTACCAGAGCGGTGGCGCTCTCGTCGGAGCCGAGGAAGACGAAGCCGCGCTTGGCAAACCAGCGCTCGACTGCTTCAACCAAGCCACCCAGACGATGCGCGAGGTCAAGACGAAGGCAAAGGCAGTGGATTGGAGGCTTGACAGTGGCTAACGAGCTCGGACGAGCTCGACGACGATGGTGGTGCACTCGGCGGAGCAGAGCAGAGCGATGGCGCGGACGTGGAAAGAGAGCAAGGGGTGGACGCCGCCGAGCGCACGACAGGACGTGCGTTGAAGCCAGGAGGCGCGCGGTGGCGTCGGCAGGTGGCCGGCCAGGTGTCGGCGCCGAGCTCCACGCCGCCATGCAACTACTCGATGAAATGACTGAATCACCCTTGGTACTAATTTGCAAATTGCTCAAGCTTCCAGGGGTTTTCATGAAAAACTTTGAATACCAAAGTTGCTCAAAATTTCATGATCTACATTTTTGTCAATACTCACATTTTCAAATTCAGCCTATAAATGAAAATGCATTTTTGAAATTTGAAATCCTTTTAAAAAGGATTTACCCCCTTTTGAATTACTTTAAAAACTTGAATAACACTTGAATAACTGTAAACACAACAATTGCAATTCAAACTGAGCTCTACAAATTTTCTTAAACAACCATAAGCAAATTCTTTTTAGATTTTGAAAATCATGTTTAGGGTTTGATTTAACCCCTCTGGGAATTAGGGTTTGGATTATAATTTGGAAATTTGAATTTGAAAACATGGTCAGCATTCAAACAATTGATTCAAACTCAACCAAATAAACATGGTCCTATTCTATGTTGCTATAAAAGCCAATTTTAACTCATTGTTGCATATAACCATTAGTCAAGATTCAACTCATGATTCATTATTGTAAAGCATAGCAAAGCTACCCATATGCATACAAACCCATTGGTGACAAGGTAAAAGGATAACAAAGCTATGATAGATCTAATAGGAATCAAATTCAGATACATGCAATATGACTAGATTGAATTATGGTTAATAGGTAACAAGTATGATCCCATGTTATACTTGCCTTAAACACTTGCTCAACTCTCATAGCATCAACTTCAGGTCATCATCTTTCGATCTTCAGCACTCACAAGCGGTTCTCATTCTACTCGTACCAAGCACCACACATAGACAAACATACAAACAATAAAAGAGACAACTAAGAACAATACACCACACAAAGAAAACAACCTATTAAAAGAGAGCTCGCTGCTACGGTCGAGAGAACGCGAGACGCCGATAACAAAACTATCGTGAAAAGAAACGACTACCGAAGATTAACTATATTATACCAAAAGAACATGCATGCTTGATTGTATTTTTAATTGATTAAAACTATGTGAAACATCATATTTAATAAAAATCATATTTTAATTTTAAATGCCAAGTTAAACCTAATAGTATTTTATTTATAAACAATGTCATATAATTTAGTCAAGTTAAACTTTACATTTGCAAAATAAAGATATTTATGGAAGCATCTAAACAAGTTTATCATATTTATATGCAATGTGATTCAAATAAGAATGTATAATTAAAAATATATTAAGTTGACCATTAATCATATTTAATCTTATAAACGTTATCACATATTTGTTATTAAACAAGTTAAATTTTATCTTTGCAAAAGAGAATATACATGTGAGAGCATCTACTTGAAATATATGACATGTGTTTAAACTAATTAAATTATATTTCAAAAGCATATATATATATATATATATATATTAGCAATTACTCATATTAATATTTCTATAAAAAAATCCGAGTATAAAACATATACTGATTCTAATTATAAAGCTAGTGGCAAACATTTTTAATCAATTTAATATTTACTTATATGAAAAATATATGACATAAAAACATCATCATTAATATATATATATATATATATATATATATATATATATATATATATATATATATATATATATATACACGTGTCAACACGAAGCAAACACATCTTAAACGATGAAAAAATAGATTGAACTTAAGTTACTTCTACTTGATTAAAAGCTATTAAATAAACATTAATTATGTTAATATTTAGATTAACGAAAATTCATAATTAAGTTACATTAAAAACATTAACACTACTACGTAGAACGCAATGTTACGAAACTAACGTAACTGAAACGAAGCGAAACGGATCTGAAACAAAGAAACAACATGAATTAAAAGATTGATGGCAATTCTGTAATTCTACCTTGGGCTGTCCTTCTCTGAGACGTCAGGCAGGGGGTCAAGGATTCAAGGTGCTGCTGCTGGCGCCCTTCACGTGGGAGAGGAGGAGCCTGCGCCGGGCGTGGCTTCAGCAGCCCTGGCCGTGGCACCATGCTGCGGCTCGAGCTACTGCTCGCATGGCACACGGTCAGGTCGGGCGTGACAGGCGGCCGAGCTTGGCCGTGCAACGCTGCGGAGTGCGGAGCATGGGGCACACGCACAGGAGGGCGACCCGGCTGCTACGAGCTTTGTTGGAAACGGAGAATAGAGGAGCACCGGGAGCAGCAACTATGGTGGAGCTCACCGGAAAAAGAAAAGCAAGGGGAAACAATCAACTGTGATAGATTGGATCAAAGAAATACACTACGAGCTCGTCCGAGAGTTTGTCAGCTGATAGGAAGAGAGAAAATTATAATTTATTATACAAGTGATTTCCCAAACTAGGGCTCCCCTTGCGGTAGTTGTGGTGTGTTTTGATTAAGAAGTCAGTAGATATATATAGGTAGAAAAACTCCCTACATGTTCATCAACTGGCGGTATGGTATTAATTGATGGCGTACCTTCATATTTACTAACATACCAAAATTAATCATTAAAGTCTATTAGTAAATAAATACATGGAATTTTAAGATTTATTAGGATTATTGCATCGAGGGCTGGTGGGAAATTGAGATACTTATTATTTATTTTCGGAATATTTTATTTTCGTGAATAAAATAATTCCAGAAAAGTCTAGAATTAATATTTAAGCCACGAAAAATAGTCCTAAGGCTCCAAAAATTCTAGAAAAATTCGTGGAGACACTTTGGAATATGATGAACCAAATTAAAGTATTTGGAGCTCATAAAAAGATATTTTGGAGCATCTAAAAATTAGAATTTGCTCGCAGATAAATAGGAAAAAGATCCGAAAGTCAGAAAATTTTTCGGAAAGAATTTAGAGACATGTTGATGAATTATGAACTCAAGGAAATGATTTGGATGAAGAGGCAAAGGGTATTGGGAATGTCCAAAAGAAAGATTAAGATCGAGAACAAGAATTTGATTATAGAAAAAGATAGAGACGAGCCAGAGACCGATAAACGACTTACTAATCGCATTTTAAGAACTTTAAACACTCACATGCATCAAGACAAGCAACGAACAACCACCACAACAATTGAATCCTGTCAAATTGATTTAGAAAAGTTTATAAATTCACTTTTCCTATACTAAATTTGTGCAAACTCAAACTAATCTTGAAAATTTTTATATCAATATAGAAATCATTTATTTTATTTAGTGTTTTCTAAGCACAATCCAAAATTGGAAATTTTGGAGTGTGACATCCACTCTGTGACCAGGATGAGGAGACTATTGATCACCTTCTACTGTCTTGTGTTTTTGCCCGACAAGTTTGGTTCAACATACTGCAACCTCTCGGACTGCAAGCGATGACTCCACAGCTGGATGATCAGGTCTTTATGGAGTGGTGGGAAGGAGCAAGCAACAGGCTGTCAGGTCAAGTAAGAAAGGGCTTCAACTCCATCACTATCTTGGGAGCATGGCTACTTTGGAAGCACCGTAATTTTTGTGTTTTTGATAGTGGAAATCCAAACTTAGTCATGGTCATGTACGGGTTTAGGGAGGAATTACAACAGTGGTGTGCAGCTGGGGCTCGAGGAGTTTCGGATCTCCTTGCCCTGGCTCCCCCCACTTTAACTCCATATAGGTCTTGAGGTCTAGTTTTCTTCGGTAATCTACAAGAAAAGTTTTGTAAGTTGGGTTGGCTAGGGGGGTTACAGTCCCTTGATCCCTGTAACATTTTGTTTTGTTTTTTTGGGTTCTTTTCCCTTTATTTCTTTTTCTTAATATATTGATGTGCAGTTCTCCTGCGCTTTCGAGAAAAAAAAGCTTATTATCTGGTTGAAGAAGCTTGCCCTCTTTCGAACTAGCTAGAACACTTCACTTCAAATTTCCTGCCCCATGCAAAAGACGGAATCACAAGCGTTGCAGTTATATACAAACCAAGCACTCAAGCGTCAACATTTCATTCATTCATCCATGTTTAGTTAAATTACAACAAAAAAGTATTGAAAACCAATAGAAAAAAACTCAAGCAACCTGACAAGAGATTCACACCCCACATCAGTAAATCACACAGCAAGCTGCAACACATGTGACTGGAGCACAGCAAGCAGCAGCAGCCCGGCTCTCAGTTGCCCTTATTCATTTCTCTACTGCTCAGAGTAGAGATGCATCGATCCGTATCACACCATCTTATATCTCTGACAATAAGATAGCATGATCACCACACTCACTGACAAACCAAAGAAGCAAATAAAACGAACTTGCACCAGAAGACAGCTCGGCACCCATCCATGGGTGCACAACCCAGTCAACCAAACGCAGGGGATGAAATAGAAGCTGATGATGAGAGCGAAGCAGAGTATCACCGCCCATCGTCGGCCTGTCTGCGTTGAGAAGAGAGAGAGAGAGAGAGAGAGAGAGAGAGAGAGAGAGAGAGAGGAAGCAAGCAAGCAGTGTCGATACCTCCATTCGTTCCTCCGTTATGGAGGGAGCTGCAGAAAAATATGGGAAGATACATTTCATTTTATTATCCATTCGTTTCTCCATTTAAATACACAAATTAAACAAAACTACTGACCTGAATACATATACAAGCATACCTCAGTCATCTGAGCACAGAGCCCTTGAGCAGGGTCTTCTTGTAGTACCGCGAGTGGGTCGCCTTGTACAGGGAAGGGTGGTGATTGGCACCCAACCCATCCCACTCCAGCATGTCCCACCATTCCTTCTCGCAATCACATTCCACCTTCTTGCTTGTGCTGCTGCCGACGGCTGGCAGGCGCTTGAGGCTCCAGCAGCCCCTGATTTTGACGGTCTCGAGATTGGGTGCGGACATCCTCCATTGCCCACAGATGCCCTGCAGCTTGGCAGCTCATGCAGATGGATGCGCTTCAGAAGTTCCAAGTGCACAGTAGTAGTAGTTGTTGTTGGCTGTTGTTCTTGTTGGCCACTTTGGACATCCGTGGTGTACAAGGGGAAGACCTCCCTCAGATCACCACACCATATGATCTCGAGTGTCTCGAGATGTCCTAGACTTGTATTGACCATTCGAAGGGCCAAGGGCAGTACATGTACCACTCTCGGACACAAGTCCATGTGCAACAATTCCAATCGCTTAAATGATTCCTCCTTAAACTGGAATACCGATGGCCGGGTCCAATTCCATATGTAACGTGCTTTAGAGAGCTCTGACGCCCAAAATGTCCGTAGCCATCTGAAGACGACCGTAGCTCTGACGCCCAAAATGTCGATACCTCCTGCTTGTAATTCAGGAGCGGTGAAGGCATGTTCCAACTTTGGACACCGCTCCACTCGACACCACTCTAGATAGGACCATCTTGAACCCAAGTTAGGAGCAAGGCCCGGAATACTGGTGATGGACGAGCTATCATGCACATGCAAGATACATGCATTGCGGCATATCATTTCCGGTATAATAATACTAGTCATAGTCTGTTCACCCTCCGGCAATGATTTGGTACTCAGCTGGTGATCTTGTATGTGGGTGTAGCATGTATAGTGGTTGTACAAGGAAGGAATACTCGGGCATGGCCATATCTGGGTCAGCATTGGAGCATCACCTTCGCTTGCCTGCAGAAGTGGATGGTCTTTAAAGGTGACGTCAACATCTGCATACACAGAACTATATGCAGGTTTATCCACCTTTACTAGAACATGCTGCTGCTTAATACTGCTTTTGCTACTGGCAGCTTTGTTGTCGTTGGCACAAGAAAAGGCAGTGGCAGGAGAGTAAATCTCCACATGTACCAGAATTTCCTTATCAAAATACTGTTTGAAGGGCACAAGTGACCTGAGGAGCCTTGCATCTCTTACCCTGATGTACCATTCAAATTCTGAGGGTGCTCTACCGCCATGGGCCACAGATAATGATGCCGACGATGATGTCCTGACACCGGCAGCAATAATACTCTCTCTGGACCTGTCCTTCTTCATGGGTATCAGTGTTGCAGCTGACGACGTGGTGTCAATGTGCAGCTTCTTTAACATTCTTTTCCTTTTGTCTTCCGGCGGCCACAGGATGGCACAAAGCTTGTTGCAGTTATCTAGGATGAGCTCATCCAGCCTCCGGGCTGTCATGGCACTGAGATCCAGTGTTTTGACCGATGTGCCTGACAAGTCTAGTATGCAGAGATCCTCAAACAACCCACTCAACAGCAGATTCTTCAGCTTAGAACACCCCCTGAAGGAGAACTTTTGTAGGCCAACACACCAATCGATAATCACCAGAGTCTCAAGGCAGTTGTTGCTAGTGCTTATGCCAGAAAACTCTGTAATACCTTGCATGGTGCGGTTTCCTGACAAGTCAAGCAGCTCCATCTTGTTCATCCCTTGGAACAATTCCTGTTCTGAGTGGCCACTGCGGCGGACTGTTGACTTTGTTACTCGGAGCCTCCGGATGTTAGGCAGGCTGCCCTGCAGCTGGCCGATGTCCCAATCATGGGCTCCCACCACATTAAGCTCCCTGAGCTGAGTCATCAGAGCAATCATCTGAGCAGACAAGATCCAGTCACAGCGTGAGTAGCACACGTCCAGTACCCATAACCTCTGGAATAATCGGCTGATGCCCTCCTCCTCCTCCATTATTTTCTCTGGAGCCCCATCCATGAAGGTTACTGGGTCCTTGCAGTGGTCGAGCCATAAAACCCTCAGGTTGTTGCATGAGTGGAATGGAGGTGATGAGAAGCTGAAGGTGCACCGTGAGAGCTTCAGCACTCCAAGTTTGTCGAATTGCTGGAACTTGTCTCCCGGTGGGGAAAGAAGAGCCTCGTAGGGTGGTGAGGTCCAGTATGGCATGCTAGCGATTCTGTCCCCACACCTTACCAGGTAAGAGGGCAAAGATTCCAGGTTATGTCGCCAGTATTCCACATCCAATTGCATCTCACGCTGCAGATTATCAGCAGCTCGCCATGGTGCGTCATCATCTTCATCACTGCTGCTGATGTCACCCTGCACTTGTTGTGGCTGGAAGATGATGTCGCCAGGGCCAAGGCCATGGCCAGTGTTGCTCTTGCGTGCTGCAGCTACTAGGTCTTCAGCCTCTTGTAGCACAAGGTATGACCAATGCGCCTGTGGATCTCGCTCTGTAACCGCTGAGAGGAAAACATCAGTGGCGGCTCCTTGTGCGGTGCTCTTGTTGAAGGCCCTATCAACTTTTATCCTGGGGCACAGCCGGAATCTCCCTTGGAATGTCCATAGCATCTTGCTGGTTGAGTATCCGGATAGAGGGAAGCCACATAAACTGGCCATATCGATCTCCTCATCGCTCCCATTGTGGAAAATCACCAAGAATCTATGGTTTAGCTGTATGTGTTCATACATATTCCTCACAACCTGTGGTATCTCAGTGCGAGAGCCCTCGGCGATCCCATGGAAGTCGTCCTCCTCATCTTGCCTGTCGATCATGTCCATCATCGGAGCAGGAAGCTCCAGCTGCTCCGCGACAACCCGTTGAAGCGCTCTCCTGCTCTCCCACTTGGAGCAGTCGACGTGGATGATCTGATCAAACTGCTGTCCAGCCGGGGCCTCGGATGAAGCCATGGCAGTAAGGCGCTGGGCCACGGCTCGGAGGACGGCGGTTGCACCCAGCCCGTCCCACCCGTCGAAGTAGATGACATTGTTCCTGCCGCTGAAGCTTCGAGTAGCAGCGTCTTCCTTGAGCTCAGCAAGAATCCGCTCGGCAGCCTCATCAATGCTGTCCGCTTTGATAACCTGCAGAAATAATGCACATGATCAGCAGTCGAGTTGAAATAGGGAAATCGAGCATGCTAACTGCGCATGATTTAGAATAGATCTATTATTACCTCAGTACGCATGATCGATTGGACTGGATTGGTTCACCTCAGCTCGTCGACTTCTCAGCCAATATTCAGTACTAGCTAGCTTGATCTTGAGTAACGTGCAGCCATCTTCATTTCATTTCTAAGAAGAAAGCGTAAGCTGCTGCAGCTGTGGCTGGCATCATGTTTATTTGGATTCCAAATCTAACCCATCGCGTGCCTGGACAGGTCAAAAATCAGAAGCATGAAAATGCTAATTTCTTAAGAACAACTAGTTAGCTAGTACATTTACATTATTCGTGCAAGTGCCATCACATGTATCAAAAATTTCCCATCACATGTACACACACATGAATCAAAATTTTGCACTAGCTAATGCAGGAATTAATTTCCATATATGCTTCTGAACATGTTCTGACCCTATGCATGTGTGTATGCACAGTACTATATTACAGATAGATATATAGATGGACATATTTTCGATTGAAGCAGAGAGTAGTCACGTAGTTACATACCTCAGTTTATTGATCTATTTGGCACTGGCGTCCAGTAGCAGGCAGGAGATTTCGCAGAATACAATCCGCCTAAAAGATTGAGTCAAACGATAGATGGATAAATGATTTTTGTATGTGTGTCTGCAGTGTGTGAGAGAGAGAGAGAGGCGATGTCTGATGAGGGAGAATCCTAATACAAGACGTGTGCTTACACAGTAAATGGCTGGCGGTCGAAATAGTCCAACTTTGCTTCTTTGGCGAAAACTGCATATCAGATGATTCTTTGCTTGCATCTGGAGCATGCAGAATTCCATCATATTTATTTTTTCAAAGGCAAAGAAGGTTAAAGGGAAAAAGCAGGCATGGTTCCAAAGGAGCAGTACTTAGTAAAGTTGTTGTAACACACAAGACTGTCTTGAGTTTGTCTGCCTCAGCTCATCTCACACTGGTACAAAAAACGTTTTCACAGGCGGTGGTAGAGGCATTTATACAGGCGGTCAAGTCCACCGCCTGTACTAGGGGTCAGTACTAATCGACCCACAGTCCGCCTGTAAAAAAAAAGTTTTCACAGGCGGCTCAATTTGTCAGCCGCATGTGAAAACCCATTTTTCACGAGAATAAAATCGTATTTTTAAAATCGAAAAAAAAGAATTAAATTCTGGGACAAGCCCTAGTATTAATTCTTGTCAAGTCACCTCTAGAAACCTAATTTTCTTGTCTTTGAGATTTGCAAATGCAGTAGTGGCTATGATGCACGGATACTTCTAGAGGGTAGCGTATCCCGTATCCGATACACGTTGGATACGTCGTGGATACGTATCCCAGACGTCGTGGAGGCCACGAGTTGTCCCTCACACATGTGCAGGGATCAGGAATAGCTTGTTTTTTTTGTTTATTACTAATACTAATGTATATCCTCTCTTAATTTGATTTCTTACCTTTTGCATAGTTAATTTAAGTTGAACCTTCTAAATACCATTTATCGAACTTTCTAAATTCACTACTACAGAAAGGCAAATCAGTGCCGGTTCGAAATCCCGCATCACTGCCGGATTTTTAACCGGCACTGAGCTTTCGGCAGTGATGAGTGTTCACATCACTGAATAAAATCGCGTTTTTAAAATCGAAAAAAAAGAATTAAATTCTGGGACAAGCCCAGTATTAATCCGCCGGGGATTAAGTTTTGCATTTTTTCCGTAAAATTCGCGAACGTGCTCCACTGGGGATTTGAACCTGAGACCTCACCCTCGCATGATACCTCCTCTACCATTCCACCCATGACTCACTTGTGTCTAGATTCATTAGTACTTCTTCATATTCTATACTAAACCGAGTGTAAATTGATTGTTTGAGCCACTAAACGAATTCAAATGAAAAAGTTGTGAACTACAAAGTTTCATAACTTTTCGACACCTACAACTTTCATGTAGCAAGGTTTTTCATCCGAGGTAGTTTACAAAAATTTGAATTTCAAATTTTACACATTCAAACGTATTTTTCGATGACAAGATGATTTCAAATGAAAAAGTTGTGAACTACAAAGTTTCATAACTTTTCGAGATCTACAACTTTCATGTAGAAAGTTTTTCCATCAGAGGTCATTTACAAAAATCAAAAAAATTAACTGTATAGGTATTTACACAGGCGGTTTATAATGTCAGCCGCCTGTGTAAATTATTTTACACGGGCGGTTCTCTTGCTGGGCCCACCCTATTTTTTGTACTGGCATCATGAAATTGTGAACCGCCTGTGAAAAAAAAACAACGTGCCAGCAAAAATGATTTCTATAGTAGCATCATACACCAGGCAGTGCGACACAAGGCAACAAGTTTTTAACAAACAAAATAAAGCCTAATAACACATGTACGAGAAATTCAGAATTAGGAAGCAGAAGACAGCCGGAACCTGACCTAGATGCAGAGATTTTGGATCCAAACACTCTTCCAATCAGGGATATAGAGGGACACAGCAGGCAAACAGACTACATGCAACAACAACAACAACAACAACAACAACAACATAGCCTGTTAGTCCCAAGCAAGTTGGGGTACGCTAGAGTTGAAACCCAACAAGATACCCAAGTCACGGTTCCGACACTTCGGTAGCTTCTTTCCAGGCAATCCTATCCAAACATAGATCTCTAGATATATCCCAAGCTTTTAAATCACTTTTCACCGCCTCCGCCCATGTCAACTTCGGTCTTCCTCTACCTCTCCTTGTATTATTAGCTTGGTTTGGAACTCCACAACGCACTGGTGCATCCGACGGTCTCCTCTGGACATGGTCAAACCATCTAAACTGATGTTGGACAAGTTTTTCTTCAATTGGTGCTACCCCTAGGCGATCACGTATATCATCATTCCGAACTCAGTCTATTCTTGTGTGACCACAAATCCAACACAACATGCGCATTTCTGCAACACTCATTTGTTGAACATGTCGAGCCTTTGTAGGCCAACATTCGGCTTCATACAATATTGCCAGTCTAATAGCCATCCTATAGAACTTGTCTTTTAGCTTTAGGGGTACCCTCTTGTCACATAGAACGCCAGAAGCTTGTCTCCACTTGATCCACCCTGCTTTGATTCTATGGCTAACGTCTACATCAATATCTTCATCCTTCTGTAGCATCGATCCCAAATATCGGAAGGTGTCCTTTTTAGGCACGACTTGACCTTCCAAACTCACATCTCCCTCATCCTGTGCAGTTGTACCAAAGTCGCATTTTCATGTATTCGGTTTTAGTCCGGCTTAGTCTAAAACCTTTAGAATCGAGGGTCTGCCGCCACAACTCAAGTTTTCTATTTACTCCCGCCAGGCTTTCTACATGCACTGCTAAAAAAATGATTTCCAGAGACGGAATTATTTTTGAGAGGCGGTTCAAAATAGAGCCACCTATGTAGTGGTCTCCAAAACAAGTCGCCTCTAAACATACATTTGTAGAAGTGGATACTGTTTCCATCTCTCTCTAAACATGCCCTTATTTTTAGAGGCAACTCTATCTCCGGCCGTCTCTAGAAAATTATTTTAAGAGGCAGCCCTTTTTTCAGCCGCCTCTAAAATTAGATTTACCAGACGAGACGCCGGTAAAAATAGAGGCTGCACAGTAAATTCGAATTTTTCAAATAACCTTAAATAGGAAAACAACCAAAACAAAATTTGAAGATATTAAAAAGTTACGCAACTCTATAGTTGACAACTTTTAAATTTAAAATCATCTAAGCATAGAAAAATATGTTTGAATTTCTCAAATTTAAAATTTAAATTTTTTAAATGACCTTGGATGGAGAAATGATTTAAACGACAGGTGTAGATCTCAAAAAGTTATGCAGCTTTATAGTTGACAACTTTTTCATTCGAAATCATCTATCTCCGAAAATTGCATTTGAATTTCCTTATATTGAATTTTGAAGTTTTCAAACGACCTTAGACGGAGAAACGACCAAAATAAAAGTTGTAGTGTCGGATGGCCTGGGAGGTCAGGGATTTATGCGCGGTTGAAAGAGTATCATATTTCGTGAACTTGTGATGAACAGAACATGCCTCATGCTGGACTGTTCAACTGCCGTTGGTATGCATCATGATCGATGCTCCTAGGCCCTGTCCCAACGACCTCTACAGCTCCCCGCCGCTGCCGTCCCCACCACCTCTGTTTCCACTTCCGCTTCCGCCTCTGTCGACAAAGGGCGAAGATATGGTTCCACCCTAGCTATAGTAGCCGCAAAACCCCAATCCACACGTCCCCATCCCCAAATCTCGCAGCTCGCCCCCGTCCCCTCTTACCCTGCGGAGCTAGGCATCCTCCCGCAGCTATCGGAATGCCTCCTGGTAATGTTAGAAAGTGATCTCGGCTAATTCCTGAGATTAATGGCGAGATTAATTAGTGATTGATTATATGGTCCATTTGTCATATATCCAACAATCAGATTTGTCGTGATTGACGACATTCCTTAGATATTCTAGGGTTCGGCCCCCTAGCCCACAACACATCTATAAATAAGAGGCAACGCCCCTGGTGTTACCATTCCATTCATACACGTGAAACAAAACACCTAACCGATCAATTAGGCAATGGAGGGTTTGGGAAGGCCGTCTACCCACATCCAGGTATTGCTCAACGCCATCTTCATCAACTAGGAGCGTCAAGCACCGATCTGGTGAAGACTAAGATCTGATTCGTCTACTTCGACTTCTACATCAAGCACAGAGGAACAAATGACATCTAACAACTCTGGTTAGTATCTCTGATTAGTTTCCGCATTAAGATATGATACGTGATCATGTTTAGGCTAAGTTAAGATCCTGTTTATGATTTTATTTCAATAATTGGTATCAGATCCTGCTTAGATCTAACGTGATCCTACGCCAGAGTTCAATTTTTTTATGCCTCTGTCATGTACGTGCTCATCCTATTTTTGGAAATCACGTACCACCTGTTCTGTAAATTTTAGATCAGATCATTAGTTCATATCTAAGTTAAGTGTACCCCTAAGTTAACCTTTCAGATCTTGTTACTCCTTTATTACAATATATATCAGTTTCGGTAAATCATATTAGATGCAATGAAGTTTTAAATAAGATCGACCTCTGTGATATATGTTTATGCTATTCTAAGTGCCGAATAAGATTTGTTTTTTTAAGTAAGTAATTAGACTCTTTTTAAACGCAATCTAGGTTCTTTTATGATTAGTAAGTAATTAGGGTTAGGGGTTTCACTGTTAAATGCAATTAGTCTCGGATTAAATCCTTATCTCTGCAAATTAGCATTATTACTAAGCAATTAGAAAGAGATGATTGGGCAAAACCCGAGCAAAGTCCCAAAATCAGTAACCCTGATATTAAGATTGAGATTAAGGGCTCACAAGAAATGGTTCGTATTCGGTTTCAAGACCGGATCACCATCATCTTTCGGCTGCCATGAACGAGTGGCTCGTACCCGACGCTTAGCGCCGGGTCGCCTCGTCGTTAGGCTAAGCAGCACCGTGCCTGGCTCGTACCCATCTACAGCTGGACCGCCACCGGCCGGAGCCGCCGCGAGCCGAGCCGCTTGCCTGCTGGTTGCTGCTGTGTGCATCGCCGCCCGCGCAGTGGAGCTACAGGCCGTGTGCAGCCGCGCGCTGGACTGCTGCCGGCGCGAGCTCGCTGGCACCCGGGGCCGAGCTCAACGGAGCCACACGCGGGTCCGCCGCATGCGTGCGTCGGCGAGCAAAGCACCGAGGTGCCACCGCCTACTCAAGTCACACTCGTGCTCTCTCTCTTTGGGTCTGTTTGGTATAACTCAGCTCTGTTTTTTTAAAAATAACTTTATGAACAACTCTCTAGATGAAGCTGAGCTATTTTGGAAAAAATGTTTGACAAAACAGCTTCACCGACAACTTTATACATGGATATGAGAGAGAAAGAGGGGAGAAAGCTGTGATAAGCTACTATTTTCAGTTTCACCCCACTTCATATCTTTGTGAGACGGAGAGAAAAACAATTTTATGGGTGAAGCTGTTTTGAAAAGAGGTGTTTGGCAAAAAAACAACTCACAACAGTTTTATGAAGCTGTAATAAGCTGTACCAATCATGCCCTCTGTCTCTGCTGCTGCTGTGCAGCTGTGTGTCAGAAAGGGGAAAGGGAAGTGAGATTGAGAACAGGGGAAGGAGTGGATGGAGGCTGATGAGTCTCCAATTTTTTTCATCCGTCATTTTAGATGAGCCTCAGATCGACCATGTCCGTTGGGTGGACTTGTACTGTTGAGATTTATTACCCATTAGGGTTTTTTCTCTCGGTCTGTTGCTGGGTTTTTTTGGAGAGGCCGCACGGGCCTAGCAGGCCACATGCACTACAGTGTTCTCATGAGCTTTTGCAGGGCGGCTTTAGTTTTAAGAAGAAATTGAGTTTAAATATGTTTTCAGAAAATTATTTCAGCTTTCCAAATTAAGTTTTAAGTTAATTAAGTTTATTATTATTATTTATTAGTTTAGTTTATATAATACTGCTTCTTCCGTGCTGTAAGTACACAGGGCACTTATGTATCTTAGTGAGCAAGTTAAGATTTCTTTTCAGTTTAAGTTTCCTCGACTATTTAATATAAGCGCAATTATTTCAGTGTTTTAATTAAGTCTTGAGTTTTAATGTCCTCGTTATGTTTAGTTTTAGCTTAAGTTTATTATGAGCAACTTATTTATTGTTTTAAGTATATAAATAAGTTTAATGCCCTCATAATGATGTATATTTTAATTAACATTTTCGTTAAGTGATCCTTAACTTAATTTTAAGTATGTTTTGGGAATATGTTGCCGAGAATATTTAAGTTTAAGAAAATTATTTTTATTTAGTGCAATTTACTTAGTGAATTTTATGCACTATTTAAATAATTTTTGAGTTTTTAATTTCAGTTTCAACATTAAATTTTATGCTTTCATGAGCATTTTCTATTTCATTGAAGTCTAAGATTAAGTTTTGCATGAATTTGCATTTAATTATATGTTTTGACATACATAAGTCTTATCCACCAGTGTATATAAGATGGTCTCTGGTTAAATGGAACCAACGTGAAGTTTAATTGGTGATTACTCATGATTAATTTCTGACCAACGTTGATTTAATTATGAGTTATTAAGATGGAATTTATTTTATTTTCTGCCCAACGGTGATGCAAAATTAAAGTCCTTAAGCATATTGTTAATTCTGACCAACGTTGTTTTAATTGCATGCTTTAAGTACATCTTATATACATCTTACTAACTGAGACATTATTTTTCTTCAAAACTTTTAGTAAATTATGCAAACTATATAAGTACCATATAACCCTTAAGTTGCACTAATTTTTCTACTTGGAATAATCAGGTGCATACCATTCTCAAGAAGCTGGACCTTGATTATGCGCTAAATGAGGAAAAACACATGCTCCTTCTCCTATTATGAGTATTATGCTGAGAGGATGAAGGAGTATATCACAAAATTAGAATAATGGGAGAATACCGATATGATTGCCAAAATGATAATAAGATGCTCTCTCTCAGTTGGCATGATGAGGAGGTTTCTTTCTAATAAAAGGAACATCGAGGGAATAAGTGCTAAGGAGCTTCACAACTCCATAGCAGCGCACTTCAAAAAGGTTTTCCTCTTTGATAAGTTAGTTAATGTTCGTTATAATGAGACTAGTGGTCTGAGTAACCACGTTAAAAGCTTGTTTGATTTGGCTTATGAGCTAAAGGCACTTGGATTAAATATTTCTGATGATTTTATGGTAAGCTGTCTTATGAGTTCTATGCCGAAAAACCATAACAAACATGCTGAAAATGATAAGTTTCCAATAATTTGCAAATTTTGCAAGTTACCAAATTGATGATAAGTATAAGAATGGCTTCAAGAGACAGGTAACTAAGTTGTCTCATAAGTTTTACTTAAGTGATTTCCCCAACATGTGGTGGATTAACTAAGGTGCAATAATGCATATCTTGTTTTCTCCTCAGGTCTTGCCAAACCATAAGTTATAAGGGGAGAAAGGGGAGTAAAGTCTAAGGAGCCACTAATGGAATAAAAATGAAGTCGAGCCTTGGAGCTTCATATTAGATTTAAATTTAGTTTATTTATGATACTAAGTCATCTTAGTTTGAGACACTTCTTGTATTTTGAACAAATGTTATTGAGTTTGGAGTTTATCAATAATTCGAGATTTATTGGGCAAAACAAACCTTAGCAAGACATAGGTATAGTCAAACTAAGAATAATAAATGAGATTCTAAGTAAATGAGTTGTCCACATGGCACCCTGATTATGTTCCTAGAGAACACATAAATCAGTGGGGGCAAAAATCTAAGGGATTGTGTTTCTACTGTTATATGTATTTCACTAAGTTAAGATATGATGAATGTGTTCCTTGAGAATGCAAAAATCAGTGGGAGCTAGTGGGACTTCATAAAGGAGGAAAATTAAATCTTGGAGAGATACGTACTTTGTATTAATGATTCAAGAAGACATAAATATCTTAGTTGTACCACAAGACATTAGTATACCTCCATTTAAATTACTATGTTAGTAATTAGGCACATAAGTAAACCTCTATTGTTACATTAGGAGAGGAATTTTGTTATTCTAAACTAAGGAATTCTATGAGCTTAGGTCCATAAGTTTATGTAAAGTGTGGCTACCAATAAGTTTCCCAATGAAATCAAAATAGTAGGCTATAAAAGGGTCTACAATTTTAAGTGTGACTTCAAAGGGAGTTTTGAAAGATTTAAACTAAGCTTAAAGCCCGTTGTGCTTTAGAATTTTATTAATAGGACAATTATGTATTATAAAAAGGTGGAAAAGTTTATTGTCCAAATACTCTACATAGGTGAATTTTTTTAGTCGCCCAAAATATTTTGGTGAAGCCTCTAAGTTGAAGAGGAAGACGTTCCATATGCTTCAGCTGTTATTAACTTTAAGGATGCTCAAAGTGAATACTAGTTTGGCCTTGGCATCGGGATACTTGGCAAAATATTAGTTTATCCAGAATAGGTCCAGTGGAAGGTGGTAAAGAATTTTAAGTTTTTTTTTGATAAGGCACCAAAAGAATTATCATGTCACTTATAAGAATTATTCGATTGCCAATTCTCTTGAGTATGTATAAGAATGTGCACAATTAGATTATACCTACTCTTGTAGAAAAGGACAATTTCATTGAAAGCTCCAAACATAATTAGTATTAAGATGAGCTCAATTTAGTGGCATGTATAAGGATAGATACGACAGGCCATGTGGCTTAAGAGATATTATCCAAAATTAAGTATTTACATACTGCTATAGGCCTACAATTGAGTTGCAGTATTATTTTGAGTAACAACACATCAAATGTTGATGCCAAGCACATTGATAATATGTTGTGAAAGAAAGAACCCATTATCAAATATGAAGTCTGAGAATTAAGAACTAAGTTGATGCTAGCATATCTACTTACTTGAGGTTTAACACTTATCCCATTTATGAGCGCGCAAATCATTTTGGGTTTATAGTGTAGCCTCTAACTTGAATCCTGGATATAGGGTCATAACTCCCAATAAGTGATTAGCGTTCTAACAAGGTATTGCAGTGAACAATGGGTAATGGGGTCTCGGTGACTATTAATGTTGCTGACAACGCATTGGTCTGGTCTTGATGTAGTGTTGAGTGTGAACATAAGTATAAGACGAACATTAGTTGCATGAGTGCATTAGCTGAGTGGGAGAATGTTGGAAAGTGATCTCGGCTAATTCCTGAGATTAATGACGAGATTAATTAGTGATTGATTAAATGGTCCACCTATTGTATATCTGTTGACACAAAAAGCGTCAGGATCTGCGAACACCTCGGGCTATTACCCGAATTCGATATCCGAGGGCGTGCCAGTCGATTTGACCAGTTAATCAACAAGGACGATAACTAGAACAAGATCTGAGCAGGACAACGGCGATATGCCCGGATGCCAAAACTCAGACTTGATCCGGATAACTAGAGCAGAGCTGAACGAGACAACAGCGATGCGCCTGGATGTCAAAGCTCAGAGGTACTCCCACGCGGAACTTTCAAGGATTCGACGGAGATCAAGATGATGCAGCCCGTCGAAGCTTGAAGAACTCGTAGATAAACTAAGACTAATGCAATGAAGGGTAAATTGCGATAAAAGTAGAATAAGAGTAAATTGATTTGTTTTTGATTGGATTGATATCTTTTACACGCAGCCCTTGGGCACATATTTATACTCCCGCATGGAGAGTTGTACAAAGACATGACTCGTATCTTTCCTAAAACAAACTCCTAACTTTAAGGAAACTTGACCCGCGCAGGAGTCGGATCTAAAATAACAATATTATTTTCCTAAACAAACACACCTATTTTAAAGGAAAACAAACGACTCATGCAAGAGTCAGACTCAAACTACTATAATAATACTGGTATGAAGTCACCAATTTCCTTATGTCTTTGCTTCGATGAAAACTTTCCATCGGCAGACTCCTTCAATCCACAACTTCCTTCTTTCACCACTAGCAATCCTTCACTAACGTCAACCGCCAAGTCATCCTGTGCCCATCGGCATTCCATGCCCATCGGCAATCGGTATCGACAACATCCCCTCATCGACAATCGGCAACTTTGCAATCCTGGTGACCTGACTTCACCAATCAACCTCTATCGGCAAGAACCATCCAGCTTTCATCGGCAACAAACTTACCCTTCTTACAATGCACTCCCATCGGTAAACTTTTTCTGATGACTTCTTGATGCCGATAGAAAATGGCCACCGATTCACGCAAGTCTTAGCTCATTTGACACGTGGCGAAAAACGGTGTCAACACATGCCCCCCAATTTCGGAGTGTAGAATATTTTACGCGCCGAAATTTTCTCCACTGTAGCCATTCCTTCCGAGATAACTGCACAACTTCCTCGATTCCCGCACGTAGAACTGCAATTTATTAATAAAATCCCTCGATCATAGCGCAAACAGTTGCAAATCTGACAATATCTCCTTGATTATTGCGCACATCCACTGCAGGCCTCTCCACATTCCTGTACAGTACGAGCAGAAATTCCAAAATACCCCTGACTTAAGTCTATAAAAATTACCACGATCCAACTTACTTTTTACCCCAGGCCCACTTTCACTTTTTCATCTGCCTTCGTCTTCAACCTCCGGCGACGTCTCCGAAGAACACCCTCTCGAGCTCAAGCAACAGTGCTTTCCCCAAGCCTAGTACGAACCGCAAGAACTCTCTCAGCTCCAATGGTGATTCAAGTCGACATCCCCAAGGTAAATCCACTTCTTCCTTACTCTTTCTGCAAGTTCCTAGTCCGTATGAATCCCGTAACTTTTCCTTTTTTCTTCCTTTAATCCTTCTTTTTCCTTTTGAAACCTAGGAACTGTACAATAAAGTAGTAATCCCTCTCGAGCAATCCAACTTTACCTGTCTAGGCCCAATGGGGAATCCTGACCCTAGCTATCTGATCAACGCGGAAGCCAATCGCATTCCCTTCAGATATGAATGCTTCAGTTTAGGGTTATGGAAAGACGCCTTCCGTTCTTGGCCCAAACCCACCAAAGGGTGGAAGAACTGGTATCTTAGGGTCATTAGAACACAACAAGTCTATTGGTCAGAGCGCAATTTGGATCAGTGCATCAGGCTCTCCATTGCCGATATGGAGAAAAACGAGAACATGCTGATAGCTGCCTCCTACTTCTGGTCCGACACCATGAATGCCTTTCTATTTAGACATGGACCATCCACTCCCACACTTGCCAATGTGCATATGTTGACTGGTCTCGATGTTTCCTCTACCGATACCTTCACTCTGTTCAATAGGAAAGCCGAGTATAAAGTAAACACTCGGAATATCGGCGGATGGACTGGCTTTATCTAGGAATATCAGAAGACTGAATCGGTAAGCCAGAGAGAACAAGCCATATTTCTGAATATGTGGCTGGAAAAATTCATCTTCTGTGGCAGAGCAGTCGGACCTACCACCATGCACCTTCCAGCAGCTGAACTCCTTGCCGATGGAACAAGACTCCCTCTCGGCCGATATCTTCTTGGATCAGTGTACCGTCTTCTACACCAAGTGTCCAAGAAGCTGTTGTTAGGTGAGCCCGTCGGCAACCTTGGAGGCCCCTAGTGGTTCATAAACATGTGGCTAAATGCACACATGTACAAAGTCCTCCAGTTTGACTTGTTTGCTCAGCAATTCCCAAGGGACATATCGGAAAATTACAAATACGGGGATGATGAATTGGAAACTCGTCCTCCACTCAACTTCGGAGAGGCCATCATAGTGCTGCCAGGGACCGATGCCGATGCAGAGCAGTTTGGGCTATTCTTCCAGAAATTTTACAACGGAATCCCTGCTTCGGAACGGCTCTGGTGGCCATACATTGACGAGGACAACCGATTTCCGCTGCTGTTCAACCTTACCGATGGGAATGTGCCTCAAAATCAAATAATCATGAAGGTCAGTATTGTTCCCCGAGCTATCCCGGTCAATATCTTCAGAACTGGGAAGAATGCCCCTCCATCCTTCGAGTTCTACTACCCATCGGCGGCGGCAAGACAACTGGCATTTGGCCAACTGCCGATCAAGCTCTGCTACTCCAAGGTAGTAAAACCAAGGCAGACCATCTCCAGTGCCATAGACTGGAACAAAATCGTCAATCTTCCTCCTAATGCCGATACATCAGACATTGATCTGTCTTCCTGGGCACCAACATCCTTCATCACAAATGAATACAAATTCTGGTGGCAAGAATGGAGATATCAACTATTTGCCAAGTCATCATACTACTATCGGAATATAATTAACGTCAATCACGTCATTCCCGATGATGCAGTAAGTTTTTCATTCCGATGCATTCCTCATTACTTTACTCTTATCATCGGCATCTGACCCCCTTATGCTTAACAGGTTGACGATCCGATTCCCAAGATGAGCAGGAGTGGCAAGCCTTTTAATCTCCGAATGATGAACCCCATATCACTCATCGGCAATAATGCCCCCACACTAGCTGCCTTCACCCCCCAGAAGGTACCCAAATCGACGCCTGCAAAAACCAAGGCTACATCGGCTACTGCTGCTGCCTTGACGCAGGTTTTTGCAGTAAATCTCATCCTTACTTATACCGATCACATACTGCTTCATCGGCAACAGTTTACTTTGTATAACTTGCACTAAACTTTTTTAGGCAATGAGGTCATCGGCAGCTGCTCCAAACATACAAGCATCTCCAAGTCCTGCTGCCGATGCCTCCCAGGCTTCATCGAAACGGGCTAGCTCTCCCACTGCCGCACCAAGGAAGAAAAGACGCCTGAGATTAGCCACCCCATCTTCGCCATCGACTCCAGTCGCATCACCAACTGCCGATGCGCCAACGATAGAACCATCACCGGCTCCTATCCCTGATCATCCACTGGACGACATCCCTGATCAAGAGATAACACCAACCGCCGCAACAGCGGAGGCGACATCGGCATCGGCACCTTCACCAGCCGAAATCCCCGATGAAAGAACGGTGTCGCCACCACAGGAGCCAGCCAGCACAGCGAAAGCAACACCAGCAACAGCGCCACCAGCACCCACGGCGTCACCTACTCGAACAGAAGCCTGCTCATCGGCAACCGCTGCCGATCTCCAGGATGAAGCTGTACCAGCCAACATGCCAAGTCCTAGGCAAGAAATTCGCTTCAAGATGGTAAGTTGGTTACCTAAAAATTTGTAGTATAATCTTATGATTGGCGCATTTTAACTTCTTCTTTTTCAGGCCCAAGACTCCCCAGACAGCTTATTCTCCTTCGGCGTCAACCCCCAGGAGGATGAAAACCAAGAAGGCCCTGCTCGAGCAAACAACTTGTTCTCCTTTGCCATTAACATTCCCGATGAAGACGAGGACGAAGAAAGCTCTGCTCCAACTTTATCGGCAGAGGTCAAATCCAAGCTCGAAGCACTGCTCTCTCTGCTGCAACAAGATACATCCTAGCTCGTCCAGGATTCAACTGCAGCAAGGGTAGCTTTCAAAGATATCCAAGGCCAACTACCTGCCGATGCAGAAGAGATCCTCCTCCAAGCAGCCTTCCTTGAGAGTCGTCGACTCCAATACCAATGGGTCTCACGCCGTATTGCCAACAGGAATGCTCAATCCAAACTTACGGAAGAAATGCTTAAGTTTAAGCAAATCGCCGATGAGAAGCACAAGAACATCAGCCAAGTGGAAGCTTGTGGCACTGATCTTGAACAAGAATTCATCCAATTATCGGCAAGAAAGGAAGAGCTGCAGGCCAAGCTAAGAAAAGTTGAAGAAGCCTTGAACGTAGTCAGCCAGAAGAGAGTCGAACTTCCCGATACCATCGAAGTTCTGCGATAAGAGAGGGACGGCAATGCCCGACAAGCCATCGCTCTGAAGAGAAAGATCAAGTCAGTTGAAGGATCTACCGATGAGGATGCTAGGGAGATGGAAGAGATAGAACAAATTCGCCTGCGTGCGATATCAGTTATCCAATCCCTGTTGTAACTTGCTAAATTCCATCACATCGGCAAATGTAATCAGTAATACTTGATTTTGGCTCTGTAATATAACATCAACACGCTTTTACCGATGCTTATATAACTTTTTCCTTCATCGGCATTCAACCGAGCACTATGCATCTACCCAAATGCTAGGGTAATATTTCTTCAAGTATTTACCGTTGATTGCCCTAGAAAATGCAACTCCTTCGAGAGTCTCCAAAATATAAGCATTGCCAGGAGCAGACTGTTTTATCCGATAAGGACCTTCCCAATTAGGAGACCATTTTCCAAACTTAGAACTCTTAGTCCCAATCGGTAAAATCAACTTCCACACCAAATCACCATCGGCAAATTGCTTCGCTTTTACTTTCTTGTCATACCATCTAGCAACTCTCTTCTTGTTTTCTTCAATGCTGATTAAAGCCCTCAACCGATGACTTGCTAGGTCTTCCAACTCATCTTTCATAAGAGCAGTATAATCATCGGTTGTCAATTGACCTTGAAAAGATAATCGCCTAGAGCCAGTTGTAATTTCCCAAGGCAGGACAGCATCGTGTCCATAGACTAACTGATACGGCGAAACTTTGGTTGCACCATGACAAGCCATCCGATATGACCACAAGGCCTCATTTAACACCACATGCCACCTTCTAGGGTTCTCTTCAATCTTGCACTTGATAAGCTTAATAACTCCTTTATTAGTAGCTTCAGCCTGACCGTTAGCTTGAGCATAATAAGGAGAAGAATTCAATACCTTGAACCCCATACTAGCAGCAACTTTATCAAACTCTCCCGATGTGAACATGGTTCCTTGATCGGTAGTAATAGTTTGAGGAATACTGAATCGGTAAACAATGTGTTCTTTAACAAAATCCACCATGTTTGCCGATGTCACCTTCTTCAAAGGAATCGCCTCAACCCATTTAGTGAAGTAATCGGTAGCAACAAGTATAAACTTATGCCCCTTACTTGATGGTGGATAAATCTGACCGATGAGATCAATAGCCCACCCTCTGAACGGCCAAGGCTTGATTATAGGATTCATTGCCGATGTAGGTGCCCTCTGTACGTTACCAAACTTCTGACAATCCTGGCATCCCTTAAAATAGTTGAAGCAATCCTCAAGAATTGTCGGCCAATAATATCCATTCCGCCTGATCATCCACTTCATCTTGAATGCCGATTGATGTGCTCCACACACACCCTCATGGATTTCGCCCATCAAGTCTTTTGATTCCTCTTTACCAAGGCATCTGAGCAAGACTCCATCAATCGTCCGATAAAACAATTCATCGTCAAGGAGCACATACTTGGTGGCCTGGAACCTTAGACGCCTTTCAACCTTCTTGGATGGATTTTTTAGGTAATCGGTGATCTCCTTTTTCCAGTCATCGGCAACCATTACCGATGTCATGACTTCTTGAATCGACTGATATCCTGAAGCATTCCGCGCTAACCGATTGGCCTCTTCATTTTGCAACCTAGGAATATGCTCCAAGCGATATTCTTTGAATTTTTTCAACAAATGCAAACACTTTCCATGGGTTGCAATTAAAGCTTCACTTCGGCATTCATACGTCCTAATCAATTGGTTGATCACCAACATAGAATCACCGAAGATTTCAACAGCATCGGCACGTACTTCCCTGAGTAGTTCCAACCCCTTAAGTAAAGCCTGGTACTCAGCCTGATTGTTTGTTGAAGTAGCAACAATCGGCAACGAAATTTCATACTTCCGTCCTCGGGGTGAGATTAAGAGAATACCGATACCTGCTCCGTCCTTGCACGTAGACCCATCAAAGAATAAAGTCCAAGGAGCAATCTCTACAGAGCTTACCACATTGCAATGCTGAGTAACAAAATCGGCCATCACTTGACCTTTAACTGCCTTAGCCGACTCATACCTCAGGTCAAACTCTGAAAGTGCCAAAATCCATTTGCCTATTCTTCCACTTAATATCGGCATCGACAGCATATACTTAACCACATCATCTTTGCAGATAACAGTGCATTCAACCGACAACAAATAATGCCTCAATTTTATGCAAGAGAAATATAAACATAAGCATAATCTCTCTATGGCCGAATACCTGGTTTCAGCATCCACCAACCTTCTGCTCAGATAATATATTACACGTTCCTTTCCTTCAAATTCTTGAATTAAAGCCGATCCGATAACACTATCATCGGCAGACAAATACAATATGAAAGGCTTCCCGTGCTGAGGTGGAACCAAGACTGGAGGGTTCACCAGATATTTTTTGATCTCCTCCGAGGCTAACTGCTGTTCTTCTTTCCATGTAAACTCTTGATCGGCTTTCAGCTTTAACAATGGGCTAAAAGATTTAATCTTACCAGATAAGTTAGATATAAATCTTCTAATGAAATTAATCTTGCCGATCAAGGACTGCAGCTCAGTCTTGTTTATAGGAGCAACCACTTTGTTAATTGCATCAATAGATTTTTTGCCGATCTCGATGCCTCTTTGATGCACCATAAAGCCTAGAAACTGTCCTGCCGATACACCAAATGCACACTTATTAGGATTCATCTTCAACCCATGCTTCCTTGTGCATCCCAATATTTTTCGCAAATCGGCAAGATGCTTCCCAAAATCTCTGGACTTAACCACCACGTCATCAATATAGATTTCGACTATCGTGCCGATGTACTTATGAAAGATGAAATTCATTGCTCTCTGATAAGTAGCACCGGCATTTTTCAAGCCAAAAGTCATGACAACCCATTCAAATAAACCAACGTGACCTGGACATCTGAAGACAGTCTTGGGTATGTCCTCTTCAACCATGAATATTTGATTATATCCAGCATTACCATCCATGAAGCTAATGATTTGATGTCCAGCAGCAGCATCAATCAACAGATCGGCAACGCACATCGGGTAACCATCCATCGACGTAGCCTTGTTAAGATTCCTGAAATCAATACAAACACGAAGTTTTCCATTTTTCTTATATACAGGAACCACATTAGAAATCCATTCGGCATATCGGCATTGCCGAATAAATCCAGCTTTAATTAATTTTGTAATCTCAACCTTAATGTCAGGTAAAGTATTAGGATTGCATCGGCGTGCAGGTTGCCGATGTGGTTGAAACCCAGACTTAATAGGTAACCGATGTTCGACTATCGATCGGTCTAAACCAGGCATCTCCGTATAATCCCAAGCAAAACAATCTTTATATTCCTTTAATAAATCAGTTAACTGTTGTTTACATTGGGAATCTAACTTAGCACTAATAAAAGTAGGCCTAGGTTTACTACCGTCGCCGATGTCGATCTCGAGTAAATCATCGGTGGATGTGAAGCCCTGTCCCAGTTTTCCATCATCAGCGAACCGATCCATTAAAACTCTTCTTCAGGATCGACTGCTTGGATCGGTGTAATGCGGTAATCGACAACTCTGAGGAATTCCTTGTCCCAAGCTTCGCCTGATATGCATCTGATTTGCTCATAAGTGTTCGATTCCGCCGACGCAACGGTCGATGGGGCTTCACTGCGGATGACTTCAATCTCGTCTCCGACCCACTGCACAAGGCTTTGATGCATGGTGGAAGGAATACAGCAATTGGCGTGGATCCAATCCCTTCCTAGGAGCAAGTTGTAGGTGCCTTTACCACTGATTACAAAAAATGTTGTCGGCAAAGTTTTGCTGCCGATGGTTAACTCAACACATATGGCCCCCATGGCTGGTGACACGTTGCCTTCAAAATCCTTGAGCTTCATATCGGTCTTGACTAAGTCCTGGTCGCCTTTCCCAAGGTTTCTGAACACGATGTACAACATTATGTTTATTGATGCCCCACCATCTACCAGCATCTTTGTCATAGGTTGTCCATCCACTTTACCTTTAACAAACAAAGCCCTCAAATGCTGCCTTTCATCATCGGCAGGCTTCTCAAAGAAGGCTGCCATTGGATCCAGCACCAATTGTGCCATCTCAGCAGTCTTCTCATCATCGTTGACAGGTGCCATGAACTCCATCGGCAACATGACGACCATATTGATTTCTGTCGATGGATCCTTGCCCTTGCGCTTTGGCCTCCACTGCTTTTCTCTTGAAGGATTCTCATTGTTATACAAGTCATTTCGGCGTTCGCGCTGAATCCTCCTTTTCTGAGTCTTTGTCAGACCCTTGGGGCACCACTGAGGAAGCTTAGTTTTCCAGACAGGCTGGTGCTGTTTTCCACCGCTTGCATCGGTACTTCTTCCGATGTTGGGATCTTTGGAGAATATTTCTTCGTCAGGCACTCTTGCATTGGCCATCTCCTCTAGCTCCTTTTGATCAACACGTCCGCCAAGCCTGCTATGGGCACTAAGCTTGCCCCCCAGTCGGTCATGCGCCGACCTCTTCTCTCTGAGCGGCTTGGCGTACCTAGATGCCCGATCATCAAAACAAGGTTTCTTACCTGACCGATCGGCGGTGTAGTACCCATTGCATTCGGGACAATTATCGGTAGTAGGCAGTTTGATGCCTTCTTCCCAACAGTGAACGAAGAAGGGGCACTTCCAGTGGTCCTTATGCCGAAGCCACTCTTGATGTTTTTCTTCTTCCTGCCGATGTTGCTCCTTTTACGATTGCCGATACTCTTGCCTTGACTGCTTGTGCGTGATTACAACACCAGGAGCCCCTCTAGCAATGCCACCTTCCTCGGCAACTCTCTTGCCTTTTCTGTCATCGGCAAATCTCCTCTCGTCGTGCTCCGTTACTTGATGGTTGGGATCTACCGATGCACTCTTCCTGGCAGCTTCCGATGTCAGCACTTTAGTCTTTCCACTAGTTTCCACCATATTATTTGGAAACGGGTGCTAATCAATCTTCATCGGTTTCTGGACTTTAGAATTTTCAAATCTAATTCATCCAGATTCAATCTCTGATTGCAACTGCTGCCTGAATACCTTGCAGTCATTAGTATTGTGGGAAGTTGCATTGTGCCACTTGCAGTACCTGATTTTCTTGAGCTCTTCGGCCGATGGAATTACTTGGTTGGGCGCCAACTTGATTCGCCCCTCTTGAAGTAATAAGTCAAAAATCCTATCGGCCTTGGTGATGTCAAAAGTGAACCTCTTAGCTTCTTTCTGGCCGAACGGACAAGACACATATTTCTTATCCTTCACCCACTCGGCCGCGCCGATGCTTAGCTCTTCATCTAACCCAGAGTCATCCTCTTGCCCGATGAAGGTCACCTTCTTATTCCAAGTCTTTTGGGGCTCAAAGGTTTTGATATCTTGATCGGCAATCCTTTGCACTAGATGACTTAGGCTTTCAAACTCCTGAGACGCATATTTGTCCTTGATGTGCGGCAGTAATCCTTGGAAGACCAAATCTGCCAGTTGCCGATCATCAAGCACTAGGCTTTAACATTTATTTTTCACATCCCGCAGCCTCTGAACAAAGTTCTCTACCGATTCGTCATTGCGTTGCCTCAATTTGACCAAATCGGTAAGCTTCTTTTCATGTATGCCAGCGAAGAAGTATTTGTGAAACTGCCTCTCTAGATCGGCCAACGTGATTACAGAGTTTGAAGGCAATGATATAAACCATGTGAACGCCGATCCAGACAATGATGATGAAAACAATCTCACCCTGAGTTCTTCTATGTTGGCAGCTTCTCCGCACTGGATAATGAAGCGGTTGATGTGCTCCATTGTTGATGTGTCGTCTTGGCCGAAGAACTTGGTAAAATCAGGCACTTTGTACCGATTTGGGAGAGGAATCAAGTCATATGCTGGGGGATACGGAGTCCGATAAGAGTATGTATTGACTTTGGGTTTAATGCCGAATTGTTCTTTCATAACTTCGGTGATCTTATCGGTCCAATATGCATCCTGCTCTTGCCGACTCATTGGCTGGTTGTTGACTGGTGGAGCCGGCTGATGCACCTCTTGAAGATGATGCAAAGTAGTCACGGGCGCAACACCAGTCATCTGAGCACTATGCATCGGTTGATTTACCGATGGATAGTTTTGCACACTTAGAAGGTTAGGTTGAGTCATCGTATTCATCGGTTGTTGTACCGATGGTCCGCTCTGAGTGTTTGCTGGGCCTCCATAATGATACATTGACACACCAGACTGTTGAGCTGGCGGCTGGTTAGCCCATCCAGGATTATAAATCATTGGCATATGACTTACCGACGGCTGATAGCTAACTGGAGCGTGTTGCTCTTGTATCCTGGAGCAATCAATCATCAAATTACCTTGGGGAACTAGCACTTCGACTTGAGGATTTGCAACCATAGGTTGGCTTCCAGCTGCTGTAGCGTGTTGCATCGGCATAGGGCTTGCCGATGGTGGCATCAGAGGTATTTTAGGAATCACTTGAAAATCTTATGATGACACTTGTACAGTTGGAGAGGACGCAGAGTAATGCATCATAGGGGCCACCGGCTGTGATTGCGTTGCCGATGCCATATAACCCTTCCAAGCTGAGCTATCTCCCTGCACCAGATTAGAACCAGCAGATAGATTCGGAGGCATATCGTATCCCCACCAGTTAGTGGGAGCTGATTGACTCTGGATAGCAGGTCCTGAAATTGCCGACGCCACTGGATTTGTTTGGAGCTTGGTGACGTTGTCAGGGCTCGGCCTTGGTGGTGTAGCCACATCGGCAAACGGTTCCACAGGAGTAGAGGACGCCATTGGGGCTGCCGATGGGCTTATAGATGCCGATCCAGGTTGATGATACGCTGGACCAATATATTGAGGTGTATGTCCTTTGAATGATTGCATCATAGCATTGTACACAGTATTGGACAGCACGCTGGAGTGGCTAATTAACGCTTGATTTAGAGCAGAATTAACCATCTCTTGTAACTTACTAGGATTGGCATCATATGTGACCTGCCGTGGCAACGGCGGATCTTGCTTCTGGATTGCTTCGCCGCTCCTGCTTAGGCTGAAGGATTTCAGATATAATTGCTTGTACTCCTCCATAGCCTGCTCCATGGCCAGCCTCTGATCTTCCTTTAGATCGGCCTCGGAGACTTCGATGACGTTCCTCTGGTTGACGTCGGAGTTATCACCCATGATAGATGTATAAATTTGTATAATCGAGTCCCACCGAGCGTGCCAAAAGAGGTGTTGACACAAAAAGCGTCAGGATCTACGAACACCTCGGGCTATTACCCGAATTCGATATCCGAGGGCGTGCCAGTCGATTTGACCAGTTAATCGACAAGTACGATAACTAGAACAAGATCTGAGCAGGACAACGACGATACGCCCGGATGCCAAAACTCAGACTTGATCAGGATAACTAGAGCAGAGCTGAACGAGACAACAGCGATGCGCCCGGATGTCAAAGCTCAGAGGTACTCCCACGCGGAACTTACAAGGATTTGATAGAGATCAAGATGATGCAGCTCGTCGAAGCTTGAAGAACTCGTAGATAAACTAAGACTAATGCAATGAAGGGTAAATTGCGATAAAAGTAGAATAAGAGTAAATTGATTTGGTTTTGATTGGATTGATATCTTTTACATGCAGCCCTTGGGCACATATTTATACTCCCGCATGGAGAGTTGTACAAAGACACGACTCGTATCTTTCCTAAAACAAACTCCTAACTTTAAGGAAACTTGACCCGCGCAGGAGTCGGATCTAAAATAATAATATTATTTTCCTAAACAAACACACCTATTTTAAAGGAAAACAAACGACTCATGCAAGAGTCAGACTCAAACTACTATAATAATACTGGTATGAAGTCACCAATTTCCTTATGTCTTTGCTTCGATGAAAACTTTCCATCGGCAGACTCCTTCAATCCGCAACTTCCTTCTTTCACCACCGGCAATCCTTCACTGACGTCAACCGCCAAGTCATCTTGTGCCCATCGGCATTCCATGCCCATCGGCAATCGGTATCGGCAACATCCCCTCATCGACAATCGACAACTTTGCAATCCTGGTGACCTAACTTCACCAATCAACCTCTATCGGCAAGAACCATCCAACTTTCATCGGCAACAAACTTACCCTTCTTACAATGCACTCCCATCGGTAAACTTTTTCTAATGACTTCTTGATGCCGATAGAAAATGACCACCGATTCACGCAAGTCTTAGCTCATTTGACACGTGCCGAAAAACGGTGTCAACAATATCCAACAATTAGATTTGTCGTGATCGGCGGCATTCCTTAGATATTCTAGGGTTCGCCCCCCTAGCCCACAATGCATCTATAAATAAGAGGCAACGCCCCTGGTGTTACCATCGCATTCATACACATGAAACAAATCACCTAACTGATCAATTAGGCGCTGGAGGGTTTGGGAAGGTCGTCTACCCACATCCAGGTATTACTCAACATCATCTTCATCAACTAGTTGCGTCAAGCACCGATCTGGTGAAGACTAAGATCTGCTTCGTCTACTTTGACTTCTACATCAAGCACAGAGGAACAAATGACATCTAATTACTCTAGTTAGTATCTCAGATTAGTTTCCACACTAAGATATGATAGTGATCATGTTTAGCCTAAGTTAAGATCCTGTTTATGATAAGTTTGTCGAGCAGCGTGACCACATCAGTACCCTCCCGGATGAAACCATGCATTGCGTCCTCTCCTTCCTCCCTGCGCAGCAGGCGGTGCGGACCTACATGCTCTCGCTCGACGCTGGCTCGACCTTTGGAAATCCGCCGCTAGCCTAAGCATCGGCGGCGGCGACGGGAAGGCGCCAGTGTTGTTTGAGAAGATTCGGGAGTTTATGGATGGACTTTTTTCTCCTCCATGGAAGCTCGCCTCTGGAGAAATTTGAGCTCGGGGTCGACGGAGCCTGTGCTGACGTTCGCTGCGTGAGGCTCCGGGTCATGTACGCCGTGCAGTGCAAAGTCCAGGTCCTGCAGCTTAGCTTCATTGGGACGACCCGTGCTCGGCTTCGACCAGAGGACCCACACCTCGCCTCCAGCCACCTCACCAGCGTAGAGCTTCGCGGCATAGTGTTCAATGACTATTTTCTTGACCTTTTCTTGAGATGTCCTCAGTTGCAAGAACTCAAGATTCAAGGCTGCAGCTTTGAAGCATGTCCAAAGGATCTCATCCTAGTCCTTGAGGCATCTAAGTATCATAGGAGGCAGATTCAACCAGAGTTCCCGAGCTCGAATTCTTGACCCAAATCTTTCTTCATTGGTGCGAAACATCACTGTTGGGAGGACTCCTGTACTTCAGAACACGCCCTTGCTGGTTAAGGCAGCCGTTGGAATCTATGCGCTTTCTAAAGACTGTTGCAGTCGTTCTAAGTATGGGGACTGTGGTGATGGGAGCTGCAGTGGTTGCATACTGCGGGATGACATTGCCTCTGTGATTTTGGATGGTATGTCGCAAGCAAAGTCTTTGGTGTTGGCAGCTTACCCTGAAACGGTATGCGTAGACCTCGAATAACAACCATGTTCATGTTCATCTCTTTTTAAACATCATGTTTATATTAAAAACATTATTGATTTATCTGGTTGCTATCTGCCACACAGTTCATTTTCAGAAGGGATTTGAAATGTTGCCCTATTTTTAATCAGTTCAAGTCTTTGACTCTTAATGAAAACTGGTGTGTGCCTGATGAGCATCCAATAGCATGTATTCTTGAGCATTCACCGGTTTTAGAGGACCTTACTCTTTATCTATATTTCAAGGTAAAAAAATTATAAATTGACAACTGTTGCATCAGATAACTTTATGTATATTGTTGCTTGATCGTGGTAAAATATTTATCATAATACAGATACAGCTACTTGAAGCTAACCTGAAAATGAAAGGAATGTTCAATCCAAAGGAGCTACCACCAACCATATCATCCCACCTTAAGAGAGTTAGAATCATTTGTGGAGGGGTTGATGGACGTTGTTGAAGTTTTGAAGTTTTGAAGGTCGCTAGCAATGCTCTCACATTTTTTATGTTTCTTTTGTTTGGCTTAACATGTAAATTAAAGTTTCAAGCAATGAAGAAACTCTATCCTAGTTACTAAAACAGTGATTTGGGTATACCAAGTGTCGGTTACAAAGGTAAGGGGTACCCTAAACCCTTCGATAATTTAACGCTTAAACATAACAACCATTTTTAAGACAGAAATCAACCAACCGCTCAAGTCAGCAAACAAGGGTCCATCACATGAAGGCCCCCTGCACTGGCGATGGCGATCAGTCGTGGGCCGGCCTGCTCCTGGAAAGATGACGGACCAGGGGTCGAACGAACGACCCCTCCGCCTCCACCTCGACGCCGAATGACGGACCAGGGGTCGAACGAACGACCCCTCCACCTCCACCTCGACGCCGAATGACAGACCAGGGGTCGAACGAACGACCCCTCCACCTCTACCTCGACCTCTCCGACTCCGCCTCTACTCTAACTGACGGAAAGGGGTCGAACGAACGACCCTCGGACGAGAAGCTCGATCAGCCCAACTGCTCCCGGTATGGGTTAAAGTGAATCTGCCTAACGGCATGGGCGCCCACGACGGCAGTCAAATCCATCAACTCAAAGCTATGTCCCGGACCTCCGTCAACTGTGCTGCCACTGTAACCACGTCGCGAGTACGGACTCCAGAAGCACCCCTCGAGACGTGAACAGGACGGCCGTCGATGGCGTCTTCAGGGATACGACAAGGTCACCCCGGTCTCGACCCCACCCCTCGACCGGGGGGCTCGACCCCTACCTCCAACCACTCCGGTATGGGGCCCGTCCCATCCGCCCCGTCCCGCTTCAACTGTGGGACTCGCGCCAGTCTACGGGAGGACGACCCTGCTGTGCCGCTACGTGCCGCGGCGCCTGATCTACTGTCACCACGCTCCGGAGCGCCGGAAGGACGGGAAGGCCATGCCGCCACAGTGCTCGACGTCCCTTCGCCAACGCTGTGCCGCGGACACGCCTCCCATGCTACAACAGTTTAGGACCCTGTACTCTCAGGCCTCCCCTTGGTCTATAAAAGGGGACGCCGAGATAGAAGAAAGGGGGGATCTCTCTTTCGCGGCAACTCTCGCATAAGCCCGCATTCACCCGAACACTTCGCACTCACACTCCACACACCCCGTTGCTTGATCGACCCCTCGAGCAACCAACCGACCGCCTAGGGTAGCCCTGCTAGCCTTAGGCCTCAGCTCACGCTGAGCGACCCCGTGTAAACCAGCTTGTACCCCCCCCTGTACGAGCACTTCGGTGCAAGATAATACAAGTCATCCTCCCCCGCTGGACGTAGGGCCTTCTTTGCCCGAACCAGGATAAATCTTGTGTCCTTCTTGCATCACATCTGGGAGAGGGAGCACGCAATATACAAATTTACTAGTTGGTGGTCTTGACCCCCGGGTCATAACACCGACACCAAGTTATTGCGGACATGAAAATCTTGCACCACATTTTGTGATGGGAAGTTGAATAATACTATCTGAACCACCACGCTTCCATGCTTCCATTTTACAATTGTTTGCCTCTATATGTGGGAGAGAGAAAGCAACAATGAATCTCCTAATTTATTTAGGTAACTGAGTGAACTCAGCTAGAGAGAAAGAAAACATGTGCAGTACTTTTTTTGTGGCAGAGCAGCAGCATAATGTGTTAATTATTTTTGTTCCATAAGACAAATATGTCCATATGTCAGGTTTGTTAACTGTCTATTAGTCTATGTAATTTCTAAGTTGTATTAATTGTTACTTAGAAGTTCAGTTGGTAAATCCCAGTCTTTGTTCCTTGGGAGACTCTCCCCCCTCCCTACATGCCTGCCTCCCTCCCTTCTTTCCTTATTCCCTCACACTCACTAGGGTGAGTGTCTTAGTAGAATATTCTTATCTGTTTCCCTAATTGTTTTATTTTTTTATTGTTTGGTTTAACCATTATCATACTTTGGAACCCTTGAATCTGCTTTCACAATCTTAGAAAGCTCCAGGTGCTGTTTGAACAGTTATGAGATCAGTAGAACAGTTCTATGCAAGGATGCAAATAAATAATGATGTGATACCCAAATTTGTTTCCATTTCGCCACTTTAATTTCACAGCTTTGCTATGCACCTTACCATCAAGGATTATGTATTAACTAGAAATTTTGTGTGGGTGCCGCGCATGACCATCCTTAGCTTTTTTTTTTCTTTCTGTAGTTAGATAGATGATTACAAATAATGGTAATTGAATTGTTCTTTATACAATACATTAGTGATATTTTTCGTGTTAATTGAAAATCGTTATTTACCCATGATATGGTTGTATATGTCAATCGCTTTTATTTATAGTCTTACAACTAGTTGTTTACAGTAGGGTCTATTTGTGATGTTAATACTTTTTTAAAAGTCTTAGCAAGTTTGTTGTTGGACATAGTATTTGGGATACCGAGACCAATAAACATGTACGATGTTTTTCATCGTTGGTGTAATTTGGGAAGGACCAAACCAAACTTGTTATTACTAACTGCAGCAGCGTCATTATGTTGGGCAATATGGCTTACAAGAAACGAAGTTGTTTTTTATAATTGTAGACCCAAATCTTTCTTGCAGGTATTGTTCAGGGGAACACACTGGCTCTGGGTGTGGGCGCAGTTACAACGCCATGAGGAACATAGGGATGTACTTGTACATGTCTGTGGCCTCCTCGAAGAGTCCGCATTGGAGTTCTTCGCCTCACATGATGGTTATCTTCTAGTTGGATTGGTCTTTAGTAGTCTAAATTTTTGCGGGTTGTTTTGAGTTTAGTGTTTTCTGGTAAGAACTCAGTTTGTGTGTTTGGGTGTTGTAATTCTGTAATAATGTTCTGATTCTACTTTATGTAGATGAAGCCGGATATTAACTATCCTTTATCTAAAAAAAGCTACTAATATAAACATCGCATTATAATATTCAGATGCTACTAATATAAATATCGAATGAATTTATTTGTTTGAGGATCTGATCTGCAGGATCATTGAAGCATATCAACAAAGTCTGCTGAATGAAGAAGTAGATATTGAGAGTTGGAGCATAAGTGTCTCGATGCCCAAAGCATTTTAGGAGTTTGGATCCTAATGTATAAGAATTAAGGAATATGTAATATCTACATGTTGTATATGGATGATTGACTCTGTCTGGTCTAATAATAAATTAACACCTTTGATGTGGATTTCTTCTTCTATATTATGGTCTCTAGAGTAAATATATTTATGGTGTGCATTAAAAAATAATTCCACAAAATATATTAGAAAAAAGGAAAAAAATGAAAAAAAAAGATGTATCAACTTTGCTTGATACGAATATTAAAATGTCTGAAGGAAGTAGATACGAAAATAATCGTTTTTAAGAAGCGTTTTATGTCTTTTAGATACGTTTGATATTGTGTCTATAAAGTGTCTCATGTTGTCTAGACACATTTGAAAAAGTGTATCTATGATTCCTAACACGGTCCATGTGGAGACGCTACAGACATGCTTTAATGAAGCGTGTCTATACTTCATTAGGGATGAAATAAAACGTATCTAGCCTACAAATAAAACGTATCTAGGGGGTGTTTCTCCCGGGTTAGAAATAAGAGAAGCAACCACTACGTGGTCTCTTTGACTCGTGGGCTGGGCCGGAGAGACTCGCTCGTCTCGGCATATCCATCGTCGGCCTGGTTGAGCTGACTGGCCCATGCATGTTTCCCGGCCTTGCATACATACAGGTAGGCCTAGGCATCATCAGTGTATGTGATGTTTGATTTGAGGGGATGGATCGGACCTGATCACATTATTGGCTCGATCGACATATTATATTTCTGATTATTTTGTGATAGATGTTGACTAATGATAGATGTTGAACATACTGTGAAGTATAATAGAGCTCACCATCTAGGATTAGGAGTAGTAGCTCTCTTTCTTAAAGTCGCCGATGCACCATCGTAATCAATTGCTTCATCGAGAGAGAGAGGAGTGGATCGGATGAAGTTCACCTGTGGTACACGTCACGATCGAGCCGCTACTGCTAGTTACGTAGTAGGATTACCATTTTCATCCACGTGCAGGCCAGGTTTCTTCTATATATACACACACACCCTGCTATATAATCAGTTTATTTGACGTGACAGCCAAAACCTTTCCTTTTTTGCGACGAAAGAAGAATTATATTATATGAAACATGGTACATCAATACATTATAAACACTTTGCAATACGAGAAAGTACCCACGCTGTGAATAACACAACTCAAATCCTAACCTGTTAATCGCTTTGCAGTGTAGATGACCGCAATGACAAACACTCGGCAAATGGCCTGAGAACAACTGCCCAACGAACAACGATCAATATTCCTGTAGGTGTAATTGAGGATCTTTTTCTGGTGAAGGGACTTTGTTCGTTGTTGCTTCTGTTAAAACGTTTGCCTTTAGCCGCCGCCTCAAACCATCTCACAACACAAAATTCAATTTTGATTTTTTTTTGTTTGCCATATATGAACACACAAAAATTTGCTAGTAGTGCGTAGTATTCAAAAAAATGTGTATCATCGAAACAGGAAGAAAAATAGTGTCGGTGTTATGACCCAGGGGGTCAAGACCACCAACTAATAAATTTGTATATTGCGTGCTCCCTCTTTCAGATGTGATGCAAGAAGAACACAAGATTTATCCTGGTTCGGGCACAGAAGGCCCTACGTCCAGCGGGGGAGGATGGATTGTATTATCTTGCACCGAAGTGCTCGTACAGGGGGTACAAGCTGGTTTACACGGGGGTGCTCAGGATGAGCTGAGGCCTAGGACTAGTAGGGTTACCCTAGGTGGTCGGATGGTGGATTGCTTGAGATGTCGATCAAGCAATCGGGTGAGGAGTGGTGTTGCGAACGTGGACAGATGTCTGAATGCGTGAGCCGATATGAATGCGTCCTGCCGATCCCAAATCCCCCTTTTTCTTCTATCCCAGCGTCCCCTTTTATAGATCAAGGAGAGGTCTGATGGTACAGAGATCCTAGACTGTAGAGGCATGGGAGAGGTATCCATGGCGCCATGCTTGCGATGGGACGTCGATCGCTGTAGCGGCGTGGCCTTCCCGTCCTTCCGGTGTTCAGGGCATGGTGATAGGAGACTGGACGTTGCCGAACGTCATGACGCAGTATGGTTGACCTCCTGTAGATGGGTACGGGCTCCATAGTTGAAGTGGGACGGAGCGGATAGGACGGGAGCCATGCCGGAGTGGTTGGAGACGACGGTCGAGCCCCCTGGTCGAGGGAGGGGGGTCGAGGCCAGCGTGACCCTGGCATATCCCTGAAGACACAGTCAAGGGCTGTCCTGTTCATAGCTCGAGGGGGTGCCTCTTGATTCCGTACTTGCGACGTGGCTACAGCGGCCGCACGGTCAACGGAGAGTCGGGGCATGGGCGGCGAGTTGATGGATTTGACTGTGGTAGTGGGCGTCCATGACGTTAGGCGGGGGCAGGTAGGCGCATTGGATCCCCTTTACCCCATACCGGGAGCAGGTGAGCTGATCGAGCCTCCTGCTCGCGGGTCATTCGTTCGACCCCCTGTCCGTCATTCGAGGGGTCGAGGCGGGGGGTCGTTCGTTCAACCCCTGTTTGTCAGTCCAGGTAGAGACGGGGGGTCGTTCGTTCGACACCTGTCCATCAGTCGAGGTAGAGGCAGGGGGTTGTTCGTTCGACCCCTGTCCGTCAATCGAGGTAGAGGTGGGGGGTCGTTCGTTCGACCCCTGTCCGTCAGTCGAGGTAGAGGCGGAGGGGTATCCCTCCTACTATTTTTCCAGTAATAGGCCGGCCCATGACTGGTTGCTGTTGCTGGTGAGGGAGGCCTTTGTGTGATGGGCCTTTCTCCATTGTCTTGATCGGCTGATCGGATCCTGCCTTAAAAATGGTTGCTACGTTGAGCGTTAGATTATCGTAGGTTTAGGGTACCCCTTACCTTTGTACCCGACAGTAGCCCCCGAACCTCTATGTGGATAAGAAGAATCCGTATAGGGGCTTTTACCGATGATCTACAGGGTTAGTAAAAGGTCTGATTCTCCGTGGGTTGCGCGCGAGCGCACCCCGCGGGTTAGCTCCCGAGGCCCCAGAGGAGTGATTAAGAACTCCTTTGGGAGCTTTGACGTATGCTCTATCGAGGGGAGTTAGGATTACCTGGAGTCGTGGCGCCCTATCGAGCGGTCGATTCTGTTCGCAACGCTACGAGCGTTTCACTTCCTTGGGAAGGGGGTGCTCGAGGGCGGCTGTCGAAACCCTTCTGAGGGCTAGCCTTCGCTCCCTCGAACGTTACACTGGAGTCATAGTGCCCTATCGAGGGGTCAACTCTATCTGCCAGGCTATGAGTGTTTTTGACCCTCTTTCGTCGAGGGGTGCCGTGCGTAGTCTAGCCCTTGAGCCTCGTGTGGCTGGGCTTTCACTACCTCCTAGCGTCCTTCCCACGGACCCTTGCGCTCGGATTGTGGGGCGAAGAGCATCGTGCTATCCTCGTTAGGACGAGCCTCGAAGTCCTCTGTGAGCTGGTAACGGGTAGAAATCCGTAACGGGTAGAAATCCAAGTGAGAACTCGTGCCTCGTTCGATAGGGGTCGATAGAAGCCCTGAGGCGTTCTCATTAAGCAAGACCGCGTGGCTTACCTAGGTGCCGACTCTGTTCGATGAGAGTCAGTGGCTCGATGCCTCCCGTCGAAGGGATCCTTGGGTATTCCGTGGTTATGCCTCGGATATGTCCCGGGGGGCCTCGAGAGTTCGTTCTCGAGCTAGGGGCTCGCGCCGGTCCCCCCTGGGTCATCCCTGACTCGAGTACTCGAGGGCGGCTGTGAACCCTGTTCGTGGGGCCAGCCTTCGCCCCCTCGAGATTTGGGGGTGGACCGGAGTCCTTAACCCTGGGTCCTCCCTGACCTCAGGTACTCGGGGGCGGCTGTCGAACCCTGTGCAAGGGCCAGCCTTCGCTCCCTCGAGATTTTGACGGATGGGTCGACGTCCGTTGCATACCTCTGGGGGCTTTGAGGTGTGTTTCATCGAGGGGATTAATATTAACTGGAGTCATAGCGCCCTATCGAGGGGTCAGCTCTGTCTGCCAGGCTACGAGTGTTTTCGACCCTCTTTCGTCGAGGGGTGTCGTGCATAGTCTAGCCTTCGAGCCTCGCGTGGCTAGGCCTTCACTACCTCATAGTGTCGGGTACAAAGGTAAGGGGTACCCTAAACCTGTGCTAAACTAACGACCAACATAGCAACCATTTTTAAGGCAGGATCCGATCAGCCGTTAGAGTTAATGGAGAAAGGCCCATCACGTGAAGGCCTCCCTCACCAGCAACGACAACCAGTCCTGGGCCGGCCCGTTACTGGAAAAACAGTTGGAGGAATACCATTGCCTCTACCTGGACTAACGGACAGGGGGTCGAACGAACGACCCCCCGTCTCCGCCTCGACTGACGGACGGGGGCCAAATGAACGACCCTCCGCCTTTACCTCGACTAACGGACAGGGGGTCGAACGAACGACCCCCCATCTCTACCTCGACTGACGGACAGGGGGTTGAACGAACGACCCCCCGTCTCCACCTCGACTGATGGACAGGGGGTTGAACGAACGACCCCCTGTCTCCACCTCGACTGATGGACGGGGGCCGAATGAACGACCCTCCGTCTCCACCTCGACTGACGGACAGGGGGTCGAACGAACAACCCCCTGTCTCCACCTCGACTGACGGACGGGGGCCGAACGAACGACCCTCCGCCTTTACCTCGACTGACGGACAGGGGGTCGAACGAACGACCCTCCGCCTTTACCTCGACTGACGGACGGGGGCCGAACGAACGACCCCCCACATCGACCCCTCGAGTGACGGACAGGGGGTCGAACGAACGACCCCCGAGCAGGAGGCTCGATCGGCTCACCTACTCCCGGTATGGGGTAAAGGGGATCCAATGCACCTACCTGCCCCCACCTAACGCCATGGGCGCCCGCTACCGCAGTCAAATCCATCAACTCATCGCCCATGCCTGTCATACCCGGTTTTAAGAACAAAACCGGATATACACCATATGTGAGCCCAGGAAGTCAATTCTCACATATAGCCACAGAACAAGGTAATATCAAAAGACAATACTTAAATACATAACATATAAGGTCAAATAAGTAACCTTGAGAGAGCAAACAACGGAAAGACACTCCGATCTTCAGGCGAAGACTCCACTCCACAGGGACTAACTGACTGGTTGATCACAAGCCTAACTGCTCAAGACTCTCGCAAACTGGTACCCATCCGGGATTTTTATCCAAATATTGAAAAGAATAAACAAGCGTAAGTACTTTCGTACTCAACAAGCATATATGGGGTTCATGAGGCTCAAAAAGTTGACACTAGTTTATTGCGGTAAGCATTTTTAGTTGATTCAAAACTTTACAATTGAGGTGTCATAAATTATGCTTAAGCCCCCAAATTAAACCACATGATCATATAGCAACTGAACGAACATCATAATATCATGATAAAGTGATTCATAATAATAAGCAACAAGTAAACAAAGTTTCTGTGAGTTTTCCGTTATTAGTGTGTGAGTTTTCCGGGCCGCTCGTGTCCGTGAGCACGGCTGATATATCAGTTTTACACTCTGCAGAGGTGTACATCTTTACCCACAAGTCGTGATCCCCATATGCCATCACCTCTACCAAGGAAGTGGAGCAGGGTACACTACGAGACCGTTCACAAGTTCCACTGGTAGGTAACAACCCGCTATTCGTTTCCTCAATGGTTAGTACCACCCCTCTTACGAGGGAACTAAGGTGAGCCCCTCTTGCGCCCTTTCGGGTAAGTTGTCACAAACCAGTAGAATTCTAATACTGAGTCAAGCCAGAGCCATATAGCTTGTGGTTGTACTGTATGTCCCAGCTTTTGCTGACAGATAGGATCCTAAATCCATGTTGCTAAAAAGTCAAGTTTTACTTCATCAGTTCATATAGTCATTAATCAAGATTCAAGATCATGCTTATTAATGGAGCACTAGCAATACTACCCAGATGCAAAGATAACCCATAGGATTCCAAGGTTCAAGGTACAAATCTAGATAAGCCGTAAGGTAACAAGATTAGACACATGCATATGATTTGATTTAAAAACATCATGGATAGGACATCAAAGAAGATCCCATATAATACTTGCCTTGAAACAGATCCTCCTTCTAGTTCTAGCCTTCAAAAGATCTTCTAGAAAGCCAACTTCTTCATGATCTCCAACGTAACACTCACCGATTGGACAGAATCACAAATCATTCTGATCATACAAAGCATACAAACATGGCTAAATTAGAACAATACACCAATCAATGAAAAGATTTAAAAAGAAGACGACGCATCTCTACGATCACACAGTCGCAAGGAACACACTAATCAGAGCTACGAAGATCGAGATACATTTACCGAAAGGTTTGCTTTTATAAAAGAGAACTATATGCCTTATCAATTTTATAACTATATAAAAGAGTGTATAAAGTGTTTCAAAGAAACACCTTGTTTAGATTAGGTCAAAATTGTGTGTGGATTTTGAAAACGAAAGTTGAAACTATCATTATTTTATGTATAAAACAAGTTGCAAAGTGGTTAATCAAATTAGGATTTGAACCCATGAAAATACAGAGCTATTAACATGGTATTAAAGATCACTAAAGAAAAGGTTACGCCAATACGAAGCCAACGCAACTCGAACGGAACGAAACGGATTTAAAACGGAGGAGATATGAAATTAACATGATTTTCTATACCAGATTAATTCATTAAAAAGGATTAATCTAAACTTTATTTTCAAAAGACTTTAACATAGATGAAAACTGTACCATTAGATATATCATGAAATTACGAAGCTAATGCAAATTGTTTAGGTCAAATCGGAGTTAAAATGGGGTTTTTATGAGCAAAAGAAAAGCAGTGGCAATTTTGTAGTTTTGAGAAAACGCATTTTGAATGGAACAGAGGAGGTTTACGTTTTCAAAACGAGAAAGCGCAAAAAGGGAATCCGCTTTGGGGGCCACGGGTGCTGCGGTGCGGGACTGACCAGGGCCACGTGGCACTACGGGACAGGGCAGTGCATGGCGTGGCCGTGGACCGCGTGCGGGGGCTCGGTCCACTGGTCTACCGTGGACCGGGGGCGTACCCCTTCGGGGGATCTAATCCCAGTCGTCCGTGCCAGATCGGACGACGCAGGGATGGGGCACGGCGGCGTGGCTGCCGAAACAGAGAAGGAGCATGGCGGCACCATGGCCGGGGTGCGGCGGCGCGAGGCTAACCACCGCTACAGTGCACGATTCGCAACGCGGAACGGTCGGGGAGAGAGAGGGAGAGACGGGGAGCACGTCGGTGCTATCGGTTGGACCGATTGGGCGACGAACGCGGCAGTGCCCGCGATATAGCGGCTCGGCAGTTCTGGCGATCCCGCGCGGAGGTAGAGAGAAGGGCATGGGGAGGTTCTGGAGCATCTGGTCGCTCCCTTACCACAATGCGGAGCTCAGAGAGTGACTGGACGGAGCAGAGGGGCTCGGCAAGCGCGGGGCGACGGCGGCGGTGGTCTGTGTTCGCGGCGGCGGCTCTGGTGTAACTGTAGTGCTTTGCGAAGCCAAGGTGGAGGCGGTGGAGTGCAGGGCTCGGCTATTTATAGCCGGGGGCGCGTTGTGGATGGAAGGGAAACATCCCCGTGCCTCAATCTCACTCGAATCGCGCTTGGCGGCCAAGGAAAGTGGCGGCGCGCGAAGAAGGAAAGGAGGGAGGAGGAAGAAGGCAGGTGGGGATGCGGCAGAGGTGTGGGTCCGCTCTGGCAGCGAGGAGAGGCGGGGTGCTGGCATCCGCGCGGTTGGGAGGGAAGTCACGGGCGCCATTCCCGTTCGGCGGAAGGAAGCGGCAGCGCGAGGAAGGAAAGGGGGAAGGAGGAAGAAGGCAGGTGCGTCGGGCGGCTGACGTGTGGGTCCCACTTGTCGGCGCTTCCAACGAGCAGGCCGGTTGCTGGGCCTCTGCGTGCGGGAAAAGGAAGAAAAGGCCGAAGGGAGGGAGAGGGGGATGGGCCTGCGGGGTTGGCCGAGGCCCATGCGGGAAGAGAAGGTGGGGGGGGGGGGAGTTGGTGGTGCTGGGCCAACGGCTATGGGCCAAAAACAGGGAGGGGAGAGAGTTTTGTTTTTCTTTTTATTTCAAAGCTCTTTGCAAAACCATATTCAAATTCATTTTGAACCCTCATTTAAAGTTTGAAACATGACAAACAATACAAAAATCCAAAATGCATGGCATGAATGCTCAAACATGTTACTACCTTAAGAAAATCTTTATTTCAATGAAAAGTTTTATTTTTCCTACATTTTCATGAGCACCAAAAACACAATAAAATCAATTTAATCCTATTTTCAAGAAATGAAATTTTGGGGTGTTACAATGCCCTGGACCTCTGTCAACTACGCTGCCGCTGTAGCCACGTCACAGGTACGGAATCCAGAGGCACCCCCTCGAACCTTGAACAGGATGGCCCTCGACTGTTTCTTCAGGGATACGACAGGGTCACGCTGGACTCGACCCCCCTTGACCAGGGGGCTCGACCGTCGACTCCAACCACTCCGGCATGGTTCCCATCCCATCCGCTCCGTCCCACCTCGACTGTGGAGCCCGTACCCGACTACACGAGGTCAACCGTGCTGCGCCATGACGTCCAGTCTGCTATCACTATGCCCTGAACGCCGGAAGGACGGGAAGGCCACGATGCCACAGCGATCAACGTCCCATCGCAAGCATGGAACCGCAGACACCCCTCCCATATCTCTACAGTCTAGGATCTCTGTACTCTCTTGCCTCCCCTTGGTCTATAAAAGGGGGCGCTGGGATAGAAGGAGGGGGATTCGAATCGGGACTCGAAGGACAGAAGAGGGAACTTGAGACCCAAGAGGACAGACCGAGATCACCCCACACATCCACTCCCGTCTGCTTGATCGACGCCTCAAGTAATCCACCATCCGACCACCTAGGGCAGCCCTGCTAGTCCTAGGCTTTAGCTCACTCCGAGCACCCCATGTAAATCAGCTTGTACCCCCCCTGTACGAGCACTTCGGTGCAAGATAATACAATCCATCCTCTCCCGCTGGACGTAGGGCCTTCTGTGCCCGAACCAGGATAAATCTTGTGTTCTCCTTGCATCACGTCTGGGAGAGGGAGCACGCAATATACAAATTTACTAGTTGGTGGCCTTGACCCCTGGGTCATAACACCGACAATTGGCGCGCCAGGTAGGGGGGTTTGCGTGTCGATCAACTCCGAACTACTCTCCCAGATGGATTCCACGATCCCGTCACTTCCATTCGCCACCATCATCTGGTTCGGGAGCCTAGAGTTTATGTCCATGGGCCGCGACCATGACATGGTTCTACTCTCAGGTGGTGGCACGGATAACAGCAGCCCCGCTACACTAGGGCCAAGGAGGACCAGACGACGGTCCCACCACTCGCGCCTTTCGCCCGCGACCAGGAGGGGGCACGAACGACGCAACCGCACTCTTCACTACGCGGATCCCGAGACGCGGATGCCGTCCCCCCGGCCTCAGCTGGTGACACAGTTCCTCCCTTCGGGAGCCTGTTTGACCCATGCCTGCGGGCCGGGGCGGGCACCTCCTTGAGCATGACTTTGGCTCTGCCATACTGTTGACACAAAAAGCGTCAGATCTGTGAACACCTCGGGCTATTACCCAAAGCTCGATGTCGAGGGCGTGCCAGTCGATTTGACCAATCAATCGACAAGGATGATAACTATGACAAACTGAACGAGACGACAGCGATGCGCCCAGACGTCAAGACTCAGATTGATCACGGGTAACTAAAGCAGAGCTAGACGAGGCAAATAGCGATGCGCCCGGATTGCCAAAGCCTAGAGGTACTCCCAAGCGGAACTAACAAGGATTTTGATGGAGATCAAGGTGATGCAGCCCGTCGAAAGCTTGAAGAACTCGTTAAAGCTATAACTAATGCATGATAAAGGTAAATTGTGATAAAAGTAGGATAAAAAGTAGAATTGGTTTGTTTTTGATTGGATTGATATCTTTATTCCATAGCCCTCGGGCTCATATTTATACTCCCACATGGAGAGTTGTACAATGACACGACACATATTTTTCCTAAAACAAACTCCTACTTTAAAGGAAACTGACTCGCGCAGGAGCCGGATAGCAATATTTATTTCCTAAACAAACACACCTATTTTAAAGGAAAATAAACGACTCATGCAAGAGTTGGACTCAAACTACTATAACAATACTGGTATAAAACACCAGTTTCCTTATTCTTCTCTTCGATGAAAACTTTAAATCGGCAGATCCCTTTAATCCGCACTTTCCTTCTTTCGACCACCGGCAACCTTCTGCTGCCGCCAAGCACTATGTTACGCCCATCAGCATCGGCAACACTTTCCCGATCGGCAATCGGTAGCATCTTCTTCATCGGTAATCGGCAACGAGCCCTCATCGGCAATCGGCAGCCAACCTTCATCGGTAATCGGCAACTAGCTTTCATCGGCAATGATTCTTCATCGGCAACCACCAATCAACCTCTGTCGGCAAAGATTACCCAGCCTTCATCGGCAACATACTTGACCTTCTGTAGCACTCTCCCATCGGCCATATCAGCTCATACTTTACCGACGCCGATGGAGAATAGTCACCAGCCAATCAAGCTTCGATCCATTTGACACGTGTCGAAAAACGGTGTCAACACATGCCCCCCAGTTTCGGAGCGTATAACTTTATGTGCCGAAACTCTCTCCACTGTAGCCGTTGTTGTAGCCATTGCTGTAGCCGTTATCTCCGAGATAGGCGTACGGTTTCCTCGATCCCCGCATGTGGAACTGCAATTAAATAATAAAATCCCTCGATTGTAGCACGAACAGTTACTTACCACCTCGATTACCGCGCGTATCCACCGCGAGCCTCCCTACATTCTTGCACAGTGTGGAACAGAACCCAAAATGCCCTTGAACAGGCTTATAAAAAATACTAGGGTCCACACCATCCTTTTTACCCGAGCCCATTTTCACTTTCACCTTCCTGCCTTCGTCTTCAACCTCCGGCTGCCCTGAAGAACACAAGCTCGAGCAACAGTACCCTTCGCAATCTAAGGACGAACCAAGCACCCCTCCGGCTCCAAATGGCGATCCAAGTTGACATCCCGAAGGTAAGATCCATTCCTCATCTAATCCAACCTCTCTTTTTTGCGCAAAAAACCTGATTTCACCTCTGTTCTTCCTTCTGATTCGTCTTTTTCTCGAACCCTAGGAGCTGTACAACAAAGTCATCATCCCTCTTGTCGGTTCCAATCTTAGCTGCCTAGGCCCAATGGGCAATCCAGACCCCACTTCCATCATCAACGCAGAAACCAATAGGATACCATTTAGATCTGAAAGCTTTGGTCTGGGATTGTGGAAGGATACATTCCGTTCATGGCCCAAGCACACCAAAGGATGGAAAAACTGGTATCTGAGGTTGGCAAGGTCACAGCAGGTGTACTGGCAGGAGCGTAGCTTAGATCAATGCATTAGGCTCTCAATTACCGATGGAGAGAAGAATGAGAACTTAATGATAGCAACTTCATACTTCTGGTCCGATAGCATGAATGCCTTCCTCTTCAGGCATGGACCAACTACTCCTACCCTTGCCGATGTCTACATGTTGACCGGCTTGGACATCACTTCTGCCGATACGCTTAGCCTCTTCAACAGAAAAGCTGAGCACAAGGTGAACACCCACAGTATCGGCGGCTGGACAGGCTACATTCAGGATCATCAGAAAACTGGATCGGTAAGCCAACGGGAGCATGCCATCTTCTTAAACATGTGGTTAGAAAAATTTGTCTTCTGTGGCAAAACTATCGGCCCGACCACCATGCACCTTCCTGCGGCCGAACTACTTGCCAATGGCACAAGGCTCCCCTTAGGCAAGTACCTCCTCGGGTCAGTTTACTGATTGCTGCACCAAGTATCCAACAAACTGCTGCTAGGAGAGCCCATCGGCAATTTCGGAGGCCCCTGGTGGTTCATCAATCTATGGCTGAACGCACACATGCACAAGGCCCTCGAGTTTGATCTGTTTGCCCAGCAATTCCCGAGGGACATATCAGAAGATTACCGATGTGATGATGATGAATCGGCAACTCGAGCTCCGCTCAACTTTGGAGAAGCCATCATAATGCTGCCGGGCACCGATGCCGATGTAGAGCACTTCGGCTACTTTTTCCAAAGGTTCTACAACGGACTTCACTCCTCAGAACGGACTTGGTGGCCGTATCTTGATGAACAGAACCATTTTCCACTGCTGTTCCACTTGACCGATATGAGCTTGCCTGAAAACCAAGCAATTATGAGGGCTAGCATCACTCCCCAAGCTCTCCCAGTAAACATCTTCGGATCTGGGAAGAATGCTCCGCCATCGTACGAGTTTTACTATCCATCGGCAGCGGCGAGACAACTGGCATTTGGCCAACTGCCGATCAAGCTGTGCTATTCCAATGTAGTAAAACCCAGACAGACAATCTCCAGCAATCTGGATTGGAACAAAGTCATCAGCCTCCCTGCCGATGCCGATTTGTCAGACCTCGACTTGTCTTCCTGGACGCCGACCTCCTTCATCACCAACGAATTCAAGTCTTGGTGGCAAGAATGGAAGTGCCAGCTACTCGCCAAGTCTTCACATTATTATCGGCACTTAATCGACGCCGATTATGTCATCCCCGACGATGCAGTAAGTCTTCCTTCCGATGTACTTTTATGATTTTATTTCACTTGTCATCGGTACCAACACCTAACTCTTATGCCCCTTCGCACCTTTGAACTTGACAGGCCGATGATCCAGTCCCCACAACGAGCAACAGCGGTAGACCCTTCAAACTCCGGATGATGGGTCCTATATCGATCATCGGCAACAAAGCCCCATCACTGGCTGCCTTTACGCCCCAACAGGTACCTTTGTCGATGCCTACAACAGCTCAGGCTACATCGGCTGCCGCTGTTGCCTTCACGCAAACTTATGCAGTAAACTATTTACTTGTACCGATCATGCATTGTTCCATCGGCAATATTTATCTTGCATAACTCGCTTTTCATTTTCAGGCATTATGGTCATCGGCATCTGCTCACAGAATACAACTAACTTCTGACCCTATTGCCGATATCCCCCAGTCTTCATCCAAACGGATTGGCTCTCCTACTGCTGCGCCGACAAAGAAAAGGCGCTTGAGGCTGGCTTCCCCTCCGCCATCGGCTCCAACTGCACCATCAGCTGCCGATGCACTGCCAGCAGAGCTTCCAGTTCCAGTCGCGCCACCTGCCGACGGGTCATCGGTAGGAGCTCCATCGACCTCCGTACCTGAACAGCCGATGGATGACGCCCCCGTCTAGGAGATCGAAACGGCATCGGCATCGACACCGGCTGTGGTGACTGAAGAAACAACTCCCGCCGTAGCAGCGGAGGTAGCATTGGCGTCGGCATTGCCAACCAGATTATCTGGCGAAGGAACCACTCAAGCTCCCGCAGCAGCAACGACGTCGGCATCGGCACCGTCGATCCAGGTCCCCGATGACATAGTGCCACCCCAAGAAACCGCCACTACATCGGAGGCGATACCAGCAACAACCACGCCAAGACTAGAAGCGTCAGCTGCCTCCCCAACACAGGCTCAGTCATCGGCGTCTGCTGCCGATGTTCAAGATGAAGCTGGACCGTCTGGCATGCCAAGCCCTAGGCAGGAGATCCGCTTCAAGACGGTAAGTAGATTACCTTAAAGCTCACAGTATAGTTTTACAATCAGCATACTTTAACCTCTGTTTTCAGGCCCAAGACTCACCGGATAGCCTCTTCTCCTACAGTCTAAACCTTCAGACCGGAGATGAGCGCCAAGGTCGCCTCCAAACAGACAGTCTATTCTCCTTCGCCGTCGACGTCCCCGATGACGACGAAGAGGAGAGTTCCCGCCCGGCTCTATCGGCAGAAGTCAAGTCCAAGCTTGAGGAGTTGCTCTCCCTACTACTGCAAGATACTTCCCAACTTGTCCAGGACTCATCGGCGGCAAGGATTATATTCAAAGATATCCAGAGCCATCTTTCCGCCGATGCAGCAGAAACCATCCTCCAAGCAGCTTCCATTGACGTCAAACAAATTCAGTACCAGCGGCTTACTCGTCGCATTGCCGATAGAGCGGCCCAAGCCAAGAGGGAGGAAGAGAAGTTCATATTTAAAGGCCTTGCCGATGAGAAGCACAGAAGCATCGGTCAAGCCAAAACTTCCATCGGCAACCTCGACCAGGAAATCTCTCGGCTATCGGCGAGGAAAGAGGAGCTGCTGGCAGAACTGCAACAGATTGAAGAGGGTCTGATAGCTGCCAATCAATAGAAGACCCAACTGTCTGACTCCATCGGAGCTTTGCAGCAAGAGAGGGATCAATATGCTCGGCAAGCTATCTCATGGAAGAAGAAGATCAAGCCGGTTGAGGGCTCTGCCGATGCTGACGCTCAGGAGTTAGATGAAATAGACCAAATTCGCCTGCGTGCGATAAATGTTATTCATTCCTTATTTTGATGTCTGTAGTATCGGTAGGAATGTAACCTAATACTTAATTTTGTTTTGTAATATAACGCCAGTTTGCTTTTACCGATGTTTTTATAAGTTCACTTTTCATCGGCATTTGACTAAGCATCATGCGTCTACCCACACGCTAGGGTAATATCTCTTCAAGTATTTGCCGTTGATCGCCCTAGAAAACGTCATCCCCTCGAGGGTTTCCAAAATGTACGCATTACCAGGAGCAGACTGTTTTATCCGATAAGGACCTTCCCAATTAGGGGACCACTTTCCAAACTTAGAGCTCTTAGTCCCAATCGGTAAAATCAACTTCCAAACCAAATCACCATCGGCAAATTCTTTTACCTTTACTTTCTTATCATACCATCGGGCAACCCTCTTCTTGTTCTCTTCAATATTAATTAATGCTCTCAACCGATGACCTGCCAAATCTTCTAACTCATCTTTCATCAGAGTAACGTAATCATCGGTCGTCAACTGATCTTGAAAAGATAATCGCCTAGAACCAGTTTTAATTTCCAAGGTAGGACAACATCGTGTCCATAAACCAACTGATACGGCGAGACCTTGGTTGCACCATGACAAGCCATCCGATATGACCATAAAGCTTCGTTCAACACCACGTGCCACCTTCTAGGGTTTTCTTCAATCTTGCGCTTTATAAGCTTAATGACTCCTTTATTAGTCACTTCGGCTTGACCGTTAGCTTGAGCGTAATAAGGAGAAGAATTTAACACCTTGAAGCCCATGCTAGCAGCAAAGTCATCAAACTCTCCCGATGTGAACATGGTCCCTTGATCGGCGGTAATGGTCTGAGGAATACCAAATCGGTAAACAATATGCTCCTTAACGAAATCCACCATGTTTGCCGATGTCACCTTTTTCAACGGAATTGCCTCAACCCATTTAGTGAAGTAATCGGTAGCAACAAGTATGAACTTGTGCCCCTTGCTCGACGGCGGATAAATCTGGCCGATGAGATCAATAGCCCATCCTCTGAACGGCCAAGGTTTAATTATAGGATTCATTGCCGATGCAGGCGCCCTTTGCACATTACCAAACTTCTAACAATCTTGGCACCCTTTGAAATAATTGAAACTATCTTCCAGGATTGTCGGCCAATAATATCCATTCCGCCTAAACATCCACTTCATCTTGAATGCCGATTGATGCGCTCCACATACACCTTCATGGATCTCACCCATCAACTCCCTTGATTCCTCTTTGCCAAGACATCTGAGAAAAACTCCGTCAATTGTCCGATAATACAACTCATTATCAAGGAGCACATACTTAGTGGCTTGGAACCTTAGGCGCCTTTCAACTTTTCTGGATGGATCCCTCAAGTAATCGGCAATCCCCTTTCTCCAGTCATCGACATCTGTTACCGATGTCGTGACTTCCTGAATCGGCTGATATCCTGAGGCATTCTGTGCCAGCCGATTAGCCTCTTCATTATGCAACCTTGGAATGTGCTCAAGGCGGTACTCTTTGAACTCCTTTAACAACCGCAGACACCGCTCATGGGCTGCAATTAACAGTTCACTTCAGCACTCATATGTCCCGATCAGCTGATTAATCACCAACATGGAATCACCGAAGATTTCAACGGCATCGGCATGCACCTCCCTGAGCAGTTCTAACCCTTTAAGCAAAGCCTGGTACTCAGCCTGATTGTTCGTTGAAGTAGCAACAATTGGCAAAGAAATCTCATACCTCTGTCCTCGGGGTGAAATTAATAGAATACCGATACTTGCTCCATCCTTGCACGTAGACCATCAAAGAACAGAGCCCAAGGGGCAATTTCAACAAAGCCCACCATATTGCAGTGCTGAGTGACAAAATCGGCCATCACCTGACCCTTAACAGCCTTTGCCGATTTATACCTTAGGTCAAATTCAGATAATGCCAGAATCCATTTACCGATTCGTCCACTCAAAATCGGCATTGACAACATGTACTTGACCACATCATCTTTGCAGACAACAATACATTCGGCCGACAGTAAGTAGTGTCTTAATTTAGTACAAGAGAAGTATAAACATAAGCACAATCTCTCTGTGGCCGAATACCTGGTTTCAGCGTCCACCAACCTTCTGCTCAGGTAATATATTACACGCTCCTTCCCTTCAAACTCTTGAATTAAGGCTGACCCGATAACACCGTCATCGGCAGACAAATATAACCTGAAAGGCGTCCCGTGCTGAGGTGGAACTAAGACTGGGGGATTTACCAAGTACCTTTTAATCTCTTCTAGGGCTGACGGCTGCTCCTCTCTCCATATAAATTCCTGATCGGCCTTCAACTTTAACAGAGGACTAAAAGATTTAATCTTACCAGACAGATTGGATATAAATCTTCTAATGAAATTAATCTTGCTGATCAGAGACTGCAGCTCAGTCTTGTTTTTGGGAGCAACTACCCTGTTAATTGCATCAATAGATTTTTTGCCGATTTCGATGCCTCTCTGATGTATCATGAAGCCCAGAAACTGCCCTGCCGATACGCCAAACGCACACTTGTTAGGATTCATCTTCAGCCCATGCTCCCTCGTGCACTCCAATATTTTTCGCAAATCGGCAAGATGCTTCTTGAAGTCTCCAGACTTAACCACCACATCATCAATGTAGATCTCAACAATTGTGCCGATGTATTTATGAAAGATAAAATTCATCGCCCTCTGATAAGTAGCACCGGCATTCTTCAAGCCAAAAGTCATGACTACCCACTCAAACAAGCCGACGTGACCTGGACACCGGAAAGCAGTCTTGGGTATGTCTTCTTCAGCCATGAATATTTGATTGTACCCAGCATTACCATCCATGAAGCTAATAATTTGATGTCCAGCAGCAGCATCGATCAGCAGATCGGCAACGGGCATCGGGTAGCCATCCATCGGCGTGGCCTTGTTCAAGTTCCTGAAATCAATACAAACACGAAGTTTTCCATTCTTTTTATACACAGGAACCACATTAGAAATCCAATCGGCATATCGGCATTGCCGAATAAATCCAGCTTCGATCAACTTAGTAATCTCAGCCTTGATATCGGGTAAGATAGTAGGATTGCATCGGCGCGCCGGCTGTCGATGTGGCTGGAAACCAGACTTGATGGGTAACCGATGTTCGACTATCGATCGGTCTAAACCAGGCATCTCTGTATAATCCCAAGCGAAACAATCTTTATTTTCTTTTAATAAATCAATTAACTGCTGCTTACATTGGGAATCTAACTTAGCACTGATAAAAGTAGGCCTAGGTTTACTACCATCGCCGATGTCAACCTTGAGCAAGTCATCGGCGGACGTGAAGCCCTGCCCCAGCTTTCCGTCATCGGCAAACTGATCCATCAAGACTCCTCAGGACTGACTGCTTGGATCGGTTTGATGCGGTAATCGGCGACTTTGAGGAACTCTTTGTCCCAGGCTTCGCCAGATATGCACCTGGTCTGCTCATAAGTGTCTAACTCCGCCGATGCAACAGTAGATGGGGCCTCACCGCGGACGACTTCAATTCTATCCCCAATCCACTGTACCAAGCTCTGATGCATAGTAGAAGGGACACAGCAATTAGCATGAATCCAGTCCCTCCCAAGGAGCAAGTTGTAGGTGCCTTTGCCGCTGATTACGAAGAACGTTGTCGGCAAAGTCTTGCTGCCGATGGTTAGTTCAACACATACGGCTCCCATGGTGGTTGACTCATTGCCTTCGAAGTCCTTGAGCTTCATGTCGGTCTCGACCAAGTCCCGATCGCCTTTACCAAGCTTCCTGAACACGACATAGGGCATTATGTTGATCGACGCGCCGCCATCCACTAGCATTTTGGTCATCGGCTGACCATCCACCTTGCCCTTAACAAACAGAGCCCTCAAGTGCTGCCTCTCGTCTTCGGCCGGCCTTTCGAAGATAGCCGCCATCGGGTCCAGCACCAACTGTGCCATCTCGGCAACCTCTTCATCATCGCTGACGGGTGCCATAAACTCCATCGGCAACATGACAACCATGTTTATATCTGCCGATGGGCCTCTGTCCTTGCGCTTCGGCCTCCATTGCTTCTCCTCCGAGGGTTCTGCACTGTCACATAGGTCGTCGCGGCGCTGGCGCTGAATTCTCCTCTTCTGGGTCTTAGTCAAACCCTTAGGGCACCAGGGAGGAAGCTTGGTCTTCCAGACAGGTTGATGCTGCCTCTCACTGCTTACATCGGCACTTCTTCCGATGTTGGGATCCCTGGAGAATATCTCCTCGTCGGACACTCTAGCGTTGGCCATCTCCTCGAGCTCCCTCTGGTCAACACGACTGCCAAGCCGATCATGGGCACTGAGCTTGCCCCCCAGTCGGTCATGTGCCGATCTGTCTTCTCTGAGCGGCCGGGCGTACCTGGGTGCCTGATCATCAAAACAAGGTCGCTTACCTGACCAATCGGCTGTGTGGTACCCATTGCATTCTGGACAGTCATCGGTAGTAGGCAGCTTGATGCCTTCCTCCCAGCAATGAACGAAGAAGGGACACCTCCAATGGTCCTTATGCCGAAGCCATTCTCGATGCTCTTCCTCCTCTTGCCGATACTACTCTTCACGTGATTGCCGATGATAGCGCCTTGACTGTTTATGGGTGATCACCACTCCAGGAGCCCTGTTGGCGCTGTTACCTTCATCGGCAACCTTCTTACCCTTTCTGTCATCGGCAAGCTTTCCTGCGTCGTGCTTAAGCACTTGGTAGTCAGGATCTACCGATGAATTCCTTCTGGCGGCTTCCGATGTCAGCACTTTGGTTTTTTCGTTGATCTCCACCATGTTGTTTGGGAACGGGTGTTGATCTATCTTCATCGGCTTCTGGGCTTTAGAGTTTTCAAACTTAATACTCCCAGACTCAATCTCCGACTGCAACTGCTGCCTGAATACTTTGCAGTCATTGGTACTGTGTGAGGTTGCATTATGCCACTTGCAGTACCTAATCTTCTTGAGCTCTTCGGCCGATGGAATCACTTGATTGGGCGCCAACTTGATTCGCCCCTCTTGCAGCAATAGGTCAAACATCCTATCGGCCTTGGTGATATCAAAGGTGAACCTTTCTGTTTCTTTTTGGCCGAACGGACAAGACACAGGCTTCTTATCCTTCACCCATTCGGCCGCATCGACATTCAGCTCTTCATCCGATCCAGAGTCTTCTTCTCTCCCGATGAAGGTCACCTTCTTGTTCCAAGTCTTCCTGGGCTCAAAGGCTTTGACATCCTGATCGGCAATCCTCTGCACCAGGTGACTTAGGCTCTCAAACTCCTGGGACGCGTACTTGTCCTTGATGTGCGGCAGTAACCCTGGAAGGCCAAATCTGCTAGTTGCCGATCATCAAGCACCAGACTGTAGCACTTGTTCTTCACATCCTGCAGCCTCTGCACAAAACTTTCTACCGATTCGTCGTTGCGCTGTCTCATTTTAACCAAATCGGTAAGCTTCTTCTCATGTATGCCAGCAAAGAAGTATTTGTGAAATTGCCTCTCCAGATCGGCCCATGTAATTATAGAATTTGGAGGCAATGATATGAACCACGTGAAAGCCGATCCAGACAATGATGACGATAACAGTCTCACCCTTAATTCCTCCCTGCTGGCAGCCTCCCCGCACTGGATAATGAAGCGGTTGATGTGCTCCATCGTCGACGTGTCGTCTTGGCCGGAGAACTTGGTAAAATCAGGCACCTTGTACCGATTTGGGAGAGGAATCAAGTCATATGCAGGCGGGTACGGGGTCCGATAGGAGTATGTATTGACCTTGGGTTTGATACTGAATTGCTCCTTCATGACTTCGGCAATCTTGCCGACCCAATACGCATCCTGCTCCTGCCGACTCATTGGCTGATTATCGACTGGTGGAGTCGGCTGACGCGCCTCTTAGAGATGTGCAGTAGTCATGGGCGCGGCACCAGTCATCTGGACGCTATGCATCGGCTGATTTACCGATGGATAGATTGGCATGCTTGGCGGAGTCGGCTGACACGCCCCTTGAAGATATGCAGTTGTCGCAGGCGCAGCATTAGTCATTTGCATGCTATGCATCGGTTGGCTTACCGATGGATGATTTGACATACTTGGCGGAGTCGGCTGAACTGTTACGTTCATCGGTTGTTGTACCGATGATCCGCCTTGGATGTAAGCTGGGCCTCCATAATAACACATTGGCGCGCCGGGCTACTGAGCTGGTGGCTGGTTGACCCATCCCATATTGTAAGGCATCGGCATGTGACTTGCCGATGGTTGATAGCTGACCGGAGCATGCGGCTCTTGAATCTTGGAGCAATTGATCACCAGATTGTCTTGGGGATACGGAGCTCCGGCTTGAGCGTTTGCCGCCAGAGATTGACTACCGGTGGTTATAATGTGTTGCATCGGCATAGAGCTTGCCGATGGTGGCATCAGAGGTATGTTGGGGATCACTTGGAGATCATCTGATGGCACTTGTATGGTTGGAGCAGGCGCGGAGTTGTGCATCACATGAGCCATCGGCTGTGGCTGTGCTGCCGATGCTGTAGAGTTCTTCCAGGTTGAACCGTCTCCCTACACCAGGTTAGAGCCAGCATATAGATTCGGAGGCATACCGTATCCCCACCAGTTAGCGGGGCCTAGTCCTGAAGTTGCCGACGCGGCTGGTTCTGCGTTGAACTTGGTAGCATCGCCGGCGTTCGGTCTTGGTGACGTAGCCACATCGGCAGACGGTTCCACCGGGGTGGAAGACGCCATCTGAGCCGCCGATGGGCTTGCAGATGCCATCCCAGGTTTGTCCTGCTTTGAATGTTTGTGCAACAGCATTGTAGACTGTATTGGACAGCACGCTAGAGTGGTTAATCAAAGCTTGACTTACAGCGGCGTTAACCATCTCTTGTAGCTTGCCAGGGTTGGCGTTGTACGTGACCTGCCGTGGCAACGGCGGATCTTGCTTCTGAATTGCTTCGCCGCTCCTGCTGAGGCTGAAGGATTTGAGATACAGCTGCCTGTATTCCTCCATAGCCCGCTCCATGGCCTGCTTCTGATCATCTTTCAGATCGGCCTCAGACACTTCAATGACATTCCTCTGATTAACATCGGCGTGATCAGCCATGCCGGATGTGTAGATTTGTATAATCAGGTCCCACCGGGTGTGCCAAAAGAGGTGTTGACACAAAAAGCGTCAGATCTGTGAACACCTCGGGCTATTACCCAAAGCTCGATGTCGAGGGCGTGCCAGTCGATTTGACCAATCAATCGACAAGGATGATAACTATGACAAACTGAACGAGACGACAGCGATGCGCCCAGATGTCAAGACTCAGATTGATCACGGGTAACTAGAGCAGAGCTAGACGAGGCAAACAGCGATGCGCCCGGATTGCCAAAGCCTAGAGGTACTCCCAAGCGGAACTAACAAGGATTTTGATGGAGATCAAGGTGATGCAGCCCGTCGAAAGCTTGAAGAACTCGTTAAAGCTATAACTAATGCATGATAAAGGTAAATTGTGATAAAAGTAGGATAAAAAGTAGAATTGGTTTGTTTTTGATTGGATTGATATCTTTATTCCATAGCCCTCGGGCTCATATTTATACTCCCACATGGAGAGTTGTACAATGACACGACACATATTTTTCCTAAAACAAACTCCTACTTTAAAGGAAACTGACTCGCGCAGGAGCCGGATAGCAATATTTATTTCCTAAACAAACACACCTATTTTAAAGGAAAATAAACGACTCATGCAAGAGTTGGACTCAAACTACTATAACAATACTGGTATAAAACACCAGTTTCCTTATTCTTCTCTTCGATGAAAACTTTCCATCGGCAGATCCCTTTAATCCGCACTTTCCTTCTTTCGACCACCGGCAACCTTCTGCTGCCGCCAAGCACTAAGTTACGCCCATCAGCATCGGCAACACTTTCCCGATCGGCAATCGGCAGCATCTTCTTCATCGGTAATCGGCAACGAGCCCTCATCGGCAATCGGCAGCCAACCTTCATCGGTAATCGGCAACTAGCTTTCATCGGCAATGATTCTTCATCGGCAACCACCAATCAACCTCTGTCGGCAAAGATTACCCAGCCTTCATCGGCAACATACTTGACCTTCTGTAGCACTCTCCCATCGGCCATATCAGCTCATACTTTACCGACGCCGATGGAGAATAGTCACCAGCCAATCAAGCTTCGATCCATTTGACACGTGTCGAAAAACGGTGTCAACACATAGCGTCATCTCAGAGGGTCCCTGTGGCTTCTCCGACATACTCGACCGTGTCACCGCACAACCTGTTTCCTCATGGGCTCTACAACAGCGCCAAACTCTGTTCTACTTTTGTAGGCTCGCAGATGCAGGCACGTCACGGGTCCTCAGGGAACCTGCCACGTGCAATGATCAACCTCGTCACCATCCCTCCACCGGATGAGGTGCCTAGAGCCACGACGAGCCCCGACCCCGGGTTGTCACACCTGGGGCACGTTGCGGCGACGGTTGGAGGAAGAGCGCAGGGGATCCTTCCCCAACTTCTACCACGTCTACCCCGACTCGGACTCCCCCGATGAGGATCACGATCCCACCCGGGAATGTTTCCACCTCGACGGTCAGGCTGACTCCCAGGACGACATCAACGATGCCGTGGCTACGGATGAAGGAGGAGGTGGCAACGCTACACCGACGCGAAACGCCGACCCCCGAGTCCTGACAAAGCCGATCCACCTCAGGACGTCCAGATCGCGCAAGTCCGAGAGCTGCTCGCCAAGCTCGAAGAAGAGCGCCTACGACTTCAGCAGCTCGAGCACGCCCTCGAGCAAGATCGCGGGCGCCCACAGGGTGGAGGAGCTCGTGAGCAGGCCCGGAAGTCCATCGACAGATCGTCGAGGAGGGGGCAAACGAGCGTCGCGTCTACAACCGTGCCAGCCAAAATGTCATGGCATCCGCAATGCTGCTCCGCGACATGCCAGCAGCATCGACGCCCCAGGCATGACGCGTCGGGGACGAAATCCAGGGGCTTCTCCAAACTGCGGCCATACAGCAAGCAGAGAGCTCAGCCTCGAGGCGCAGAGGAGCTGCCTTCGAGCAGCGGGGCATGCCCCCTCGACAGAATTGAGAGGTTTCTGTCCACCAAGGCAAGGCGCCCCAAGGCGGAGTGTAGCGGCAACCAGTTCGAGACCGCATCATCGACAATCGACAACCGTGAGACGCACGACGCGACATCAACGAGAACAAACGACGCTGGCACGGTGACGCTGAGGCTCGAGGTTACAGTGCTCATCGAGCTGGGCGCTACGACAGCGACGAGGATCGACGTCGATCTCTGAAACCACCAGGGCCACGAGTCTTCGGCAGGACCATCCGGCTAACCGCCTTGCCCGTCCGTTTCCGTCCACCCACCAGCCTGGTCAAGTACAACGGCGAAACCAAGCCAGAGCTCTGGCTCGTTGATTTCAGGCAGGCATGTCAGCTAGGAGGAGCCGACAACGACCACACCATCATTTGGCAACTCCCGCTCTTCCTCTCCGACACCGCGCAAAGATGGCTCGAGGAACTCCCCCCCGGACTTGATCCAAGACTGGCCTGACCTGGTCAGGATCTTCGAGGGGAATTTCAAGGGCACCTACGTATGGCCAGGAAACTCCTGAGATCTCCGCAGCTGCAAGCAGAAGCCAGGGGAAACCCTCTGTGACTTCACCCGACGGTTCTCGAAGCAACGAACTGCGCTAACCCACATCTCCGACCACGACATCATCACGGCATTCGTCGCCGGGACAACCTGCAAAGAGTTGGTGCGGGAGATGGGGTGGAACACCCCCAAGACCGCCAATGAGCTCATGGACATCGTCGCCAACTATGCGGCCAGCGGGGAAGCCGTTGGCGCGTTCTTCTACGCATCCCCAGACAAGGGGAAGGCCAAGGCGGACGAGCCCGGGGGCTCGAGTAATGGGCCCAAAAGGAACACGAAGAAGAAGAACCACCCGGGTCGACGCGACGTCGAGCTCGACGATCTTGTCGCTGCGATAGACAAGAAAAAGCCTCGAGGTCCTCCCCTCCAGGGGGGCGTCTTCGACAAGATGCTGAAAGAGCCCTGCCCCTATCACAAGGGACCGGCCAACCACAGCCTCGAGGACTGTCGCATGCTCAAAAGGCACTTCAACTCTCTTGGCTTCAAGAAAGACGACAAGAAGGGGGACCCACACGACGAGGACGATGGCAAGAACGGGGGCTTCCCCGAGATTCACGACTACTACATGATCTACGGGGGCCCTCGACTCGACTCAGTACAGGTCAGCGCAAGAGGGAGCGTCGAGAGGTCCTCTCCGTTTGAGCCTAGGCTCCTCGATACCTCGACTGGTCCCACACGCCGATCACCTTCGACCAGGACGACCACCCCGAGCACGTCCCCAACGCAGGGGTCTACCCGCTCATCGTCGACCCAATCATACTCAACACCCGCCTCTCCAAGGTACCTATGGATGGGGGAAGCAGCCTCAACATCATCTACGCCGAGACCCTCGACCTCCTGGGGGTCCCAAGGACCATGCTCCTACCCAGCGCGGGGGGATTCCACGGGATCGTTCCAGGAAAGAAGGCGCTCCCGATCGGTCGCGTCAAGCTACCCGTCTTCTTCGGTACCCCCTCGAACTTCCAAAAGGAAGATCTGATCTTTGAGGTGGTCGCGTTCCGTGGCGTCTACCCCGCCGTCATCGGTCGACCGGGGTACGCCAAGTTCATGGCGATCCCGAACTACACCTACCTCAAGCTAAAAATTCCAGGGCCTGAGGGAGTCATCACCGTCGACACCTCCTACGAGCATGCTTACGACTGCGACGTCGAGTGCATGGAAAACGCCGAGGCGGTCGAGGAGTCGGCCATCCTCGCGGCCCTCAACGACTTCTCCCAGGAGATCCCCGACCCTAAGCGGCACGCCGGCAACTTCAAGCCTGCGGAGGACACCAAGACCATCCCGCTCGACCTCGGCCACGCGGATGGGAAGGCGCTGACGATCAGCGCCACCCTCGAGCCCAAATAGGAAGTCATGCTCATCGACTTTCTCCGCGCAAATGCTGACGTATTTGCATGCAGTCCCTCGGATATGCTGGGCATTCCGAGGGAGGTTGCCGAGCACTCCTTGAACATCCGGGCCGGGTCCAAACCGGTGAAGCAACGGCTGCGCCGCTTCGACGAAGAGAAGCGCAGAATCATCGGGGAGGAGGTCGACAAGCTTTTGATGGCTGGATTCATCAAGGAGGTACATCATCCCGAGTGGTTAGCAAATCCTGTACTTGTTAAGAAGAAGAATGGAAAGGATAGAATGTGTGTTGACTACACCAGTTTAAATAAAGCATGTCCTAAAGTTCCTTTTCCATTACCACGTATCGATCAAATTGTAGATTCCACTGCGGGATGTGAAACTCTCTGCTTTCTTGATGCGTATTCTGGCTATCACCAAATAAGGATGAGGGAGTCCATCAGCTCGCAACTTCCTTCATCACCCCATTGGCATGTTTTGCTACATCACCATGCCCTTCAGTTTGTGAAACGCCGGGGCCACGTATCAACGATGGATGCTCCATGTCTTTGGAAAACACATAGGGCCAACCATCGAGGCCTACATCGATGACATCGTGGTCAAATCCAAAACAGTCGGGAACCTGGTCGAGGACCTTGAGATCACGTTTGGGTGCCTCAGGGCAAACCACATAAAGCTAAACCCAGAGAAGTGTGTCTTCGGGGTCCCTCGAGGCATGCTCCTAGGGTACATAGTTTCCCAGCGCGGGATCGAGGCCAACCCTGAGAAGGTAACCGCAATCACAAGGATGGGCCCGATCAACGACCTTAAGGGCGTACAAAGGGTCACGGGGTGCCTCGCCGCCCTCAGCCGGTTCATCTCACGGCTCGGAGAGAAAGCATTACCCCTCTATCGCCTCCTAAAGAAAACAGAACAGTTCGCATGGACCGTCGAGGCCGAGGAATCGCTCTCCAACCTCAAGACCTTACTGACCTCGCCACCTATTTTGGTGCCTCCAAACCCAGCCGAGCCCCTCTTGCTCTTTGTCGCAGCAACTACCCAGGTAGTCAGCGCTGCCATAGTAGTCGAGAGGGCAGAAGAGGGACATGCCCTGCTGGTTCAGAGGCCCGTCTACTTCATAAGTGAGGTGCTCTCAGAAACCAAAGTGAGATACCATCACATCCAGAAGCTGTTGTATGCCGTCATCCTCACTCGGCGCAAGCTCCAACACTATTTCCTGGGCCACCCGGTTACTATGGTTTCGTCTTTCCCCCTCGGGGAGATAATCCAGAACCGGGAGGCGTCTAGGAGGATCGCAAAGTGGTCGGTCGAGCTCATGGGGGAAACTCTCTCCTACGCCCCTCAGAAGCTACCGCCGGCGTAGGTTCAGACCGAGCTCTGGGCCATGTACATCGACGGATCGTTGATGAAGACAGGGGCAGGCGTTGGATTGCTTTTCATATCACCCTCAGGGGTCCACATGCGCTATGTCATCCACCTCCACTTCCCCGCCTCCAACAACGTGGCCGAGTACGAGGCCCTCATCAACGGTATACGCATCGCCATCGAGCTCAGGGTTCGACGCCTCGACGTTCGAGGGGACTCGCAGCTTGTGATCAACCAAGTGATGAAGGCCTCGAGCTGCCACAACCCCAAGATGGAGGCCTACTGCAAAGAGGTCCAAAGGCTCGAAGAAAAATTCTACGGCCTTGAGCTCAACCACGTCGCCCGCCGGTACAACGAAGTTGCTGACGAGCTAGCCAAAATCGCGTCCACTCGAGGCGCGGTCCCTCCCGACGTTTTCTCGAGGGATCTTCACAAGCCGTCTGTCGACCTAGGCTCGGGGGCTCCCGCCCTCGAGCAAGGGGTCAACCCACCCCCTCGACCGATCCCCCCTCGAACGGGGAAGAAGTCATGAAGATCGACGGAACGGCCGCAACCCAAACTTCCACGACGGATTGGCGCGCGCCCTACCTCGAGTATCTAATATGGGGAGAGCTCCTAGAGGACCGCACTGAAGCCCGACGCATAGCCCGACGTGCCAAAACCTACGTCTTGTATGGGGACGGCCGCGAGCTCTATCGACGTAGTCCTATTGGTGTACTTTAGCGTTGCCTCACCCTCGAGGAGGGGAGAGCACTATTGAAGGACCTACACTCGGGGGCTTGTGGTCATCACGCGGCGCCAAGAACGTTGGTAGGAAGCGCCTTTCGACAAGGCTTCTACTGGCCGACACCGTCGCCGACGCTACCAAACTCGTTCGATCTTGCAAGGGATGCCAATTCGACACCAGGCAGACCCACCTACCCGCCCAAGCTCTTCAGATGATACCCATAACTTGGCCATTCGCAGTATGGGGGCTCGACATGGTTGGCCCCTGAAGAGAACCAAAGGTGGCCACACCCACCTCCTCGTGGCCCTAGACAAGTTCTCGAAATGGATCGAGGCTCGACCCATCGCCAACATTCAATCTCGTAAAGCCGTGTTGTTCTTCACCGACATCGTCCACCGCTTCGGGGTCCCCAACGTCATCATCACCGACAACGGCACTCAGTTCACCGGCCAAAAGTTCTTGGACTTCTGTGACCACCACAACATCAGGTTGAACTGGTCTGCAGTCGCCCACCCTCAAACTAACGGCCAGGTTGAGCGCGCCAATGGTATGGTTTTGCAGGGCCTCAAACCAAGGATCTTCGACCGGCTAAACAAACACGGCAAGAGATGGGTCGATGAGCTGCCCGCTGTCCTATGGAGTCTCCAAACGACACCAAGTCGAGCCACGGGGTTCTCCCCGTTCTTCCTGGTCTATGGGTCTGAGGCCGTCCTCCCCACTGACCTCGAGTATGGGTCCCCTCGACTAAAGGCCTACAGCGAGCAGGCCAACGTGGCAGCCCGAGAGGACTCCCTCGACCAGCTCGAGGAGGCCTGGGACGTGGCCCTCTTCAAGTCGGCAAAGTATCAGTGTTGACACCGTTTTTCGGCACGTGTCAAATGAGCTAAGACTTGTGTTGATCGGTGACTGTTTTCTATCGGCATCGGAAAGTCATCAGTCGAATTTACCGATGAGAGAATGCTGCAGGAAAGATAAGTTTGTTGCCGATGGGAGCTGGATGATTCTTGCCGATAAGGGTTAATTGGTGAAGTCAAGTCACCAGAACTGCAAAGTTGCCGATTACCGATGAGGAAATGTTGCCGATGACGATTACCAATGAGGAGATGATGCCGATGGGCATGGAGTGCCGATGGGTATAGGGTGATGTGGCGGTTGACGTCAGCAGAAGATTGCCGGGGACGAAAGAAGGAAGTTGCGGATTGAAGAAATCTGCTGATGGAAAGTTTTCATCGAAGGAAGGACATAAGGAAAGTGGTGATTTTATACTAGTATTGTTATAGTAGTTTGAGTCCGACTCTTGCACGAGTCGTTTCTTTCATTTAAAATAGGGGTGTTTGTTTAGGAAAATAATATTGTTATTTGGGTCCGACTCCTACGTGAGTCAGTTATTTCCTTTAAAGTAGGAGTTTTGTTTAGGAAAGGTACGAGTCGTGTCTTTGTACAACTCTCCATGAGGGAGTATAAATATGTGCCCAAGGGCTGCGTAGATCAACAATCAATCTATCAAAAACAAATCAATTTACTCTTATCTACTTTTACTGCAATTTACCCTTTCATTGCATTAGTCTTAGCTTATTTACGAGTTCTTCAAGCTTCGACGGGCTGCATCACCTTGATCTCCGTCAAATCCTTGCAAGTTCCACGTGGGGTAATCTAAGCTTTGACATCCGGGCGCATCGCTGTTTTCTCGTTCAGCTCTGCTCTAGTTATCCTGATCAAGTCTGAGTCTTGACATCCGGGCGCATCGCCGTTGTCTTGTTCAAATCTTGTTCTAGTTATTGTTCGTGTCGATTAACTAGTCAAATCGACTGGCACACCTTTGGATATCGAATTCGGGTAATAGCCCGAGGTGTTCGCAGATCCTGACGCTTTTTGTGTCAACAATCAGCAAACGCTGCGGCGCTACCATGACAAACACATACGCAAAAGGGACCTCGACAACAGCGACCTCGTGCTGCACCGCTGACAAAGCAACAAGGGACGTCACAAGCTGACGCCACCATGGGAAGGACCCTTCATCGTGGCAGAGGTGCTAAAGCCAGGGACTTACAAGCTAAAGAACGACAAGGGCGAGATCCTCACCAACGCAAGGAACATCGAACAGCTACGTCGCTTTTACCCCTAAGGTCTTGAGGCCTTGTACATATTCTACATTATGTACATTTATTGCATTACAAATGAATAAAATGTTCTCGGAATACATTTCACATTCGTTCGTAACTCTAAGGTAGCCTCGACTCTGCTCCGGCAAAGTCAAGCCTCCCTCGGGGGCTGACAGGGGGGGACCCCCCTCCTAAGTCCTCTAAAAACCCGAACGTTTTTTCGAAACTCGGCCCTCTCTCTCGACCCTCGCCCCGAGTACGCTTCACGGCTAAGTAAAAAATGCCTCGAACTCCCTAAGGGTCGAGGGTCGTCGAGCCGGGGACTCTCCTACACCTCAGGGCTATGGTACCGTCACTCGCTCCCCCCCCCCCCCGCTCTAGGGATACGAGCGTGCGTCGAATACTTACTCCACAAGCAACAACTCAGGCGAAGAGAAGAAGAGACAACTCGAGAAGTAAAAACACCCAGATGCATCTCGAATAAAATGCATTAAAAGTTAAAAGGCCCCCAGGGGCTCGACATCGTATTATCAAAAAAGCTAACCTATTACATGGATCTTTTTATCCAAATTTGGCTCGCGGGCTTAGAGCTACTCATCGCCTTCATCATTCGGCGGGGGAAGCACCTCGACCTCGAACAACTTTGCTAGCTCCCCGCCGGGCACCTCTGCGGCCTCAATCAGCTCGTGGCATCTCGCCACGTTCGCTTCATCCATCAGCTCCGGGTCGACGACGAAGCCGCTGGAGACGACGTCGAGGTCGTAGATGTAGCCCGAGCGGACGACCGCGAGCGCTCGCTTCACGCCTATGTGAAGGGCGGCCCGGACCTGCTCCGTTACTCCAACGGTCGCGGCGAAGAACTGGCGCAAGAGGGCATCTCCGCGCACGTCCCCGACAACCGGCAGCTCTGTCTCGACCCCCAGACCGTCGCAGAAGGAGGAGATGGCGTCCCTGAGCCTCTCGTTCGGGCTAGTCTCCGCCCTGAGGAGGCTCCGAAGACTAGTCAGATCCTCGTGGATTCGGGCCTTGTCCCCTTCGAGCTCTGCCAGAGCAAATAGAAGACTACGTCAAAACCAAAAACAGGGGAAGAAGCGAAACCAAGCAAGCTCAATAACATTTCCAAAAAAACTTACCGTTGGTGTATCCCTCCAGGACGACGTAGTCCTGCTCAGCCTTCTGGAGTTGGTGGCGGACGTCGATGAGCTCTGCAGCTTGGTCGCTGTTTTTAGCCTACGAGGTCCTCGATGATCTTGCCAGTACCATCAAGGGCCCTCTTCTAGTTGGCCGCCACCTCCCCCAGAGCGGTGATCTAGGCCCGAGCCTTCTCCTCCGCGACACCAAGCGCGTCGCGGTCACGGGAGACAGTGTCAACGTCCGCCTGGAGCTCCTGGACCCGCCCCTCGAGGGAGGTGCGGTCGGCAGCCTCCCGCTTCAGGTCGGCCTCGAGCTGGCAGACACGCTCCGCCGCTCGGGCTAGCTCCTCCCTCAGCAGGGTGGACTCCTCCTCCGTCTTGCTCCGGGCCTCCTGGGCAGCATCCGGCTGCTGCCCGACCTTGACGACCTCCTTGAGGGCGGCCTCGGCTCTCCACTGCGCCCGGGAGGCGTCATCCTGGGCAGCCCTGGCCCCCTCCTGCGCGGCCGCCACCTCGACCTTCGCCTGGGCGGCCTCGACCTCCCCCTTCTCTAGCGAAGCACGGAGGACGGGGAGCTGGTGCCACTGCTCCTGCGTCTGCAGGATGAACTGGGACTTTTGGTGTGACCTCGCCCGCAGTATCTACCAAAGATAAAAAGGAAGGTTGTCAGAAAACAACAAACAACAACAAAATAACCAAGGTAAATCGAAAGGGAAAGGACGAAGCTTACATTCATTCCTTTGGACAAGTCTTCGGACGCGACTCCCACGGCCACGCGCGTTGCGTGGTCGAGCCACGCTCGGATCTCCTACATATGCTCCTACTCCTCAAGCTCGACCTGGTCGTCGAGCTTGAAGAGTTCGCGTCCCGGATCTCTGGGGTCAGGCAGCTCGAGCACCTCCTGCCCCCAGAGACCGCTGGAGCGGTCGACCCTCCTCTGCACCGCGTCCATGATGCCCCGACCCATCTCGAGGGTACCCCTGTGGGACATCACCCACTCGGAAAGGTTGGGGAAGTTGATCGCCCCCTCGAGCTGGGCGATCCTCTCCTCGAAGCGGTCTTGGAGGGCCGCCATCGACGCCTCCGGGAATACTCCTGCGCGGTAAAGAAAACACACGTCAGCACCAAAGATTGCAGGCTCACCGCGGTCCCCTCCATCCACGTTGACTAAGGGAGAGGGTGGATCACCTCGAGACGACGGCTGCCCGACCTCGACGATGGTCCCGTGCGCCACGACAATGGTCCCATACGATTCTGATCGGAGGGCCGTCGCCACGGCCATCTCCCCCGGAGCCACCAGCTCAGCCACCATCTCAGCCACCTCTTCGGCGGTAGGCTCCACCGTCACCCCCGCCGTCTCCGCCGCGGGCGCCGCCTCGAGCTCCTTGGCCCATCCCCCCTCCTCAGCAGGCTCAGGGAGCGGTGCCGAAGCCCCCTCGACGAAGACCTCCATCAGCGGCGTCACCTCCGGCGCGATACCAGCCGCACCCTCGTGCTCGCGCTGCAGGCGCGCCTCCCACGACGCGAGGCTCTCGGGCCACCGCCTCGGCGCCAGGCGAGCCGGCATCTCTTCCTCGCCGACGGAGATCACGTCCACCACCTCCACCTCAGCGAAGGGCTGGGGCTCGACCACCGTCGCCACGGCCACCTCCGGCGCCGGTCCCACACCCGTCGAGCCCTCCGGCTCGACCTCCTCTGCTGCGACCCCCGCTGGCGCCGGCTCCATCCCCGCCAAGGTCCCAGACGCGCCCCCCTCCGACAGGCTGGCGAGCACAACCTCGACCGCCACTCCTACGGACCCCACCGGTGTGACGAGTCGACCCGCCTCCTCCGCCCGAACTCGCTCCGCGGAGGCCAGCGCCTGCCCACGCCTCGCCTGGGGCGGGGGTCGAGGGGGACGAGGTGGCGGGACTGGCCCCGACGGCCATCTTGGCCACAGCCTCCGCCTTCAGCCTCTTGGCCGGGGTGAAGGTCACACCCTCCGCCGAGCGTTTCGTCCTGAAAAAGGAACCCAAACGCGACGGTGAGCATAAAGTCACAACCGATGAAAAGTACTCGGATCGAAGCGACTTAACCTAGCGGAATCGCGGGGGTCCGACCGGTGGACCTCAAGCCGCTCGGGGGCTTCTGCGAGTCACAACGAGAGCCACTTCTCACGCCAGCGCTGGCCGCGGCAGGGGTCGAGGCCGTTCCCGGCGCCGTCTCCTGGGACGGGGCCGACGACGTCTCCGTCACCCTCCTCCTGGCCTCCTCCCGAGTCGATGGGCTTGACGCCCGTGCCCTCGACCGAGTGAGCGCCGGGGGCGTGCTCGACCGGCCCCTCGATGAGGACCGCGACGAACGGCCGCGCGTCTTCCGTGGCACTTCACCTGGAGGAGCCATGGGGCGCTCGTCTCGCGTCTCAATCCCGCTAGTTGGGGCCGACCTCGACGTCGACCCCTCTCCACCTCCGATACCGGCGGCCGCCCTCTGCCGCTCGGGCACCGTTTGTTCTTCCTCGAGCCCCCATTGCGGCTCGGCCTCCCCGTCGCTGCTCGATTCCTCCTCCTCCTCATCCTCCTCCGAGGGTGACTCCTCCTCAGAGAGGTTGGCCCGCCTCTGCCTGGCCCGGCGTTGTTCACGCTCCTCCTTCTCCCGGGCCCTTTTGCCCTTGTCCTTCTTGGCCTTGTCCTTGTCCTTCTTGGCTTGCTTGGCCTGAAGGCGTCTCACCTGGGAGTCGCTCCGCTCCTCCTTCACGGGTGGCAGCGACTGCCGAAAGATGATGTTCCCCTGAAAAAACACTAGGCGGTTAGGATGAAGGCGAAGGAGGCAAACAAGACAAGCAAAAGGGCGTCGACAGAGAGGTGAGGAGTCATACCAGCTGGACGTGGCCCTCCAGCGGGTTGGGCTCAACGTCCTCCCGCAGTGGCACTATCCACTCCGGCCGATCCGTGGAGGTGGCAGGCCGGAGGAGACCGCTCTCCACCAAATCTCCTAAGCGGGCTACGGACGCCGACGACGGGAGCCAGGCGTCAGGACCGCGCAAGCTGTAGCTGGCCATGAGAGCGGGGAAGCGGATGCGCTCGGATGCGGGGGTGGAAGGTATGTTGCCGATCTCTCCTCTCCCTACTATCGCGCACGCAGAGATCCGGCTCGGTGGGCGACAAAGGCGATTGCAAGAAGAAGGTAGTAAAAGGCAATGGCGAGAAGGAGGGAGCCGACTCCCCACCCTCAATATTTATAGCCGGGAGCCCAACGGACAGATCCAACAAAAAGGCAAGTGAATCTCCGCAGTTAATGCGCCTAGCTACCGCCCCCTCGTATTCCGCAGGCATAGGGTACGCCCATCGCGTCATCGGGCTCTGCGCCGCACTCCACGCCGCACCCTGCACCTACTACGGCTGCAGCTAAACGGACGTCTCCTAAAAAGGCGCGCCTACGGGCGTTATCTTCGGAGGTAAGTAACCGACGTCAACCCGGCCGTCAAAACCTCGAGGGGACGAAGGCTAGCCCTCGAACAGGGTTCGACAGCTGCCCTCGAGTACCCAGGGTCCGGGAGGACCCAGGGTTATGGACTCCGGTCCACACCCAAAACCTCGAGGGGACGAAGGCTGGCCCTCGAACAGGGTTCGACAGTCGCCCTCGAGTACCCGGGGCCCGGGAGGACCCAGGGTTATGGACTCCGATCCACCCTCAAATCTCAAGGGAACGAAGGTTGGCCCTCGAACAGGGTTCGACAGCCGCCCTCGAGTACCTGAGGTCCGGGAGGACCCAGGGTTATGGACTCCGGTCCACTCCCAAATCTCGAGGGAGCAAAGGCTGGCCCTCGGAAGGGTTTCGACAGCCGCCCTCGAGCCCCCTTTTTTTAGGAAATAAAACGCTCCTAGCCTGACGAACAGAATTGGCCGCTCGATATAGCACCACGACTCCAAGTAATCCTGACTCCCCTCGATAGATCATGTGTCAAGGCTCCCAGAGGAGTTCTTAATCACTCCTCTGGGGCCTCGGGAACTAACCCCGCGGGGTGCGCTCGCACGCACCCCACGGAGAATCAGACCTTTTACAAACCCTGCAGATCATCGGCAAAAGCCTCTATACGGATTATTTTCATCCGCATAGAGGCTCGGGGGCTACTATCGGGTACAAAGGTAAGGGGTACCCTAAACCTGTGCTAAGATAACGACCAACATAGTAACCATTTTTAAGGCAGGATTCAATCAGCCGTTCGAGTTAATGGAGAAAGGCCCATCACGTGAAGGCCTCCCTCACCAGCAACGACAACCAGTCCTGGGCCGGCCCGTTACTGGAAAAACAGTTGGAGGAATCCCTCGCCTCTACCTCGACAGACGGACAGGGGGTCGAACGAACGACCCCCCGTCTCCACCTCGACTGACGGACGGGGCTAGAACGAACGACCCTCCGCCTTTACCTCGACTGACGGACAGGGGGTTTGACAACCGCCCTCGAGTACTCAACCCCTACGGGTGGATCCATCAAGAGGACAATCGAACGGACATCTCCTAAAAGGGCGCACCCACGGCGGACAGTGTGCAGCAGTGTACGTCATCTTCGGAGGCAAGCGGCGGACGTCGACCTGTCCGTCAAAATCTCGAGGGAGCGAAGGCTGGCCCTTACATAGGGTTCGACAGCCGCCCTCGAGTACCTAAGGTCGGGAAGGACCCAGGGTTATGGACCCCGGTCCACCCTCAAATCTCGAGGGGGCGAAGGCTGGCCCCACGAACAGGGTTCACAGCCGCCCTCGTGTACTCGAGTCAGGGATGACCCAGGGGGGGGCCGGCGCGAGCCCCAAGCTGGAGAACGAACTTTCGAGGCCCCCGGGACATGTCCGAGGCATAACCACAGAATACCCAAGGATCCCTTCGACGGGAGGCATCGAGCCACCGACTCTCATCGAACAGAGTCGGCACCTAGGTAAGCCACGTGGTCTTGCTTAATGAGAACGCCTCAGGGCTTCTATCGACCCCTATGGAACGGGGCACGAGTTCTCACTCGGATCTATACCCGTACCGGGCACGATTTCTACGGATTTCTGCCCAATACCAGCTCACAGAGGACTTCGAGGCTCGTCCTAACGAGGATAGCACAATGGTCCTCTCCCCACAATCCGAGCGCAAAGATCCGTGGGAAGGACGCCATGAGGTAGTGAAAGCCCCTCCATACGAGGCTCGAGGGTCAGACTGCGCACGACACCCCTCGACGAAAGAGGGTCGAAAACACTCGTAGCCTGGCAGACAGAGCTGACCCCTCGGTAGGGCGCTCTGACTCCAGTGTAACGTTCGAGGGAGCGAAGGCTGGCCCTCGGAAGGGTTTCGACAGCCGCCCTATAGCATCCTCTTTCTTTCAGGAAATGGATAGCTCCTAGCCTGACGAACAGAATCGGCCGCTCGATATAGCACCACGACTCCAGGTAATCCTAACTCCCCTCGATAGATCACGTGTCAAGGCTCCCAGAGGGGTTCTTAATCACTCCTCTAGGGTCTCGGGAGCTAACCCCGCGGGGTGCGCTCGCACGCACCCCACGGAGAATCAGACCTTTTACTAACCCTGCAGATCATCGGCAAAAGCCTCTATACGGATTATTCACATCCGCATAGAGGCTCGGGGGCTACTGTCGGGTACAAAGGTAAGGGATACCCTAAACCTATGCTAAACTAACAATCAACATAGCAACCATTTTTAAGGAAGGATCCGATCAGCCGTTCGAGTTAATGGAAAAAGGCCCATCACGTGAAGGCCTCCCTCACCAGCAACGGCAACCAGTCATGGGCCGGCCCATGACTGGAAAAACAGTTGGAGGAATCCCCCGCCTCTACCTCGAATGACGGACAGGGGGTCGAACGAACGACCCCCCGTCTCCACCTCGACTGACGGACGGGGGCTGAACGAACGAGCCTCCGCCTCTACCTCGACTGACGGACAAGGGGTCGAACGAACGACCCCCCGTCTCCACCTCGACTGACGGACAAGGGCCGAACGAACGACCCCCCGCCTCGACCCCTCGAATGATGGACAGGGGGTCGAACGAATGACCCCCGAGCAGGAAGCTCGATCGGCTCACCTACTCCCGGTCTGGGGTAAAGGGGATCCAATGCGCCTACCTGCCCCCGCCTAACGCCATGGGCACTCGCTACCATAGTCAAATCCTTCAACTCATCGCCCATGCCCTGGACCTCTGTCAACTATGCTGCCGCTGTAGCCACGTCACAGGTAGGGAATCCAGAGGCACCCCCTCGAACCTTGAACAGGATGGCCCTCGACTGTTTCTTCAGGGATACGACAGGGTCACGCTGGATTCGATCCCCCTCGACCAGGGGGCTCGACTGTTGACTCCAACCACTCTGGCATGGTTCCCATCCGATCTGCTCCGTCCCACCTCGACTGTGGAGCCCGTACCCGACTACATGAGGTCAACCGTGCTGCGCCATGACGTCCAGTCTGCTATCACTATGCCTTGAACGCCGGAAGGACGGGAAGGCCATGATGCCACAGTGATCGACGTCCCATCGCAAGCATGGCACCACAGACACTCCTCCCATATCTCCACAGTCTAGGATCTTTGTACTCTCAGGCCTCCCCTTGGTCTGTAAAAGGGGACGCTGGGATAGAAGGAGGGGGATTCGAATCGGGACTCGAAGGACGGAAAAGGGAACTCAAGACTCGAGAGGATAGACCGAGATCACCCCAGACATCCACTCCCGATTGCTTGATCGACGCCTCAAGTAATCCACCATCCGACCACCTAGGGCAGCCCTGCTAGTCCTAGGCTTCAGCTCACTCCGAGCACCCCCGTGTAAATCAGCTTGTACCCCCCCTTACGAGTACTTCAGTGCAAGATAATACAATCCATCCTCCCCCGTGGACGTAGGGCCTTCTGTGCCAGAACCAGGATAAATCTTGTGTTCTTCTTGCATCACTGTCGATCCCGAGTATTTTTCGTCGGTTATGACTTTGTGCTTACCGTCTAGTATGAGTTCCATTTTCAGGGTGAAGCGCTCGTCGGAGGACGCGACCTTCACCCCGGCCAAGAGGCTGAAGGCGGAGGCCGCGGCCAAGTTGGTCGTCGGGGCCAGTCTTGCTGCCTCGTCCCCATCGACCCTCGCCCCAGATGCGGCGTGGGCGGCCAAGGCGCGGGAGGCGATAGGGCGTGGGCAAGCGCAGGCCGCCGCGGAGCAGACTCGAGTGGAGGAAGAGGCGTGTCGCCCCGTCACACCGGCTGGGTCCGCCAAAGTGGGGGTCGAGGCCGTGCTCACCACCCCGTCGGAGGGGGGCGCACCTGCGACCTTGGTGGGAATGGGGCCGGCGTCAACGGAGGTCGTGGCGGAGGAGGTCGAGCCGGCGGGTTCGACGGGTGCGGGACCAGCGCCAGAGGCGGCAGTGGCGACGGTGGTCGAGCCCCAACCCTCCGCTGAGGTGGAGGTGGTGGCCCTGACCACCAATGGCGAGGAGGAGACCCCGGAGCAGCCGACGCTATTGCGGTGGCCCGAGAGCGTCGTGGCACTAGAGGCACGCCAGCAGCTCGAGCGCGAGGAGAAGGCGCGGCAGGAGGGAGGCGTACCGCTGAGCCTTCCTCCTCCTCAGTCGGCGTTGTCTGAGGGGGAAGATCGTGCTGCGGCCCTATCCCTCGCGGTTCCGGCTGCCCATTCGTCGGGCGCGAGTGTTGACACAAAAAGCGTCAGGATCTGCGAACACCTCGGGCTTATACCCAAATTCGATATCCAAAGGTGTGCCAGACGATTTGACCAGTTAATCGACAAGGACGATAACTAGAACAAGATCTGAACGAGACAACGGCGATGCGCCCGGATGTCAAGGCTCAAACTTGATCAGGATAACTAGAGTAGAGCTGAACGAGACGACAGCGATGCGCCCAGACGTCAAGGCTCAGATTGCTCAAACGCGGAACTTGCAAGGGTTGACGGAGGTCGATGAGATGCAGCCCGTCGAAACTTGAAGAACTCATAGATAATTAAACCTAATGCGGTAAAGGTAAATTACTGGTAAAGTAGATAAAAAAGTAATTGATTTGTATTGATATGCTTGGATATATTTTCTCACGATCCCTAGATACATATTTATACTCCAGCAATAGGAGTTGTAGACAAACACGACTCGTACCTTTCCTAAACAAAACAAACTCCTATTTTAAAGGAAATAAATGACTCGTGCAAGAGTCGGACTCAAACTTCTATAACAATACTGGTATAAGATCACCAGTTTCCTTATATCTTCTCCCCGATGAAACTTTCCATCGACATATCCTTCCGATCCGCAGCTTCCTTTTAGCACCATCGGCAACTGTATGCTCACGTTAGCTATGTCATCCTTCATCGGCAACATCCGATAACACCTTCCATCGGCAGACTCATTCATCGGCAGCTTTCCGTCCTCATCGGCAATTTTCCCTTTTCGGCAACATCTTCTTGCCTCCATCGGCAACATTCTCTCCTGACGCCAGCTATTTCTCTTCTATCGGCAGCTTTCTGTTCCCATCGGCAATCGCTCTTCGGCAACATCTTTTCACCTCCATTGGCAACATTCATCGGCACCATCCCCTTGCCTTCATCAACAGTATCTTCCTGCCTCCATCGGCAACCAATCCCTGTCTTCATCAACAACAGGCTTTGGCTCTCATTGGCAATGTTCTTCCTGCCTCCATCGGCAATCGATGAGATGCAGCCCGTCGAGACTTGAAGAACTCATAAATAAACTAAGACTAATGCAGTAAAAGTAGATTGCTGGTAAAGTAGATAAAAGTAATTAATTTGTTTGATGTATATTGATTGATTCCTCTTCTCACGACCCCTAGGTACATATTTATACTCCAGCAATAGGAGCTGTAAACAGACACGACTCGTACCTTTCCTAAACAAAACAAACTCCTATTTTGAAGGAAATAACTGACCCACGCAGGAGTCGGACCCAAATAACAATAATATTTTCCTAAACAAACACCTCTATTTTTAAGGAAAATAAACGACTCATGCAAGAGTCGGACTCAAACTTCTATAACAATACTGGTATGAAATCACCAGTTTCCTTATGTTTTTTCTTCGATGAAACTTTCCATCGGCAGATTCTTCAATCCGCAACTTCCTTTTATTGCCATCGGTAATCCTTTGCTGACTTCAACCGCCATGTTACCCTGTGCCCATCGACATCGTCACCCCATGCTTATCGGCATCGGCAATACTTCCCAATCGGCAACTTTGCACTTCTAGCAACTTGTCTCCACAAATTAACCCTTATTAGCAAGAATCATCTAGCTTCCACCGGCAACAAACTTACCCTTCTTCACTCTCATCGGTAAATCTAACCGATGACTTTCCGATGCCGATAGAAAATGGCCACCGATCCACGCAAGTCTTAGCTCATTTGACACGTGCCAAAAAACGGTGTCAACACATGCCCCCCAATTTCGGAGTGTATAATATTTTATGCGCCGAAATTTTCTCTACTGTAGCCGTTCCCTCAAAAATAACTGCACAACCTCCTCGATCTCCTCGCGCAAAACCGCAATTTATTAATAAAATTCCGCGACCATAGCACGAACAGTTGCAAACCTAATCATATCTCCTTGATTATCGCGCACATCCATTGCACGTCCTTCCATATTCCTGTTCAACACGAACAGAAACTCCAAAAATACCCCTGATCAGGCTTATAAAAGTTACCACGATCCAATCTGCTTTTTACCCTGGGCCTACTTTCACTTTTCACGTGCCTTCGTCTTCAACCTCGGCGGCGACTCCGAAGAACAACTTCGCGAGCTCAAGCAACAGTGATTTCCTCAAGCAGAGTACGAGTCGCAAGAACTCCCCCAACTCCAATGGCGATCCACTTCGACGTCCCCAGAGTAAATCTACTTCTTCCTCACTTCATCTTCTATAAGTTCCTTTTCCATATTATTTTATAATCCTTTTTCCCCTTTCTTTCTTTGATTTTTCTGAAACCTAGGAAATGTACAACAAGGTAGTAATCCCAATTGAGCAATCCAATTTCAACTGCCTAGGCCCAATGGGACACCCTGATCCCACCAATCTGATCAACGCAGAAACCAACCGCATCCCCTTTAAATCCGAGTGCTTCAACTTAGGGTTATGGAAAGATGTCTTCCGTTCATGGCCCAAACCCACCAAGGGATGGAAAAACTGGTACATCAGAGTAATTAGAACACAGCACGCTTACTGGTCAGAGCGCAATTTAGATCAGTGCATCAGGTTCTCCATTACCGATATGGAGAAGAATGAGAATATGATGATGGCGGCTTCTTATTTCTGGTCTGATACAATGAATGCCTTTTTATTTAGACACAGACCAGCCACTCTCACCCTTGCCGATGTGCATATGCTTACCGGCCTCGATGTCTCCTCTGCCGATACCCCCGCTCTGTTCCATAGGAAGGCTGAATATAAGGTGAATACACGGAAAATCGGTGGCTGGACTGGTTACATCCAGGAATACCAAAAGACTGGATCGGTAGGTCAAAGGGAGCACGCCATATTTTTGAACATGTGGCTAGAGAAGTTTATCTTCTGTGGTAAAACAGTTGGACCTACCACCATGTATCTTCCTGCGACAGAACTTTTAGCCGATGGAACAAAACTCCCTCTCGGCCGATACCTTCTTGGATCAGTATACCATCTCCTACACCAAGTGTCCAAGAAGTTATTGTTAGGCGAGTCCATCGGCAACCTCGGGGTCCTTGGTGGTTTATAAACATGTGGTTAAACGCGCACATGTACAAGGTCCTCCAATTCGACTTATTCAACCAACAATTCCCAAGGGATATATCAGAAAATTATGTATTCGATGATGATGAATCGGCAACTCGTCCCCCACTCAATTTCGGGGAGGCCATCATAGTGCTACCAGGAACCGATGCCAATGCAGATCAGTTCGGCAGATTCTTCCAAAAGCTTTATAACGGAATCCCTGCTTCAGAACGGCTCTAGTGGCCCTATATCGATGAGGACAACTGATTTCCTTTGTTATTCAACCTCACCGATTGGAACGTGCCTCAGAATGAAGTAATCATGAAGCCCAGCATTGTTCCCCGAGCTATTCCAGTTAACATTTTCTGAACTGGGAAGAATGCTCCTCCATCCTTTGAGTTCTATTACCCATCAGTAGCAGCAAGACAACTGGCATTCGGCCAACTACCGATCAAGCTCTGCTACACCAAAGTGATAAAATCAAGGCAAATCATCTCTAGCGCCATGGACTGGAACAAGGTTGTCAATCTCCCTCCCGATGCCGATACATCAGATGTTGACCTATCCTCCTGGGCACCAACATCTTTCATCATGGAAGAATACAAATTTTGGTGGCAAGAGTGGAGAAATCAACTGTTCGCCAAGTCATCACACTACTATCGGCATTTAATCGATGCCGATTATGTCATTCTCGATGATGCAGTAAGTTTTTTTACTCAATCACATTTCTTATTATTTTACCTCTATCATCGGCATCTGACCTTCTTTTTCTTAACAGGTTGATGACCCAATCCCTCAAATGAGCAGAAGTGGCAAGCCCTTCCATCTTCGAGTGATGAGCCCTGTATCGATTATCGGTAACAAAGCTCCCACACTGGCTGCCTTCACTCCTCAGAAGGTACCTAAGGTCACTCTCAAGCCTAAGCCGACGTCTGCAAAGACCACTGTTACTCCATCGGCTGCTGCCGCCATCTTGGCGCAAGCTTTTGCGGTAAATTTTATTTTTACTCATACCGATCATAAACTGCTCATCGGAAATATTTACTTTATGTAACTTGCACCAAATATTTTTTCAGGCAGCGAGGTCATCGACAGCTACTCCAAACGTACAAGCTTCTCCAACTCCTACTGCCGATGCCCCCTAGGCTTCACAACCAAAACGGGCTGGCTCGCCTACTGCTACATCAAAGAAGAAACGCCTGAGGCGAGCCACTCCAGCCGCGTCACCAACTACCGACACACCAATAGCGGAAACACCATCGGCGTCTGCTCCTGAACAGCCAGTACACGAAACTCCGATCCAGGAAGCAATGTTACCGCCGCAGGAACCAGCTGCAACAACATCGGCATCGGTACCAGCACCTATGCCAGATGAAAATCCTGATCAGAGGACGGCACCATTACCACAGGAGCCAACCACAGCAGCAGAGACAGCGCCATCACCAACAGCATCGACTGCTCCTCCTACGGAAGCGCGTTCATCGGCAATCGTTGCCGATCTCTAGGATGAAGCCATACCAGCCGACTTTCCAAGTCCAAGGCAAGAAATCCGCTTCAAGATGGTAAGCCGATTATCTAAAAACTTGCAGTATAAATTTATGATCGGCAAATTTTAACTCTCTCCTTTTCAGGCCCAAGACTCACCCGATAGCTTATTCTCCTTCGGCATCAACCTCCCTGAAGAAGAAGACCAAGAAGGTTCTGCTCCAGCGAATAGCTTGTTCTCTTTCGCCGTCAACCTTCCCGATGAAGACGAAGACGAACAAAGCTCCGCGCCAGCTTTATCGGCATATGTCAAACTCAAGCTTGAAACATTGCTATCTTTACTGCAACAAGACACATCCCTTCTCATCCAAGATTCTATTGCAGTAAAGACAGCTTTTAAAGACATCCAAGGCCACTTGTCTACCGATACAGAAGAGAGACTCTTCCAGGCAGCATTTCTTGAGAGCAAACAACTCCAATATCAAAGACTCTCGTCGCATAGCCGATAGAACAGCTCACTCAAAGATTGAAGAAGAAATGCTTAAGTTCAAACAAATTGCTGATGAGAAGCACAAGGACATCGGCCAAGTAGAAGCCTCTGGCGCCAATCTTGAGCAAGAGATAGTTCATTTATCGGCAAGGAGGGAAGATCTGCTTACTGAACTGAAAAAGGTTGAAGAAGCCTTGAACGCAGCCAGCCAAAAGAAAGCCCAACTGCCCGACACCATTAAGGCTCTGCGACAAGAAAGGGACAGAAATGCCCGACAAGCTATCCTGCTGAAGAAGAAGATCAAGTCAGTTGAAGGGTCTGCCGATGATGACGCCAAAGAGATGGAGGAAATAGAGCAAATTCGCATGCGTGCGATATCAGCTATTCAAGCCTTGTTGTAATTTGCTACAATTAATCATATCGGCAAATATAACACATGATTTTGTTTTGTAATATACTGTCAGTAAGCTTTCACCGATGATTATATTAATTTCCTTTCATCGGCACTTAAACGAGCACTTTATGCATCCACCCAAATACTAGGGTAATATCTCTTCAAGTATTTACCATTGATCGCTCTGGAAAATGCAACTCCCTCAAGAGTTTCCAAAATATAGGCATTGCCAAGAACAGAATGATTTATCCGAAACGGACCCTCCCAATTAGGAGACCACTTTCCAAACTTAGAATCCTTGGTTCCAATCGGTAAAATCAATTTCCATACCAGATCACCATCGGCAAACTTTTTCACCTTCACCTTCTTGTCATACCATCTGGCAACCCTTTTCTTATTTTCTTCAATACTGACCAAAGCCCGCAACCGATGACTTGCTAAGTCTTCTAACTCATCTTTCATAAGAATATCATACTCATCGGCCGTTAGCTGATCTTGTGAAAATAATCGCCTAGAACCAGTTTTAACTTCCCAAGGCAGGACACCATCGTGTCCATAGACCAACTGATACGGTGAAACTTTAATTGCACCATGACACGCCATCCGATATGACCATAGGGCCTCATTTAACATTGTATGCCATCTTATGGGGTTTTCCTCGATCTTGCGTTTGATAAGCTTAATAACTCCTTTATTAGTTGCTTCAGCCTGACCGTTAGCTTGAGCATAATAAGGAGAAGAATTCAATACCTTGAACCCCATACCAGTAGCAAACTCATCAAACTCTCCCGATGTGAACATAGTTCCTTGATCGGTAGTAATAGTTTGAGGAATACCGAATCGGTAAACAATATGTTCTTTTACAAAATCTATCATGTTTACCGATGTCACTTTCTTCAAAGGAATCACCTCAACCCATTTTGTGAAGTAATCGGTAGCAACGAGTATAAACTTATGCCCTTTAGTCGACGGCGGATAAATTTGGCCGATGAGATCAATAGCCCATCCTCTAAACGGCCAAGGCTTGATTATAGGATTCATTGCCGATGCAGGTGCCCTCTGGACATTACCAAACTTCTGACAATCCTGGCACCCTTTAAAATAGCTGAAGCAATCTTCAAGAATCGTCGGCCAATAATATCCATTTCGCCTAATCATCCATTTCATCTTGAATGCCGATTGATGTGCGCCACACACACCCTCATGGATTTCACCCATTAACTCTTTTGATTCCTCTTTACCAAGGCACCTGAGCAAAACTCCATCAATTGTCCGATAATATAATTCACCGTCGAGGAGCACATATTTAGTAGCTTGAAACCTTAGACGCCTTTCAACCTTCCTAGACGGATCTCTTAAGTAATCGGCAATTTCTTTTCTCCAGTCATCGGCAACCATCACCCATGTCATCACTTCTTGAACCGACTGATATCCTGAAGCATTTTGTGCTAACCGATTGGCCTCTTCATTATGCAACCTAGGAATATGCTCAAGGTGATATTCTTTGAATTCTTTTAACAACTGTAAACATCTCTCATGGTGTGCAATCAACACTTCACTTCGGCATTCATACACCCCAATCAATTGATTGATCACCAACAGAGAGTCGCTAAAAATTTCAACAGCATCGGCACGCACTTCCCTAAGTAATTCTAACCCTTTTATTAAAGCCTGATACTCAGCCTGATTGTTTGTCGATGTAGCAACAATCGGCAAGGAAATCTCATACTTCCGCCCCTGGGGTGAAATTAAGAGAACACTAATACCTGCCCCTTCTTTGCATGTAGACTCATCAAAGAACAAAGTCCAAGGAGCAATCTCTACAGAACTCACCACATTGCAACGCTGAGTAACAAAATCGGCCATCACCTGACCTTTAACTGCCTTAGCCGATTCATACTTTAGATCAAACTCTGAAAGTGCTAGAATCCATTTGCCAATTCTCTCACTTAATATCGGCATCGACAGCATATATTTAACCACATCATCTTTGCAGACAATAGTGCATTCAGCCGACAATAAATAATGTCTTAATTTTATACAAGAGAAATATAAACATAAACATAATTTCTCTATAGCCGAATACCTGGTCTCAACATCTACCAACCTCCTGCTCAAATAATATACCACACGTTCTTTCCCTTCAAATTCTTGAATCAAGGCCGATCCGATAACACTGTCATCGGCAGACAAATATAACCTGAAAGGCTTCCTGTGTTGAGGTGGAACCAAGACCGGAGGGTTCACCAAATATCTCTTGATCTCTTCCAAGAATAATTGTTGTTCCTCTTTCCATATAAACTCTTGATCAGCCTTAAGTTTCAACAATGGACTAAAAGATTTAATCTTACCAGATAAGTTAGATATAAATCTTCTAATGAAGTTAATCTTGCCGATCAAAGATTGCAGCTCAGTCTTGTTTGTAGGAACAACCACTTTGTTAATTGCATCAATAGATTTCCTACCGATCTCGATGCCTCTTTGATGCACCATAAAACCCAGAAACTGACCTGCCGATACACCAAATGCACACTTATTAGGATTCATTTTCAACCCATGCTCCCTTGTGCATTCCAAGATTTTTCGCAAATCGGCAAGATGCTTCCCAAAATTTCCAGATTTAACTACCACATCATCAATATAGATTTCAACTATCGTGCCGATGTACTTATGAAAGATAAAATTCATTGCTCTCTGATAAGTAGCACCGGCATTCTTCAAGCCAAAAGTCATCACAACCCACTCGAATAAACCGACGTGACCTGGACATCTGAAAGTAGTCTTGGATATGTCTTCTTCAGCCATGAATATCTGATTATATCCAGCATTACCATCCATAAAGCTGATGATTTGATGTCCGGCAGCAGCATCGATCAACAAATCGGCAACAGGCATCCATTGGTGTAGCTTTATTTAGATTCCTGAAATCAATACAAACACGTAATTTTCCATTTTTCTTATACACAGGAACCACATTAGAAATCCAATCAGCATATCGGCATTGCCGAATAAATCCAGCTTCAATTAACTTCGTAATTTCAGCTTTAATATTGGGTAGAATAGTAGGATTGCATCGGCATGCAGGCTGCCGATGTGGTTGGAAACCGGACTTGATAGGTAACCGATGTTCAACTATTGATCGGTCTAAACCAGGCATTTCCGTATAATCCCAAACAAAACAATCTTTATATTCCTTTAATAAATCAGTCAACTGTTGTTTACATCGGGAATATAACTTAGCACTAATGAAAGTTGGCCTAGGTTTATTGTCATCACCTATGTCTATTTCTAGTAAATCATCGGCGGATGTGAACCCCTGTCCCAGTTTTCCATCATCAGAGAACCGATTCATTAACACTCTTCTTCAGGACCGACTGCTTGGATCGGTGTGATGCAGTAATCGATGACTTTGAGGAATTCTGTGCCCCAAGCTTCACCTGATATGCATCTGGTCTGCTCATAAGTTTCCGATTCTGCCGACGCAATAATCGACGAGGTCTCACTCCGGATGACTTCAATTTTGTCCCCGACCCACTACACAAGGCTTTGGTGCATCGTAGAAGGAATGCAACAATTAGCATGGATCCAATCCCTACCTAGGAGCAAGTTGTGGTACCTTTGCCACTGATTACAAAAAATGTTGTCGGCAAAGTTTTGCTGTCGATGGTTAATTCAACACATACGGATCCCATAGCTGGCGACACATTGCCTTCAAAATCTTTAAGCTTCATGTCCATCTTGACTAAGTCTTGGTCACCTTTCCCAAGCTTCCTGAACATGACATACGGCATTATGTTGATTGACGCTCCACCATCCACCAGCATCTTTGTTATGGGCTGCCCATCTACCCTACCTTTAACGAACAGAGCTCATAGGTGCTGCCTTACACCATCGGTAGGCTTCTCAAAGACGGCTGCCATCGGATCCAACACCAACTGCGCCATTTCAGCAGCCTCTTCTTCGTCGCTGACAGGTGCCATGAACTCCATTGGCAACACGACCACCATATTGATTTCTGCCGATGGATCCCTATCCTTGCGCTTTGGCCTCCACTCCTTTTCCTTTGAAGGATTTTCATCGTCATACAAGTAATTTTGGCGTTCGCGTTGAATTCTTCTTTTCTGAGTCTTCGTTAGACCCTTTGGACACCATTGAGGAAGCTTAGTTTTCCAAACGGGCTGGTGTTGCCTCCTATTGTTTGTGTCAGCATTATTCCTTATGTTCGGGTCTCTGGAGAATACTTCTTCATCGGGCACTCTTGCATTGGCCATCCCCTCAAGTTCTTGATCGACACGCCTGCCAAGCCTATTATGCGCACTAAGCTTGCCCCCCAGCCGGTCATGTGCCGACTTCTTTTCTCTGAGTGGCCTAGCATACCTGGATGTCCGATCATCAAAGTGAGGCTTCTTTTCCAACCGATCGGTAGAGTAGTATCCATTGCATTCAGCACAATTATCGGCAGTAGGTAGCTTGATGCCTTCTTCCCAGCAATGAACGAAGAAGGGACACTTCCAGTGGTCCTTATGCCGAAGCCACTCTTGATTCTCTTCTTCTTCCTGCCGATATCGCTCCTCTTGCGATTGCCGATAATCTGGTCGTGGCAGCCTGTGTGATCACGACGCCATGAGCCCTCCCGACGCGATTACCATCATTGGCAACTCTTTTGCCTTTCCTGTCATCGGCCAACTTCTCCACATCATGTTCAGTTACTTGATGATCAGGATCTACCGATGCGTTCTTCCTAGCAGCCGCCGATGTTAGCACCTTAGTTTTTCCACTAGTTTCCACCATATTATTTGGAAATGGGTGCTGATCAATCTTCATCGGTTTCTGGGCTTTAGAATTTTCAAATTTAATTCGCCCAGATTCAATTTCTGACTGCAGCTGCTGCCTAAACACTTTGCAGTCATTGGTATTGTGCGAAGTTGCATTATGCCACTTGCAATACCTGATCCTTTTGAGTTCTTCGGTCGATGGAATTACTTGGTTAGGCTCCAACTTGATCCGCCCTTCTTGAAGTAACAAGTCAAACATCCTATCGGCCTTGGTGATATCGAAGGTGAATCTTTCAGCTTCCTTCTAGCCAAACGGACAAGACACAGATGTTGACACCGTTTTTCAGCACGTGTCAAATGAGCTGAGGCTTGACTGGTCAACGGCTGTTTTCTATCAGCATCGGGAAATCATGAGTCAACATTGTCGATGAGAGTGCTGCGGGAAGACCAAGTGCGCTGCCGATGGAGGCTGGATGATCCTTGCCGACAAAGGTTAATTGGTGAAGTCTTGCTGATGCTGATTGCCGATGAGGAGACATTGCCGATTGCCGATGAGGAGACATTGCCGATTACCGATGAAGGGTCATTGCCGACCGCTGATGAAGAGTGGTTGCTGATTGCCGATAGGGACTGATTGGTGAAGACAGTTACCAGTACAAGGTCGCCGATCGGGAAGTATTGCCGATGCCGATGGGCATGGGGTGCCAATGAGTACATCATAACTTAGCGTTTGATGTCAGCACAAGGCTACCGGTGGTCAAAGAAGGAAGGCGCGGATTGAAGGGATCTACCGATGGAAAGTTTCCATCGAAGAGAAGAATAAGTAAACTGGTGTTTTGTACCAGTATTATTATTATAGTAGTTTGAGTCCGACTCTTGCATGAGTCGTTTATTTTCCTTTAAAATAGGCGTGTTTGTTTAGGAAAATAAATATTGTTATCCGGCTCCTACGCGAGTCAGTTTGCTTAAAATTAGGAGTTTGTTTTAGGAAGGATACGTGTCATGTCTTTGTACAACTCTCCATGAAGGAGTATAAATACGTGCCCGAGGGCTACGGAAAAAGAATCCAATCAAAAACAAATCAATTTTACTCTTATTCTACTTTCTATTGCAATTTCCCTTTTACTGCATTAGCTGTAGTTATCAACGAGTTCTTTCAAGCTTCGACGGGCTGCATCACCCTGATCTCCGTCAAATCCTTGCAAGTTCCGCGTGGGAGTACCTCTGAGCTTTGGCATCCGGGCGCATCGCTGTTGCCTCGTTCAGCTCTGCTCTAGTTATCCTGATCAAGCCTCAATCCCAGCATCCGGGCGCATCGCTGTTGTCTGGATTGGATCTTGTTCTAGTTATCATCCTTGTCGATTAACTGGTCAAATCGACTGGCATGCCTCCGGATACCGAGCTTTGGGTAATAGCCCGAGGTGTTCGCAGATCCTGACGCTTTTTGTGTCAACACCTCTTTTGGCATGCTCGGTGGGACCCGATTATACAAATCTACACATCTATCATGGGTGATCACGCCGACGTCAACCAGAGGAACGTCATTGAAGTCTCTGAGGCCGATCTGAAAGATGATCAGAAGCAGACCATGGAGCGGGCTATGGAGGAATACAAGCAGTTATATCTCAAATCCTTCAGGCTCAGCAGGAGCGGGGAAGCAATCTAGAAGCAAGACCCGCCGTTGCCACGGCAGGTCATGTACGACGCCAATCCTGGTAAGCTACAGGAGATGGTTAATGCCGCTGTAAGTCAAGCATTAATTAGCCACTCCAACGTGTTGTCCAATACTGTCTACAACGCTATTACGCAATCATTCAAGGAAGGACATGCACCGCGATATGTCGGTCCGGCGTATCATCAACCTGGATTGGCATCTACAAGTCCATCGGCAGCCCCAATGGCGTCTTCCACTCCTGTGGAACCGTCTGCCGATGTGGCTACATCGCCGAGACCGAACCCTGGCGGCGTCACCAAGCTCAACACAGATCTAGCGGCGTCGGCAATTTTAGGACCAGCCCCAGCTAACTGGTGGGGATACGGTATGCCTCCAAATCTATATGCTGGTTCTAATCTGGTGCAGGGAGACAGTTCAGCTCGGAGCAACTCTATGGTATCGGCGACGTAGTCACAGCCGATGGCCCCTATGATGCACAACTCGGTGCCTGCTCCAACCATGCAAGTGCCATCAGAAGACCCTCAGGTGATCCCTAAAGTACCTCTGATGCCACCATCGGCAAGCTCTGTGCCGATGCAACACATTATGACAGCTGGCAATCAACCGCTGGTGGCAAACTCTCAAGCTGGGACGCTAGTTACCCAAGGTAATCTGGTGATTGATTGCTCCAGAATACAAGAGCCACACGCTCCGGTCAGCTATCATCCATCGGTAAGTCATATGCCGATGCTTTATAATCCCGGATGGGTCAACCAGCCGCCAGCTCAGCAGCCTGGCGTGTCAATGTATCATTATGGAGGCCCAGTGCATGCTCAGAGCAGACCATCGGTACAGCAACCGATGAATACAGGGAATCAGCCTAATCCGCTAAGTGTGAAAAACTATCCATCGGTAAGTCAACCGATGCATAGTGTTCAGATGACTGGTGCTGCGCCCATGACTACTCCGCATCATCTTCAAGAAGCGCATCAGCCGGCTCCACCAGTCAACAACCAGCCAATGAGTCGGCAAGAGCAGGATGCATATTGGGTCGGTAAGATTGCCGAAGTTATGAAAGAACAATTCGGCATCAAACCCAAGGTCAATACTGAAGGAATACGAGGTTGCTACGCTAGCCGGAAAACAAAAAACTTTTCGACCTCATAAACCAGGATCTACTGCTAGTTACAGGTTACGGGATTACCACTAGACGCGCAGGTGCAGCGGAAGACGACTTGATGTAGTCGTGCGCATCGCAGCAGGCAGTGCAGTTGCGTGGTCGTCCATCTCAACGTCCCCTTCGCGCGGTTCGTCCTTGTGCTCTAGATGCAGCACCTCCGAGGAATCCCACACGTGCAGGGAGGAAGCGTTGCGCCTCCGAACTGCTAGGTCCGCGAGGAGCAAAAGGCGCGAGCGTGGGGAGGCGACGGCGGCTGCCAAAAGGCGTGGATCAATTCGCCCCGCGCCCACCCCTTGCTTATATAGGCGTCCTAACGAGCTCCCACGGTGGAGGCCCATTAGAAACCCTAAACCTAGTCTAATTCGGGTCCCGAATTAGGCTTCCAGCCCCTTAAGCGTGCGACCCTATGGGCTCACGCATACATAGACATGGCCCAAGTACTCTTACTCGACCAATAGTTGATAGCGGCCTCTAGCAAGGCGTGTCAACTCCTATGCATACGCTATGATCATATCAGACGAACCACTATGACTATGTACAAGTTATTCCCTTCGCCACTTGATATATGGTTCAACTCGTGGGTTAACACTTAACCCAAGCATGGCCATGCATTTGTTGATCCAATCACATGAGTGATCCAGTGATATCTCTCTCACGAAGAGAGGGGAAAATTCCATCTTGATTGGCTATGTCTCATAGCATGTTTCCCAACCACCCAAGGGCCACCTTTATAACTACCCAATTACGGAGTAGCGTTTGATAGTCTCTAAGTAGATCGTTTCACATCTTGAGGACATACCACAATCTCAGGTCTAAGGACATAACGTACATGACATGAATAGAGACTTTCTCTTGTTGGGTCAGTCCAGCCTACATGTCTCACATGTGCCCACATTATTAGTTTGACATCTCCATGTCTATGACTTGTGAAACATAGCCATCAACTAATACATGTGCTGGTCTAATATTCAAGTGTGCTCTTACAAGAATGCCGACCAGGGACAACTTTTAGAATAACCATTCAAGTAATTGAGTTCCACAAACAATTCACATAATTGTCAATCAATACTAGTTGTCTATAATGGATATTCTCAGAACACTTTATTAGTCATGGATACAACCAGAATATAATCATCTACATGATTAGCTCTAGGGCATATTCCAACAAATACGTACTCTTATCGGACTCCGTATCCTCCTGCATATGACTTGATTCCTCTCCCAAATCGGTACAAAGTGCCCGATTTTACCAAGTTCTCCGGCCAAGACGACACGTCGACAATGGAGCACATCAACCGCTTCATTATCTAGTGTGGGGAGGCTGCCAGCAGGGAGGAGTTAAGGGTGAGATTGTTCTCTTCGTCATTGTCTGGATCGGCAGTCACCTGGTTCATATCGTTGCCTCCAAATTCTATAATTACGTGGGTCGATCTAGAGAGGCAATTTCATAAATACTTTTTCGTTGGCATACATGAGAAAAAGGTTACCAATTTGGTCAAAATGAGGCAACGCAACGACGAATCGGTAGAAAGCTTTGTGCAAAGGCTACGGGACATGAAGAACAAGTGCTACAGTCTGGTGCTTGATGATCGGCAACTGGCAGATTTGGCCTTCCAAGGATTACTGCCGCACATCAAGGACAAATATGTGTCCCAGGAGTTTGAAAGCCTAAGTCATCTGGTACAAAGGATAGCCGATCAAGATATCAAAGCCTTTGAACCCAAGAAGACTTGGAACAAGAAGGTGACCTTCATCGGGAAAGAAGAAGACTCTAGATCGGATGAAGAGCTGAACGTCGATGCAGCCGAATGGGTGAAGGATAAGAAGCCTGTGTCTTGTCCGTTCGGCCAAAAGGAGACTGAAAGGTTCACTTTCGACATCACCAAGGCCGATAGGATGTTTGACTTATTGCTGCAAGAAGGGCGAATCAAGTTGGCGCCCAACCAAGTGATTTCGTCGTCCGAAGAGCTCAAGAAGATTAGGTACTGCAAGTGGCATAATGCAACCTCACACAGTACCAATGACTGCAAAGTATTCAGGCAGCAGTTGCAGTCAGAGATTGAATCGGGGCATATTAAGATTGAAAACTCTAAAGCCTAGAGACCGATGAAAATAGATCAGCACCCATTCCCAAACAACATGGTGGAAATTAGTGAAAAAACCGAAGTGCTGACGTCGGAAGCTGCAGGAAAAGGGCATCGGTAAACCCCAACCATCAAGTACCTGAGTGCGACGCAAGAAGGTTTGCCGATGACAGGAAGAGTAAGAAGGTTGCCGATGGAGGTAGCAGTGCCAACAGGGCTCCTGGAGTTGTAATGACGCACAAGCAGCCAAGGCGAGATCATCGGCAATCACGTGAAGAGCGATATCGGCAAGAAGAAGAAGAGCATCGGAGTGGCTTCGGCATAAGGACCACTGGAGATGTCCCTTCTTCAATCACTGTTGGGAAGAGGGCATCAAGCTGCCTACTGCCGATAATTGTCCTGAATGCAATGGGTATTACACCGCCAATCGGTCAGGTAAGAGACCTTGTTTTGATGATCAGGCACCTAGGTACGCCAGGCCGCTCAGAGGGAACAGATCGGCACATGACCGACTGGGGGCAAGCTCAGTGTCCATGACAGGCTTAGCAGACGTGTTGATCAAGGGGAGCTGGAGGAGATGGCCAATGCAAGAGTACCCGACGAAGAGATATTCTCCAGGGAACCCAACATCGGAAGAAGTGTCGATGTAAGCGGTGGAAAGCAGCACCAGCCCGTTTGGAAGACCATGCTTCCTCCGTGGTGCCCCAAGGGTTTGACCAAGACCCAGAAGAGAAGGATTCAGCGCCAACGTCGTGATGACCTATACGACGATGCAGAACCCTCAAGGGAGAAGCGATGGAGGCCAAAGCGCAAGGACAGGGATCCATCGGCAGATATCAATATGGTCGTCATGTTGTCGATGGAGTTCATGGCACCCGTCAGTGATGATGAGGAGACTGCCGATATGGCCCAATTGGTACTGGATCCGATGACGGCTGTCTTTGAAAAGCCTGCCGATGATGAGAGGCAACATCTGAGAGCTCTGTTCGTTAAGGGCAAAGTGGATGGGCAGCCGATGACGAAGATGCTGGTAGATGGCGGCGCGTCAATCAATATAATGCCATATGTGGTGTTCAGAAAGCTTGGGAAAGGCGACTAGGATTTAGTCAAGACCAACATGAAGCTCAAGGACTTCGAAGGCAATGTGTCGACCGCTATGGGAGCCATATGTGTTGACTTAACCATCGGCAGCAAAACTTTGCCGACAATGTTCTTTGTGATCAGTGGCAAAGGCACTTACAACTTGCTCCTCGGAAGGGATTGGATCCATGCCAATTGCTGTATCCCTTCTACTATGCATCAAAGTCTGGTACAGTGGATCGGGGACGGAATTGAAGTCGTCTGAAGTGAAGCCCCATCTACTGTTGCATCGGCAGAATTAGAAACTTACAAGCAGACCAGGTGCATATCTGGCAAAGCCTGGGACAAAGAGTTCCTTAAAGTTGCCGATTACCGCATCAAGCCGATCCAAGCAGTCGGTTCTGAAGAAGAGTTTTAATGGATCGGTTCGCTGACGACGGAAAGCTGGGGCAGGGCTTTACGTCTGCCGATGACTTGCTTGAAATTGACATCGGCGATGGTAGTAAACCTAGGCCTACTTTTATTAGTGCTAAGTTAGATTCCCAATGTAAGCAGCAGTTAACCGATTTATTGAAAGAGAATAAAGATTGTTTTGCTTGGGATTATACAGAGATGCCTGGTTTAGACCGATCAATAGTTGAACATCGGTTACCCATCAAGTCTGGTTTCCAGCCACATCGGCAACCTGCGCGCCGATGCAATCCTACTATTTTACCCGACATCAAGGCTGAGATTACAAAGTTAATCGAAGCTGGATTTATTCGCAATGCCGATATGCCGATTGGATTTCTAATGTGGTTCCTGTGTATAAAAAGAATGGAAAACTTCGTGTTTGCATTGATTTCAGGAATCTTAACAAGGCTACGCCGATGGATGGCTACCTGATGCCCATTGTCGATCTGCTGATCGATGCTGCTGCTGGACATCAAATTATTAGCTTCATGGATGGTAATGCTGGGTATAATCAAATATTCATGGCTGAAGAAGACATATCCAAAACTGCTTTCCGGTGTTCGGGTCACGTTGGCTTATTTGAATGGGTAGTCATGACTTTTGGCTTGAAGAATGTTGGTGCTACTTATTAGAGAGCAATGAATTTTATCTTCCATAAGTATATCGGCACAATAGTTGAAATCTACATTGATGACGTAGTGGTTAAGTCTGGAGGCTTCAAGAAGCATCTTGCCAATTTGTCGAAAATATTGGAGTGCACAAGGGAGCATGGGTTAAAGATGAATCCTAACAAGTGTGCATTTGGCGTATCGGCAGGGCAGTTTCTGGGTTTCATGGTGCATCAGAGAGGCATTGAAATCGGTAGAAAGTCTATTGATGCAATTAACAAGGTAGTTGCTCCTACGAACAAGACTGAGTTGCAGTCCTTGATCGACAAGATTAATTTCATCAGAAGGTTTATATCTAATCTATCTGGTAAGATTAAATCCTTTAGCCCCCTGTTAAACTTGAAAGCCGATCAAGAGTTTACATGGAAAGAAGAGGAGCAGTTAGCCTTAAGAGGAGATTAAGAAATACTTGGTGAATCCTCCAATCTTGGTTCCACCTCAACACGGGAAGCCTTTCAGGTTATATTTGTCTACCGATGACGGTGTTATCGGATCAGCCTTAATTCAAGAGTTTGAAGGGAAGGAACATGTGATATATTACCTGAGCAGAAGGTTGGTGGATGCTGAAACCAGGTATTCGACCATAGAGAGATTGTGCTTATGTTTATATTTCTCTTGCATTAAATTAAGGCATTATTTACTGTCAGCTGAATGCACTGTTATCTGCAAAGATGATGTGGTTAAGTACATGTTATCAATGCCGATCTTGAGTGGACAAATCGGTAAGTGGATTCTGGCACTTTCGGAGTTTGACCTAAGGTATGAATCGGCTAAGGCTGTCAAGGGTCAGGTAATGGCCGATTTTGTTACTCAGCATTGTAACATGGTGAGCTCTGTTGAAATTGCTCCTTGGACTTTATTCTTTGATGGGTCTACATGCAAAGATGGAGCAGGTATCGGTATTCTCTTGATTTCACCCCGAGGGCAGAAGTATGAAATCTCGTTGCCGATTGTTGCTACTTCAACAAACAATCAGGCTGAGTACCAGGCTCTACTTAAGGGGTTAGAATTACTCAGGGAGGTACGTGCCGATGCTGTTGAAATCTTCGGTGATTCCATGTTGGTGATTAACCAGTTAATCGGGACATATGAATGCCGAAGTGAAGTTCTGATTGCAGCCCATGAACGGTGTTTGCAGTTGTTAAGAGAATTCAAAGAGTATCGCCTTGAGCACATTCCGAGGTTGCATAATGAGGAGGCCAATCGGTTGGCACAGAATGCTTCAGGGTATCAGCCGATTCAAGAAGTCGCCACATCGGTAACGTTTGCCGATGACTGGAAAAAGGAGATTGCCGATTACTTAAGGGACCCGTCTAGGAAGGTTGAGAGGCGTTTAAGGTTCCAAGCCACTAAGTACGTGCTCCTCGACGATGAATTGTATTATCGGACCATTGATGGAATCTTGCTCAAATGCCTTAGCAAAGAGGAATCAAAGGAGCTAATGGGTGAAATCCATGAGGGTGTGTGTGGAGCACATCAATCGGCATTCAAGATGAAGTGGATGATTAGGCGGAATGGATATTATTGGCCGACAATCCTTGAAGATTGCTTCAACTATTTCAAAGGGTGCCAGGACTGTCAGAAGTTTGGTAATGTGCAAAGGGTGCCTGCATCGGCGATGAATCCTATAATCAAGCATTGGCCGTTCAGAGGATGGGCTATTGATCTCATCGGCCAAATTTATCCGCCATCGAGTAAAGGGCACAAATTTATACTTGTTGCTACCGATTACTTTACTAAATGGTGTTGACACCGTTTTTTGACACGTGTCAAATGGGCCGAAGCTTGACTGGTCAGTGATTATTCTCCATCGGCATCGGTAAAGTATGAGCTGATATGGCCGATGGGAGAGTACTGTAAAAGATCAAGTATGTTGCCGATGAAGGCTGGGTGATCTTTGCCGATAGAGGTTGATTGGTGGTTGCCGATGAAGAATCATTGCCGATTGCCGCTGGAAGATAGTTGCCGATTGCAGACAAGGGTTTATTGCCGATTGCCGACGAGGGGATGCTACCAATCGGGAAAAGTATTGCCGATACCGATGAGCGTAACTTAGCGCTTGGTGGCAGCTGAAGGTTACCAATGGTCCAAAGAAGGAAGGTGCGGATTAAAGGGATCTGCCAATGGAGAGTTTCCATCGAGAAGAAGTATAAGGAAACTGGTGTTTTGTGCCAGTATTATTATAGTAGTTTGAGTCCGGCTCTTGCATGGGTCGTTTATTTTCCCTTAAAATAGGTGTGTTTGTTTAGGAAATAAATATTGTTATCCGGCTCGTGCGCGAGTCAGTTTCCTTTAAAGTAGGAGTTTGTTTTAGGAAGAATATGTGTCGTGTCATTGTACAACTCTCCTTGCGAGAGTATAATATGAGCCCGAGGGCTATGGAATAAAAATATATCAATCCAATTCAAACCAAACCAATTTTATCTTATTCTACCTTTTATCGCAATTTACCTTTATGCATTAGTTATAGTTTTAACGAGTTCTTCAAGCTTTCGACGGGCTATATCAGCTTGATCTCCGTCAAATCCTTGCTAGTTCCGCGTGGGAGTACCTCTAGGCTTTGGCAATCCGGGCGCATCGCTGTTTGCCTCGTCTAGCTCTGCTCTAGTTATCCGTGATCAATCTGAGCCTTGACGTCCGGGCGTATCGCTGTCGTCTCGTTCAGTTTGTCATAGTTATCATCCTTGTCGATTGATTGGTCAAATCGACTGGCACGCCCTCGACATCGAGCTTTGGGTAATAGCCCGAGGTGTTCACAGACCTGACGCTTTTTGTGTCAACACCTCTTTTGGCACGCTCGGTGGGACCTGATTATACAAATCTACACATCCGGCATAGCTGATCACGCCGATGTTAATCAGAGGAATGTCATTGAAGTGTCTGAGGCCGATCTGAAAGATGATCAGAAGCAGGCCATGGAGCGGGCTATGGAGGAATACAGGCAACTGTATCTCAAATCCTTCAGCCTCAGCAGGAGCGGCGAAGCAATTCAGAAGCAAGATCCGCCGTTGCCACGGCAGGTCACGTACGACGCCAACCCTGGCAAGCTACAAGAGATGGTTAACGCCGCTGTAAGTCAAGCTTTGATTAACCACTCTAGCGTGTTGTCCAATACTATCTTCAATACTGTTGCACAAACATTCAAAGAAGGACATGCACCGCGATATGCCGGCCCAGCGTACCACCAACCTGGGATGGCATCTGCAAGCCCATCGGCGGCTCAGATGGCGTCTTCCACCCCGGTGGAACCGTCTGCCGATGTGGCTACGTCACCAAGACCGAACGCCGGCGATGTTACCAAGTTCAACGCAGATCCAGCCATGTCGGCAGCTTCAGGACCAGCCCCCGCTAACTGGTGGGGATACGGTATGCCTCCGAATCTATATGCTGGCTCTAACCTGGTGCAGGGAGACGGTTCAACCTGGAAGAACTCTACAGCATTGGCAGCACAGCCACAGCCGATGGCTCATGTGATGCACAACTTCACGCCTGCTCCAACCATACAAGTGCCATCAGATGATCTTCAAGTGATCCCCAACATACCTCTGATGCCACCATCAGCAAGCTCTGTGCCGATGCAACACATTATAACCACCGGTAGTCAATCTCTGGCGGCAAACGCTCAAGCTGGAGCTCCGTATCCCCAAGGCAATCTGGTGATCAATTGCTCCAAGATTCAAGAGCCGCATGCTCCGGTCAGCTATCAACCATCGGCAAGTCACATGTCGATGCCTTACAATATGGGATGGGTCAACCAGCCACTAGCTCAGCAGCCCGGCGCGCCAATGTGTTATTATGGAGGCCCAGCTTACATCCAAGGCGGATCATCGGTACAACAACCGATGAACGTAACAGTTCAGCCGACTCCGCCAAGTATGTCAAATCATCCATCGGTAAGCCAACCGATGCATAGCATGCAAATGACTGATGCTGCGCCTGCGACAACTGCATATCTTCAAGGGGCGCGTCAGCCGACTCCGCCAAGCATGCCAATCTATCCATCGGTAAATCAGCCGATGCATAGCGTCCAGACGACTGGTGCTGCGCCCACGACTACTGCACATCTCCAAGAGGCGCGTCAGCCGACTCCACCAGTCGATAATCAGCCAATGAGTCGGCAGGAGCAGGATGCGTATTGGGTCGGCAAGATTGCCGAAGTCATGAAGGAGCAATTCGGTATCAAACCCAAGGTCAATACATACTCCTATCGGACCCCATACCCGCCTGCATATGACTTGATTCCTCTCCCAAATCGGTACAAGGTGCCTGATTTTACCAAGTTCTCCGGCCAAGACGACACGTCGACGATGGAGTACATCAACCGCTTCATTATCCAGTGCGGGAGGCTGCCAGCAGGGAGGAATTAAGGGTGAGACTGTTCTCGTCATCATTGTCTGGATCGGCTTTCACATGGTTCATATCATTGCCTCCAAATTCTATAATTACATGGGCCGATCTGGAGAGGCAATTTCACAAATACTTCTTTGCTGGCACACATGAGAAGAAGCCTACCGATTTGGTTAAAATGAGACAGCGCAACGAAGAATCGGTAGAAAGTTTTGTGCAGAGGCTGCGGGATGTGAAGAACAAGTGCTACAGTCTGGTGCTTGATGATCGGCAACTAGTAGATTTGGCCTTCCAGGGGTTACTACTGCCGCACATCAAGGACAAATACGCGTCCCAGGAGTTTGAGAGCCTAAGTCACCTGGTGCACAGGATTGCCGATCAGGATGTCAAAGCCTTTGAGCCCAGGAAGACTTGGAACAAGAAGGTGACCTTCATCGGGAGAGAAGAAGACTCTGGATCGGATGAAGAGCTGAATGTCGATGCGGCCGAATGGGTGAAGGATAAGAAGCCTGTGTCTTGTCCGTTCGGCCAAAAAGAAACAGAAAGGTTCACCTTTGATATCACCAAGGCCGATAGGATGTTTGACCTATTGCTGCAAGAGGGGCGAATCAAGTTGGCGCCCAATCAAGTGATTCCATTGGCCGAAAGCTCAAGAAGATTAGGTACTGCAAGTGGCATAATGCAACCTCACACAGTACCAATGACTGCAAAGTATTCAGGCAGCAGTTGCAGTCGGAGATTGAGTCTGGGCGTATTAAGTTTGAAAACTCTAAAGCCCAGAAGCCGATGAAGATAGATGAACACCCGTTCCCAAACAACATGGTGGAAATCAGTGAGAAAACCAAAGTGCTGACATTGGAGGCTGCCAGAAGGAACTCATCGGTAAACCCTAGTTACCAAGTGTCCGAGCACGATGCAAGAAGGTTTGCCAATGACAGAAAGGGTAAGAAGGTTGCCGATGAAGGTAACAGCGCCAACAGGGCTCCTGGAGTGGTGATCACCCATAAACAGTCAAGGCGCTATCATCGGCAATCACGTGAAGAGCAGTATCGGCAACACGAGAAAGAGCATCGAGAATGGCTTTGGCATAAGGACCATTGGAGGTGTCCCTTCTTCGTTCATTGCTGGGAGGAAGGCATCAAGCTGCCTACTGCCGATAACTGCCCAGAATGCAATGGGTACTACGCAGCCGATCGGTCAGGTAAGCGACCTTGTTTTGATGATCAGGCACCCAGGTACGCCCGGCCGCTCAGGGAAGACAGATCGGCACATGACCGACTGGGGGGCAAGCTCAGTGCCCATGATCGGCTTGGCAGGCATGTTGACCAGAGGGAGCTCGAAGAGATGGCCAACGCTAGAGTGCCCGGCGAGGAGATATTCTCCAAGGATCCCAACATCGGAAGAAGTGCCGATGTAAGCAGTGAGAGGTAGCATCAACCTGTCTGGAAGACCAAGCTTCCTCCCTGGTGCCCTAAGGGTTTGACTAAGACCCAGAAGAGGAGAATTCAGCGCCAGTGCCGCGATGACCTATATGACAGTACAGAACCCTCGGAGGAGAAGCAATGGAGGCCGAAGCGCAAGGATAGAGGCCCATCGACAGATATAAACATGGTTGTCATGTTGCCGATGGAGTTTATGGCACCCGTCAGCGATGATGAAGAGGTTGCCGATATGGCACAGTTGGTGCTGGACCCGATGGTGGCTATCTTCGAAAAGCCGGTCGAAGACAAGAGGCAGCATTTGAGGGCTCTGTTTGTTAAGGGCAAGGTGGATGGTCAGCCGATGACCAAAATGCTAGTGGATGGCGGCGCATCGATCAACATAATGCCCTATGTCGTATTCAGGAAGCTTGGCAAAGGTGATTGGGACTTGATCAAAACCGACATGAAGCTCAAGGACTTCGAAGGCAATGTGTCAACCGCCATGGGAGCTGTATGTGTTGAATTGACCATCGGCAGTAAGACTTTGCCGACAACGTTCTTTGTAATCAGCGGCAAAGGCACCTACAACTTACTCCTTGGGAGGGACTGGATCCATGCTAATTGCTGTATCCCTTCTACTATGCATCAGAGTCTGGTACAGTGGATCGGGGACAGAATTGAAGTAGTCCGCGGTGAGGCCCCATCTACTGTAGCATCGGCAGAGTTGGACACTTATGAGCAGACCAGGTGCATATCTGGTGAAGCCTGGGACAAAGAGTTCCTCAAAGTTGCCGATTACCGCATCAAACCGATCCAAGCAGTCGGTCCTGAAGGGGAGTCTTAATGGATCAGTTCGCCGATGACGGAAAACTGGGGCAGGGCTTCACGTCTGCCGATGACTTGCTCGAGGTCGACATCGGCGATGGTAGTAAACCTAGGCCTACTTTTATTAGTGCTAAGTTAGATTCCCAATGTAAGCAGCAGTTAATTTATTTATTAAAAGAGAATAAAGATTGTTTCGCTTGGGACTATACGGAGATGCCTGGTTTAGACCGATCGATAGTTGAACATCGGTTACCCATCAAGTCTGGTTTTCAGCCACATCAGCAGCCGGCGCGCCGATGCAATCCTACCATCTTACCCGATATTAAGGCTGAGATTACCAAGTTAATCGAGGCTGGATTCATTCGGCAATGCCGATATGCCGATTGGATTTCTAATGTGGTTCCTGTGTATAAAAAGAATGGAAAACTTCCTGTTTGTATTGATTTCAGGAACCTGAACAAGGCTACGCCGATGGATGGTTACCCGATGCCCGTTGCCGATCTGCTGGTCGATGCTGCTGCTGGGCACCAAATTATCAGCTTTATGGATGGTAATGCTGGGTATAATCAGATATTCATGGCTAAAGAAGACATACCCAAGACTACTTTCCGATGTCCAGGCCACGTTGGTTTGTTTGAATGGGTAGTCATGACTTTTGGTTTGAAGAATGCCGGTGCTACTTATCAGAGGGCGATGAATTTTATCTTTCATAAGTACATCGGCACAATTGTTGAGATCTACATTGATGATGTGGTGGTCAAGTCTGGGGACTTCAAGAAGCATCTTGCCGATTTGCGGAAGATATTGGAATGCACGAGGGAGCATGGGTTGAAGATGAATCCCAACAAGTGTGCGTTTGGCGTATCGGCAGGGCAGTTTCTGGGCTTCATGGTGCATCAGAGAGGTATTGAAATCGGCAGAAAATCTATTGATGCAATTAACAGGGTAGTTGCTCCCACAAACAAAACTGAGTTGCAGTCTCTGATCGGCAAGATTAATTTCATTAGAAGATTTATATCCAACCTGTCTGGTAAGATTCAGTCTTTTAGTCCTCTGTTAAAATTGAAAGCCGATCAAGAGTTTACATGGAGAGAAGAGCAGCAGTCAGCCTTAGAAGAGATTAAAAGGTATTTGGCGAATCCTCCAGTCTTAGTTCCACCTCAACACGGGAAGCCTTTCAGGTTATATTTGTCTGCCGATGACGGTGTTATCGGGTCAGCCTTAATTCAAGAGTTTGAAGGGAAGGAGCGTGTAATATATTACCTGAGCAGGAGGTTGATGGACGCTGAAACCAGGTATTCGGCCATAGAGAGATTGTGCTTATGTTTATACTTCTCTTGCATTAAATTAAGACACTATTTACTGTCGGCCGAATGTACTGTTGTCTGCAAAGATGATGTGGTCAAGTACATGCTGTCAATGCCGATTTTGAATGGACGAATCGGTAAGTGGATTCTGGCATTATCAGAGTTTGATCTAAGATATGAATCGGCAAAGGCTGTTAAGGGTCAGGTGATGGCCGATTTTGTCACTCAGCATTGTAATATGGTGGGCTTTGTTGAGATTGCCCCTTGGGCTCTGTTCTTTGATGGGTCTACGTGAAAGGATGGAGCAGACATCGGTATTCTGTTAATTTCACCCCGAGGACAGAGGTATGAGATTTCATTGCCGATTGTTGCTACTTCGACAAACAATCAGGCTGAGTACCAGGCTTTGCTCAAGGGGTTGGAACTGCTCAGGGAGGTGCGTGCCGATGCCGTTAAAATCTTCGGTGATTCCATGTTGGTGATTAATCAGCTGATCGGAATATATGAGTGCCGAAGTGAAGTGTTAATTGCAGCCCATGAGCGGTGTCTGCGGTTGTTAAAGGAGTTTAAAGAATACCGCCTCGAGCACATTCCAAGGTTGCATAATGAAGAAGCTAATCGGTTGGCACAGAATGCCTCAGGATATCAGCCGATTCAGGAAGTCACGACATCGGTAACGGATGCCGATGACTGGAGAAAGGGGATTGCCGATTACTTGAGGGATCCATCCAGGAAAGTCGAAAGGCGTCTAAGGTTCCAAGCTACTAAGTATGTGCTCCTTAATAATGAGTTGTATTATCGGACAATCGATGGAGTTTTTCTCAGATGTCTTGGCAAAGAGGAATCAAAAGAGTTAATGGGTGAGATCCATGAAGGTGTATGTGGAGCGCATCAATCGGCATTCAAGATGAAGTGGATGATTAGGCGGAATGGATATTATTGGCCGACAATCCTTGAAGATTGCTTCAATTATTTCAAAGGGTGTCAGGACTGTCAGAAGTTTGGTAATGTGCAAAGGGCACCTGCATCGGCAATGAATCCTATAATCAAGCCTTGGCCGTTCAGAGGGTGGGCCATTGATCTCATCAGCCAGATTTATCCGCCGTCGAGCAAGGGGCATAAGTTCATACTTGTTGCTACCAATTACTTCACCAAATGGGTTGAGGCAATTCCGTTGAAGAAGGTGACATCGGCAAACATGGTGGATTTCGTTAAGGAGCACATTGTTTACCGATTTGGTATTCCTCAGACCATTACTACCGATCAAGGGACCATGTTCCCATCGGGAGAGTTTGATGACTTTGCTGCTAGCATGGGTTTCAAGGTGTTAAATTCTTCTCCTTATTACGCTCAAGCTAATGGTCAAGCCGAAGCGACTAATAAAGGAGTCATTAAGCTTATAAAGCGCAAGATTGAAGAAAACCCTAGGAGGTGGCACATGGTATTAAACGAAGCTTTATGGTCATATCGGATGGCTTGTCATGGTGCGACCAAAGTCTCACCGTATCAGTTGGTTTATGGACACGATGCTGTCCTACCTTGGGAAATTAAAACTGGTTCTAGGCGATTATCTCTTCAGGATCAGTTGACGACCGATGATTATATTACTCTGATGAAGGATGAGTTAGAGGATTTGGCAAGTCATCGGTTGAGGGCATTAATTAGTATTGAAGAGAACAAGAAGAGGGTTGCCCGATGGTATGATAAGAAAGTAAAGGTAAAGGAGTTTGCCGATGGTGATTTGGTTTGGAAGTTGATTTTACCAATTGGGACTAAGAGCTCTAAGTTTGGAAAGTGGTCCCCTAATTAGGAAGGTCCTTATCAGGTAAAACAGTCTGCTCCTGGTAATGCATACATTTTGGAAACCCTTGAGGGAGTGACATTTTCTAGGGTGATCAACGGCAAATACTTGAAGAGATATTACCCTAGTATATGGGTAGATGCATAATGCTTAGTCAAATGCCGATGAAAAGTCAACTTATAAAGACATCGGTAAAAAACAAACTGGCGTTATATTACAGGACAAAATCGAGTATCAGGCTACATTCTTGCCGATACTACAGGCATTAGAACAAGGAGTGGATAACGTTTATCGCACGCAGGCGAATTTGGTCTATTTCGTCTAACTCCTTGGCGTTAGCATCGGCAGAGCCCTCAACCGGCTTGATTTTCTTTTTCCACGAGATAGCTTGCCGAGCGTACTGATCCCTTTCTTGCTGTAAAGTACCGATGGAGTCGGACAATTGGGTCTTTTGTTGGTTGGCTGCCGTTAGACCCTCTTCAACCTGTTGCAGCTCTGCCAGCAGTTCCTCTTTCCTCGCCGATAGTTGAGAAATTTCCTGGTCAAGGTTGCCGATGGAAGTTTTGGCTTGACCGATGCTTCTGTGTTTCTCATCGGCAAGGCTTTTAAATTTGAGCTTCTCCTCCTCGCTCTTGGCTTGGGCCGCTCTATCAGCAATGCGACGAGTAAGCCGCTGGTACTGGATTTGTTTGACGTCAATGGAAGCTGCTTGGAGGATGGTTTCTGCTGCATCGGCGGAGAGATGGCTTTGGATATCTTTGAATATAATCCTTGCGGCCGATGAGTCCTGGATAAGTTGGGAGGTGTCTTGCAGCAGCAGGGAGAGCAATTCTTCAAGTTTGGATTTGACTTCTGCCGATAGAGCCGGGTGGGAGCTTTCCTCTTCATCGTCGTCGGGGACGTCGACGGCAAAAGAGAACAAACTGTCTGCTCGGAGGCGGCTTGGGCGCTCATCTTCGTTCTAAAGGTTTAGGCTATAAGAGAAGAGGCTGTCCGGAGAGTCCTGGGCCTAAAAACAAAGGTTAAAATATGCCGACTGCAAAACTATACTATGAGCTTTATGGTAATCCACTTACCGTCTTGAAACGGATCTCCTGCCTGGGGCTTGGTATGCTAGACGGTCCGGCTTCATCTTGAACATCGGTGGCAGATGCCGATGACTGAGCCCGTGTTGGGGAGGTAGCCGACGCCGCTGGTCTTGGTGTAGTCGTTGCTGGCGTCGCCTCCGATGTAGTGACACTCTGTCATCGGGGACTTGGGTCGATGGTGCCGATGCCGACGTTGTTGCTGCTGCGGAGGCTTGGATGGTTCCTTCGTTAGGTAATCTGGCTGGCGATGCCGACGCTGATGCTACCTCCGCTGCTACGACGGGAGTTGTTTCTTCAATCACCATAGCCGGTGCCGATGCCGATGCCGTTTCGATCGTCGCAGCAGCCACTATCTCCTGGACGGGGGCGTCATCCATCGGCTGTTCAGGTACGGAAGTCAATGGAACTCCTACCGATGACCCGTCGGCAGGTGGTGCGACTGGAGCCGGAAGCTCTGCTGGCGGCGCATCGGCAGCTGATGGTGCAGTTGGAGCCGATGGCGGAGGGGAAGCCAGCCTCAAGCGCTTTTTCTTTGTCGGCGCAGCAGTAGGAGAGCCAATCCGCTTGGATCAAGACTGGGGGGCATCGGCAACAGGGTCAGAAGTTAGTTGTATTCTGTGAGCAGATGCCGATGACCATAATGCCTGAAAATACAAAGTGAGTTATGCAAGGTAGATGTTGCCGATGAAACAGTGTATGATCGGTACAAGTAAAGAGTTTACTGCATAAGTTTGCGTGAAGGCAATAGCGGTAGCCAATGTAGCCTGAGCTGTTGTAGGCATTGGCAGGGGTACCTGTTGAGGCATGAAGGCGGCCAACGTCGGGGCTTTGTTGCCGATGATCGATATAGGGCCCATCATCCGAAGTTTGAAGGGTCTGCCGCTATTGCTCATTGTGGGGACTGGATCATCGGCTTGTCAAATACAAAGGTGCAGAGGAGTGATGATATTGATGACAAATAAAATAATGAAAGTACATCGAATAGCGAACTTACTGCGTCGTCGGGAATGAGGTAATCGGCGTCGATCAAGTGCCGATAGTAGTGCGAAGACTTGGCGAGTAGTTGGCACTTCCACTCTTGCCACCAAGACTTGAACTCGTTGGTAATGAAGGAGGTCGGCGTCCAGGAGGACAAGTCAAGGTCTGACAAATCGGCATCGGCAGGGAGGTTGATGACTTTGTTCCAATCCAGATTGCTGGAGATTGTCTGTCTGGGTCTTACTACCTTGGAATAGCACAGCTTGATCGGCAGTTGGCCAAATGCCAGTTGTCTTGCCGCTACCGATGGATAGTAAAACTCGTACGACGGCGGGGCATTCTTCCCAGATCCAAAGATGTTTACCGAGAGGGCTCGGGGAATGATGCTGGCCCTCATGATTGCTTGGTTCTCAGGCAAGCTCATATCGGTCAAGTTGAAGAGCAGTGGGAACTGGTTCTGTTCATCAAGATATGGCCACCAACTCCGTTCTGAGGAGGGAAGTCCATTGTAAAACCTCTGGAAAAAGTAGCCGAAGTGCTCTACATCGGCATCGGTACCCGGCAGCATTATGATGGCTTCTCCAAAGTTAAGCGGAGCTCGAGTTGCCGATTCATCGTCATCATATCGGTAATCTTCTGACAGCTCTCTCGGGAATTGTTGGGCAAATAGGTCGAACTCGAGGGCCTTGTGCATATGTCCATTCAACCAGAGGTTAATGAACCACCAAGGGCCTCCGAGATTGCCGATGGGCTCTCCTAGCAGCAGTTTATTGGATACTTGGTGCAGCAATCGGTAAACTGACCCGAGGAGGTACCTGCCTAAAGGAAGCCTTGTGCCGTTGGCAAGCAGTTCGGCCGCGGGGAGGTGCATAGTGGTCGGGCCGATAGTTTTGCCACAGAAGACAAACTTCTCTAACCACATGTTTAAAAAGATGGCGTGCTCCCGTTGGCTTACCGATCCGGTTTTCTAGTGTTCTTGGATGTAACCTGTCCAGCCGCCGATATTGCGGGTGTTCATCTTGTACTCAGCTTTTCTGTTAAACAGACTGAGCGTATCGGCAGAGGTAATATCCAAGCCGGTCAGCATATAGACATCGGCAAGGGTGGGAGTAGTTGGTCCGTGGCTGAAAAGGAAGGCGTTCATACTGTCGGACCAAAAATATGAAGCTGCTATCATCAAGTTCTCATTCTTCTCTGCATCGGCAATTGAGAGCCTAATGCATTGATCTAAGACACGCTCCTGCCAGTATACTTGTTGTGACCTGGCCAACCTCAAGTACCAATTTTTTCCATCCTTTGGTGTGCTTGGGCCATGAGCGGAATGTATCTTTCCACAATTCCAGACCAAAGCTTTCGGATCTAAACGGTATCTGGTTGGTTTCTGCGTTGATGATGGAGGTGGGGTCTGGATTGCCCATTGGGCCTAGGCAGCTAAGATTGGAACCAGCAAGGGGGATGATGACTTTGTTGTACAACTCCTAGGGTTCGAGAAGGGGACGAATTAGAAAGAAGAAAAAGGATGAAACCAGGTTTTTGCGGAGAAAAGAGAGGTTAGATTGGATGAGGAATGAATCTTACCTTCGGGATGTCGACCTGGATCGCCATTGGAGTCAAGAGAATGCTTGATTTGTCCTTGGAGTGTGAAGAAGTACTGTTGCTTGAGCTTGTGTTCTTCAGGGCAGCCGAAGGTTGAAGACGAAGGCTGGGAGGTGAAAGTAAAAATGGGCTCGGGTAAAAAAGGTAGTGTGGATCCCGGTAACTTTTATAATCCCGTTCAGGGGTATTTTGGGGTTCTGTTCCACACTGTGCAGGAATGTAGAGAGGCCCGCGGTAGATACGCGCGGTGGTCGAGGTGGTCTGTAACTGTTCATGCTACAATCGAGGGATTTTATTATTAAATTGCAGTTCCACATACGGGGATCGAGGAAACCGTACGTTTATCTCAGGGGTAATGGCTACAGCAACGGCTACAGTGGAGAGAATTTCGGCACGTAAGGTTATACACTCCGAAACTGGGGGGCATGTGTTGACACCGTTTTTTGACACGTGTCAAATGGGCCGAAGCTTGACTGGTCAGTGATTATTCTCCATCGGCATCGGTAAAGTATGAGCTGATATGGCCGATGGGAGAGTACTGTAAAAGATCAAGTATGTTGCCGATGAAGGCTGGGTGATCTTTGCCGATAGAGGTTGATTGGTGGTTGCCGATGAAGAATCATTGCCGATTGCCGATGGAAGATAGTTGCCGATTGCAGACAAGGGTTTATTGCCGATTGCCGACGAGGGGATGCTACCAATCGGGAAAAGTATTGCCGATACCGATGAGCGTAACTTAGCGCTTGGTGGCAGCTGAAGGTTACCAATGGTCCAAAGAAGGAAGGTGCGGATTAAAGGGGTCTGCCGATGGAGAGTTTCCATCGAGAAGAAGTATAAGGAAACTGGTGTTTTGTGCCAGTATTATTATAGTAGTTTGAGTCCGGCTCTTGCATGGGTCGTTTATTTTCCCTTAAAATAGGTGTGTTTGTTTAGGAAATAAATATTGTTATCCGGCTCGTGCGCGAGTCAGTTTCCTTTAAAGTAGGAGTTTGTTTTAGGAAGAATATGTGTCGTGTCATTGTAAAACTCTCCTTGCGGGAGTATAAATATGAGCCCGAGGGCTATGGAATAAAAATATATCAATCCAATTCAAACCAAACCAATTTTATCTTATTCTACCTTTTATCGCAATTTACCTTTATGCATTAGTTATAGTTTTAACGAGTTCTTCAAGCTTTCGACGGGCTATATCAGCTTGATCTCCGTCAAATCCTTGCTAGTTCCGCGTGGGAGTACCTCTAGGCTTTGGCAATCCGGGTGCATCGCTGTTTGCCTCGTCTAGCTCTGCTCTAGTTATCCGTGATCAATCTGAGCCTTGACGTCCGGGCGTATCGCTGTCGTCTCGTTCAGTTTGTCATAGTTATCATCCTTGTCGATTGATTGGTCAAATCGACTGGCACGCCCTCGACATCGAGCTTTGGGTAATAGCCCGAGGTGTTCACAGACCTGACGCTTTTTGTGTCAACAAATGGGTTGAAGCAATTCCTTTGAAGAAGGTGACATCGACAACCATGGTGGATTTCGTTAAAGAGCACATTGTTTACCGATTTGGTATTCCTCAGACTATTACTACCGATCAGGGAACCATGTTCACATTGGGAGAGTTTGATGAGTTTGCTGCTAGCATGGGTTTCAAGGTGTTAAACTCTTCTCCTTATTATGCCCAGGCTAATGGTCAGGCTGAAGCTACTAATAAAGGGGTTATCAAGCTTATTAAGCGCAAGATTGAAGAGAACCCTAGAAGGTGGCATGTGGTGCTAAATGAAGTCTTATGGTCATATCGGATGGCTTGTCATGGTGCAACCAAGGTTTCGCCGTATCAGTTGGTCTATGGACACGATGTTGTCCTGCCTTGGGAAATCAAAACTGGTTCTAGGCGATTATTTTTTCAGGATCAACTAACGACCGATGATTACACTACTCTAATGAAAGATGAGTTAGAAGATTTGGCAGGTCATCGGTTGAGGGCATTGATTAGCATTGAAGAGAATAAGAAGAGGGTTGTCAGATGGTATGACAAGAAAGTAAAGGCAAAGGAGTTTGCCGATGGTGATCTGGTATGGAAGTTGATTTTACCGATCGGGACTTAGAGCTCTAAATTTGGAAAATGGTCCCCTAATTGGGAGGGTCCTTATTGGGTAAGACAGTCTGCTCCTGGCAATGCTTAGATTTTGGAAACTCTCGAAGGAGTTGCATTTTCTAGAGCGATCAACGGCAAATATCTAAAGAAGTATTACCCTAGTATGTGGGTAGATGCGTAGTGCCCAGTTGAATGCTGATGAAAGAAAAATTATATAAGCATCGGTAAAAACGTACTGACATTATGTTACAAGTCAAAATCAAGTATCAGAGTTATATTTGCCGATACAACAAATGGATTACAACAAGGAGTGAATGGCTGATATCGCACGCAGGCGAATCTGTTCTATCTCGTCCATCTCCTTGGCATCAGCATCGGCAGAGCCCTCGACCGGCTTGATCTTCTTCTTCCACAAGATGGCTTGTCGAACATTCTGGTCCCTTTCTTGCCGCAGAACCCTGATGGTATCGGATAATTGGGTTTTCTGCTGGTTGGCTGCAGTCAGATCCTCCTCGACCTTTTGTAACTCGGCCAACAGCTCTTCTTTCTTGGACGATAGCCGGGTAATTTCTTGATCGAGGTCGTTGATGGAGACTTCTGCTTGGCCGATGCCCTTGTGCTTTTCATCGGCAATGTTTTTGAACTTGAGCTTTTCTTCCTCGCTCTTGGATTGGGCAGCCCTATCGGCAATGCGATGGGAAAGCCTCTGGTACTGGATTTGTTTGCTGTCGAGGAAGGTTGCTTGGAAAAGGATTTCTGCCATATCGGCAGGGAGGTGGCCTTGGATATCCTTGAAAGCAATCCTTGCTGCCGATGAATCCTGAATGAGTTGGGATGTGTCTTGCAGCAGCAGGGAAAGCAATGCTTCAAGCTTGGTTTTGATTTCTGCCGATAGAGCTGGGACAGAACTCTCCTCCTCCTCATCGTCTTTGGGGATGTCGATTGCGAAGGAGAACAAGCTGTCCGCTCGAGCAGGGCCTTGGCGTTCATCTTCATTCTGAAGGTTGAGACTGAAGGAGAAGAGACTGTCCGGAGTGTCTTGGGCCTGGAAACAGGGAGGTTAAAATATACCGATCGTAAGATTATACTATGAGCTTAGGGTGATTGATTTACTGTCTTGAAGCGGATCTCTTGCCTAGGACTTGGCATACTGGATGGTCCGGCTTCATCCTGGGCATCGGCAGCAGATGCCGATGACTGGGCCTCTGCTGGAGAAGCAGCCGACGCCGCTGGTGCTGGTGGTGTTATTGTCGGCGTCGCTTCCGATGTGGTGGCCGATTCTTGTGGCGGCGCCGCCACTCTCTCATCGGGAACTTCAGCCGACGGTGCCGATGCTGATGTTGCTTCCGCTACTATGGCGGGTGGAGTTGTCTCTTCATCGGGGAGTCCGGCCGATGGTGCCGATGGCGACGCTGCCTCCGCTGTTGTAGCAGGTGGAGTTGCTTCTTGATTTGGGACGTCGTCCATCGGTTGATCAGACACAGGAGCCGATGGCGGTTCTGCCGATGACACGCCGGCGGTTGGTGGAGCAACTGCAGCCAATGACAGGCCTGCTGGTGGTGTATCGATAATTGATCATGCAGGTAGGACCGATGGCGAAGACGGAGAAGCCAGCCTTAGACGCCTCTTTTTCCTTGGCACGGTGGCAGGAGATCCGACCCATTTGGATGAGGACTGGGGGGCATCGGCAGCCGGACTTAAAGGTGCTTGCCTGCTGGAAGCAGCTGCCGATGACCACAATGCCTGAAAATATAAAGCAAGTTATACAAAATAAAATGTTGCCGATGAAACAATATGTAATCGGTATGGGTAAAGATGGGTTTACTGCATGAACCCGCGTCAGGGCAACAGCAGCGGCCGATGTAGCGTTGACTTTTGCAGGTGTTGGCGTAGGTACCTATTGAGGCGTGAAGGCAGCTAGCGAAGGAGCTTTGTTGCCGATGATTGATATGGGACCCATTATCCGAAGATTGAAGAGTCTGCCATTGTTGCTCATTGCAGGAATTGGATCATCGGCCTATCAAGCGCAAAAAGGGTTAAGTACCGATGATAGAAGTAAAGTAATAAGGAACGCATCGGGATAAAGGACCTACTGCATCATCGGGGACGGTGTGATCGACGTCAATCATGTGCCGATAATAATGCGATGACTTGGCAAACAACTGAACACTCCATTCTTGCCACCAGGACTTGTATTCATTCGTGATAAAGGAGGTTGGTGACCAGGAGGACAAGTCAATATCTGATATATCAGCATCAGGAGGAAGATTGACGACCTTGTTCCAGTCTAGAGTACTAGAAATTGTCTGCCTAGGCCTTACTACTTTGGAGTAGCAGAGTTTGATCGACAGTTGGTCAAATGCTTGTTGTCTCGCTGCTACCGATCGGTAGTAGAACTCATAAGACAGAGGGGCATTTTTCCCGGATCCAAAGATGTTAACTGGAATAGCTCAGGGAGTGATGCTCGCCTTCATAATTGTTTGGTTCTCAGGCACGTTCCCATCAGTAAGGTTGAATAGCAACGGGAACTGATTGTGTTCATCGGTATATGGCCACCAGAGCCGTTCCATGGAGGAAAGTCCATTATATAACTTCTGAAAAAATGCGCCGAACTGCTCTACATCGGCATCGGTCCCTGGCAGCACTATGACAACCTCTCCAAAATTGAGTGGAGGGCGAGTTGCCGATTCATCATCCCTATACTGATGGTCTTCCGATATATCCCTCAGGAATTGTTGGGCAAACAGGTCAAATTGAAACACTTTCTGCATATGGGCGTTCAGCCACATGTTAATAAACCACCAGGGACCCCCAAGGTTGCCGATGGGTTCACCTAGCAGTAACTTCTGAGATACTTGGTGTAGAAGGCGGTATACTGCTCCAAGAAGGTATCTGCCCAGAGGGAGCCTTGTTCCATCGGCAAATAGCTCGGCTGCAGGGAGGTGCATGGTGGTCGGTCCGACGGTTTTGCCGCAGAAGACGAACTTTTCCAACCACATGTTCAGGAAAATGGCGTGCTCCCGTTGGTTTACCGATCCGGTTTTCTGGTACTCATTGATGTAACCTGTCCAACCGCCGATGTTCCAGGTGTTCACCTTGTACTCAGCTTTTCTGTTGAAAAGGGTGAAGGTATCGGCAGAGGTGATATCCAGGCCGGTCAACATGTGGACATCGGCAAGGGTTGGGGTGGCTGGTCCATGCCTAAAAAGGAAGGCATTCATGCTATCGGACCAGAAGTATGAAGCTGCCATCAGCATATTCTCGTTCTTTTCCATATCGGCAATTGAAAGCCTGATGCACTGATCCAAGCTGCATTTTTGCCAGTACACCTACTGTACCCTGGCTACTCTAAGGTACCAGTTCTTCCACCCTTTGTGGGTTTGGGCCATGATCGGAAAGCATCTTTCCATAATCCTAAGCCGAAACATTCGGATCTGAAGGGCACCCGGTTGGTTTCAGCGTTGATTATGAAGGTGGGGTCTGGATTGCCCATGGGGCCTAAGCAGCTAAAGTTGGAACCAGCGAGCGGGATCACTACCTTGTTGTACAGTTCCTAGGGTTCGAAGGAAAGAAGGGGAAAAATCAGAAAAAGGAACGGGGATAAATCCAGATTTGTGCGAGAAAAGAACCAGCAGAAGGTTGGATTAGGAAGAAAATGGGTCTCACCTTGGGGATGTCGACTTGGATCGTCACTGGAGTCGAGGGAGTGCTTGCGGTTCGTCCTTGGATTGCGGAGGACTGTTGCTCGAGCTCGTGTTCTTCGGAGGTGCCGGAGGTTGAAGACGAAGGCGGGGAGTGTAAAAGTGAAAATGGACTCGGGTAAAAAGCAGTGTGGATCCCGGTAACTTTTATAAGCTTACTCACGGGCATTTTGGGGTTCCGTTTCACACTGTGCAGGAATGTGGAGAGGTCCGCGGTAGATACGCACGATGGTCTAGGTGATCTGCAACTGTTTGTGCTACAATCGAGGGATTTTATTATTAAATTGCGGTTCCATGTGTGGGGATCGAGGGAACTGTGCTTTTATCTCAGAGGTAACGGCTGTAGAGTCATGGACCCTTGTGTTTAGGCGATTAACGACAATACTAGATCACTATGACTAACGTGTGTTTTGCAGAGACAAAGTCATATATGTTAGGTCATGAGTGATGTATTTTGAATGGGCTTAATGGACATTCATGCCCCCAAGATGGAAATCGTTTCGGTTGCAAAGGATGGAGATACTCGACGAAGACTAGGCTAGTTCTTAGTGCCATAAGGTTGAGAAGGGCACTAAGTCTAGCTAGGGCTTTTGTTTTTCCTTTGACCGTACTATAAATAGGGGTATGAGGTTAGTAGCTTGACCTAGGAGAGTTTAGGAAAGTGGGTATATGCACACTTGTCACAACTAGTCCTAGAGACCTTGCTTTCAGCCCTTGATAAACCCTAGAAGTGGTAGGAGAAAAATCCCTTGAGAAACCTCAGCGAAAACGGTTGATAGAGAGGGAGAAAGAGGCTCCGGACCACTCTGCTAAGTAGGCACCGGACCAAGGAGAGTAGTCCGGTGGTCCCTGACCTAGGCAGATTCTCAGCTCGAGGAGCTCCGGACCACCTGTCTGGAAAGCACCGGACCATAGGAGAGTGGTCCGGTGGCTTGGTTCAGAGAGTCAGAAAGCTCCGGACTAGTCCGACGGTGTGTCCGACGGCTAGTCCGACGCCTTAAGACAGGAAGTTTGGTCTATGCAGAGAGCTCCCTGGCTCCGGACCAGAGCGTCGGACCAGGGCACCGGACCAAGGAGAGTGGTCCGGTGGTGTGTAAAAGAGAGATTGGTTTTCACTCAGAGAGCACCGAGGCTCCGGACCAGAGCGTCGGACCAGTGCGTCGGACCAAGCAGAGTAGTCCGACGGTGCCTGAGTTTGAAACGTGAGTGAGCTCCGGACCAGTGTGCTTGGTCCGGTGGTGTGAGCTCCGGACTAGTCCGGTGGCTACGCAGAGAGAAGAAAAAGTGAAAAACGGCTAGTTTTGGAGGTGGGGACTATTTATAGTTGCCCCCTTGGTCCTTAGAGGTCCGCTTGGCCATTGTTTCAGCTGGTGACACCTTGAGAAATCTTTTGGAGAGCCAAGAGTCTAGTGAGGGAGAGATTAGAGAGAGTTCATCTTGTTCTTCCCTCCTAGAGTGATTAGGAGTGACTTGTGTGCATCCATCCACCTTCCTAGCCTTGAGTGGGTCAAGTGAAGGTCCTGTGCTTGTTACTCTTGGTGTTCGACAGCACCTAGACGGTTTGGTGGTGTTCAGAGGACGTGACCGCCGGGAGATTGTTGGCGGCTCTTCTCCAAGCTCTTGTGATCGGTTGTGGGCGATTCACCGAGCCGGAGTGGCGAAGAATCAGCCCGTAGAGAGCACTCTACCCTTGCGCGGGTAGAGGGGGAGCGATACCTTGCGAGGTGCTCCAACGAGGACTAGGGGGGTGTCGACACCTCGATACCTCGGGAAAACATCGCTGCGTCCATGAGATTCTCTTCTCCCTAGCTCTTTACATTTCCATCTTGTTTTTACATTTCATACTAGAATTGCTTAGGTTGTCTTTAATTCCTATGAACTGCTACCGCTTTCTAGTTAGGACACACGGACGGTAGGCACTAGGGGGTGATTGGCATTTGATAGGTTTTTATATTTGCTTTAGAAATTTAAAACAAGCCCAATTCACCCCCCCCCCTTCTTGGGCATCTTGATCCTTTCAACGGCTACAACAACGGCTACAGTGGAGAGAATTTCGGCACGTAAAGTATTATACGCTTCGAAATTGGGGGGCATGTGTTGACACCGATTTTCAGCACGTGTCAAATGAGCTGAGGCTTGACTGGTCAACGGCTGTTTTCTATCGGCATCGGGAAATCATGAGTCAACATTGTCGATGAGAGTGCTGCGGGAAGACCAAGTGCGCTGCCGATGGAGGCTGGATGATCCTTGCCGACAAAGGTTAATCGGTGAAGTCTTGCTGATGTTGATTGCCGATGAGGAGACATTGCCGATTGCCGATGAGGAGACATTGCCGATTACCGATGAAGGGTCATTGCCGACCGCTGATGAAGAGTGGTTGCCGATTGCCGATAGGGACTGATTGGTGAAGACAGTTACCAGTACAAGGTCGCCGATCGGGAAGTATTGCCGATGCCGATGGGCATGGGGTGCCGATGAGTACATCATAACTTAGCGTTTGATGTCAGCAGAAGGCTACCAGTGGTCAAAGAAGGAAGGCACGGATTGAAGAGATCTGTCGATGGAAAGTTTCCATCGAAGAGAAGAATAAGGAAACTGGTGTTTTGTACCAGTATTATTATTATAGTAGTTTGAGTCCGACTCTTGCATGAGTCGTTTATTTTCCTTTAAAATAGGCGTGTTTGTTTAGGAAAATAAATATTGTTATCCGGCTCCTACGCGAGTCAGTTTCCTTAAAATTAGGAGTTTGTTTTAGGAAGGATACATGTCGTGTCTTTGTACAACTCTCCATGCGGGAGTATAAATACGTGCCCGAGGGCTACGAAAAAAGAATCCAATCAAAAAAAAATCAATTTTACTCGTATTCTACTTTCTATTGCAATTTCTCTTTTACTGCATTAGCTGTAGTTATCAACGAGTTCTTTCAAGCTTCGACGGGCTGCATCACCCTGATCTCCGTCAAATCCTTGCAAGTTCCGCGTGGGAGTACCTCTGAGCTTTGGCATCCGGGCGCATCGTTGTTGCCTCGTTCAGCTCTGCTCTAGTTATCCTGATCAAGCCTCAATCCCAGCATCCGGGCGCATCGCTGTTGTCTAGATTGGATCTTGTTCTAGTTATCGTCCTTGTCGATTAACTGGTCAAATCGACTGGCACGCCTCCGGATACCGAGCTTTGGGTAATAGCCCGAGGTGTTCGCAGATCCTGACGCTTTTTGTGTCAACAACAGATTTCTTATCCTTCACCCATTCAGCAGCACTGATGTTCAACTCCTCATCGGAATCCTCTTCTTGCCCAATGAAGGTCACCTTCTTATTCCAAGTCTTTCTAGGTTCAAAAGTCTTGACGTCTTGATCGGCAATTCTCTGCACAAGGTGACTTAGACTCTCAAACTCTTGAGACGCATACTTATCTTTGATGTGCGGCAGCAATCCTTGGAAGGCCAAATCTGCCAATTGCCGATCATCAAGCACCAAGATGTAGCACTTGTTCTTCGTATCTCGCAGTCTCTGGACAAAGCTTTCTACCTATTCGTCATTACGCTGCTTCAGCTTGACCAAATCGGTAAGCTTCTTTTCATGTACTCCTGCAAAGAAATACTTGTGAAATTGTTTTTCTAGATCAGCCCAAGTAATCACGGAGTTCAGAGGCAATGAAATAAACCATGTGAATGTCGATCCAGACAATGACGACGAGAACAATCTCACCCTTAATTCTTTTCTACTAGCAGCTTCTCCACACTGGATAACGAAGCGGTTAATGTGCTCCATTGTTGACGTGTCATCTTGGCCAAAGAATTTGGTAAAATCAGGCACCTTGTACAGATTCGGGAGAGAGGGATCAGGTCATATGACGGAGGATATGGCGTCCGATAAAAGTACGTATTAACTTTGGGTTTAATGCCGAATTGTTCTTTCATCACTTCGGCAATCTTATCGGTCCAATATGCATCATGATCTTGCCGACTCATTGGCTGGTTGTTGACTGGTGGAGTCAGCTGATGCGCCCCTTCAGATCTTGGTAAAAGATGATTCGGAGTAATTGACATGGGCGCAGCACCAGTCATTTGGACATTATGCATCGGTTGACTTACCAATGGATAATTCTGCATATTCACTGGATTATGTTGTGACATCATATTCATCGGTTGTTGTACCGATGCTCCACTCTGAATGTTTGCTGGACTTCCATACTGATACATTAGTACACTAGGTTGTTAAACCGGCGGTTGACTAGTCCATCCAGGATTATAAATCATCGGCATGTGACTTACCGATGGCTGATAGCTAACTGGAGCCTGCTGCTCCTGCACCTTGGAGTAATCAGCAAATTGGTTACCTTGAGGTGCTAGTACTCCGGCTTGAGGATTCATCAACATAGGTTGACTTCCAGCTGTTACATTTTGTTGCATCGGCATAGAATTTGCCGATGGTGGCATCAGAGGTATTTTAGGAATCATCACCTGGGAATGTTCTGATGGCATTTGGACAGTTGGAGAAGACGTAGAGTAATGCATTATAGGGACCATCGGCTGTGATTGCATTGCCGATGTCATGGAGCCCTTCCAGGCCAAACTGTCTCCCTGCATCAAATTGGAACCAGCAGATGGATTTGAAGGCATACCGTATCCCCACTAGTTGGCAAGAGTTGGATGGTTCTGGATAGCAGGTCCCGACATCGCCGACGCCACTAGATCTGCACTAAGCTTGATGATGCTTTCAGGACTTGGCCTTGACGGTGTAGTCACATCGGCAAATGGGTCCACTGGAGTGGATGACGCCTTTGGGGTTGCCGATGGGTTTATAGATGCCGATCCAGGTTGATGATACGCTGGACCAACATATTGAGGTGTTTGTCCTTCTTTGAATGATTGCATGACAGCATTGTAGAAAGTATTGGACAGCACACTGGAGTGGCTAATTAATGCTTTATTTAAAGCAGAATTAACCATCTCTTGCAACTTACCAGGATTGGCATCAAACGTGACCTGTCGTGGCAACGGCGGATCTTGCTTCTGGATGGCTTCGCCGCTCCTGCTTAGGCTGAAGGACTTCAGATACAATTGTTTGTACTCCTCCATAGCCCGCTCCATAGCCAGCCTCTGATCATATTTTAGGTCGGCTTCGGAGACTTCAATGACGTTCCTCTGGTTAACGTCGGTATGATCACCCATGATAGATGTATAATTTGTATAATCGTGTCCCACCGGGTGTGCCAAAAGAGGTGTTGACACAAAAAGCGTCAGGATCTGCGAACACCTTGGGCTATTGCTCGAATTCGATATCCAAAGGTGTGCCAGTCGATTTGACCAGTTAATCGACAAGGACGATAACTAGAACAAGATCCAAACAAGACAATGGTGATACGCCCGGATGTCGAGGCTCGGACTTGATCAGGATAACTAGAGCAGAGCTGAACGAGACAACAGCAATGCGCCCGGATGTCAAAGCTCAGATTACTCCCACGCGGAACTTGCAAGGGTTGACGGAGATCGATGAGATGCAGCCCGTCGAGACTTGAAGAACTCGTAAATAAACTAAGACTAATGCAGTAAAAGTAGATTGCTGGTAAAGTAGATAAAAGTAATTAATTTGTTTGATGTATATTGATTGATTCCTCTTCTCACGACCCCTAGGTACATATTTATACTCCAGCAATAGGAGTTGTAAACAGACACGACTCGTACCTTTCCTAAACAAAACAAACTCCTATTTTAAAGGAAATAACTGGCCCGCGCAGGAGTCGGACCCAAATAACAATAATATTTTCCTAAACAAACACCTCTATTTTTAAGGAAAATAAACGACTCATGCAAGAGTCGGACTCAAACTTCTATAACAATACTAGTATGAAATCACCAGTTTCCTTATGTCTTTTCTTCGATGAAACTTTCCATCGGCAGATTCTTCAATCCGCAACTTCCTTTTATTGCCATCGGTAATCCTTTGCTGACTTCAGCCGCCACGTTACCCTGTGCCCATCGGCATCGTCACCCCATGCTTATCGGCATCGGCAATACTTCCCAATCGGCAACCTTGCACTTGTGGCAACTTGTCTCCACAAATTAACCCTTATCGGCAAGAATCATCTAGCTTCCACCGGCAACAAACTTACCCTTCTTCACTCTCATCGGTAAATCTAACCGATGACTTTCCGATGCCGATAGAAAATGGCCACCGATCCACGCAAGTCTTAGCTCATTTGACACGTGCCGAAAACCGGTGTCAACAGGAGCACCTGGAGGAGTTCCGGGCGTGGCCGTGGGAGTCGCGTCTGAAGACTTGTGCAAAGGAATAAGCGTAAGTTTCGTCCTTTCCCTTTCGATTTACCTTGGTTATTTTGTTGTCATTTTTTGTGACCTTCCTTTTTATCCTTGGTAGATGCTGAGGGCGAGGTCGCACGACAAGTCCCATTTCATCCTACGGACACAGGAGCAACGGCGCCAGCTCCCTGTCCTCCATGCCTCGCTAGAGAAGGCGGAGGCCGAGGCCACCCAGGCGAAGGTCGAGGTGGCGGCCGCGCAGGAGGGGTCCAAGGTTGCCCAGGAGGAGGCCTCCTGGGCGCAGTCGAGGGTCGAGGCCACCCTCAAGGAGGTTGCTGAGGTCGGGCAGCAACGGGATGCTGCCCAGGAGGCCCAGCGTAAGAGGGAGGAGGAGTCCACCCAGCTGAGGGAGGAACTGGCTCAAGTGGCGGAACGTGTCCGGCAGCTCGAGGCCGACCTAAAGCAGGCGGCTACCGACCGCACCTCCCTCGAGGGGCGGGTCCGAGAGCTCCAGGCGGATGTTGACACCGTCTCCCGCGACCGCGATGCGCTGGGTGTCGCGGAGGAGAAGGCTCGAGCCCAGATCGCCGCTCTGGGGGAGGTGGCGGCTAACCAGAAGAGGGCCCTCGATAGTACTGGCAAGATCATCGAGGACCTCCGGGCTAAAAACAGCGACCAAGCTGCAGAGCTCGTCGACGTCCACCACCAACTTCTGAGGACTGATCATGACTACGTCACCCTGGAAGCATACGCCAAGGGTGAGTTATTAAGCTTGCTCGGTCTCGCTCCTTCCCCTGCTTTTTGGTTTTGATAGAGTCTTCTATTTGTTCTGGCAGAACTCGAAGGGGACAAGGCCCGAGCCCACGAGGATCTGACCAATCTTCAGAACCTCCTCGGGGCGGAGACGAGCCTGAACGAGAGGCTTGGGGACGCCATCTCCTCCTTCTGCGACGGCGTGGGTGTCGAGCCGGAGCTGCCGTTTGCTGGAGACGTGCGTGGAGATGGCCTCTTGCGCCGGCTCTTCGCCGCGACCGGTGGAGTGATGGAGCAGGTCCTTGCCACCCTTCACATAGGCATGAAGTGGGCACTTGCGGTTGTCCGCTCGGGCTACAACTACGACCTCGACGTCGTCTCCAGCGGCTTCGTCGTCGACCCGGAGATGACCGATGAAGCGAACATGGCGAGATGCCATGAGCTGATCGATGCCGCAGAGGTGCCCGGTGGTGAGTTGGCGAATCTGTTCGAGGCCGAGGTGCTTCCCCCGCCGGACGGCGATGGCGATGAGTAGTCGAGGCCTGTGAACCAAATCTGGACAAGAAGGTCCATGTAATAGATTAACTTTTGTGACAATATGATATCGAGCCCCTGGGGGCTTTTTAACTTTAATGCATTTTATTCGAGATGCATCTGGGTGTTTTTATTTCTCGAGCTGTCTTTATTTCTCTTTGCCTAAGTCGTTGCTTGTGGACTAAGTATTCGACGCACGCTCGTATCCCTGGAGGGGGGAGCGAGTGGCGTAGGAGAGTCCCCGGCTCAACGGCCCTCGACCCTTAGGGAGTTCGAGGCGTTTTTTACTTAGTCGTGAAGCGTACTCGGGGCAAAGGTGGAAAGAGAAGGCCGAGTTTCGAAAAAACGTTCGGGTTTTTAGAGGACTTAGGAGGGGGGGTCCCCCCCTGTCAGCCCCCGAGGGAGGCTTGACTTTGCCGGAGTAGAGTCGAGGCTACCTCAGAGTTATGAACGAATGTGAAATGTATTTCGAGAACATTTTATTCATTCATAATGCGATAAATGTACATAATGTAGAAAATGTACAAGGCCTCGAGGCCTTAGGGGTAGAAGCGACGTAGTTGTTCGATGTTCCATGCGTTGGTAAGGATCTCGCCCTTGCTGTTCTTCAGCTTGTAAGTCCCTAGCTTTAGCACCTCTGCCATGATGAAGGGTCCTTCCCAAGGTGGCATCAGCTTGTGACGCCCCTTGTTGCTTTGTCGGCGGCGCAGTACGAGGTCGCCGACGTCGAGGTCCCTTTTGCGTATGTGCTTGTTGTGGTAGCGCCGTAGCGTCTGCTGGTACCTTGCTGACTTGAAGAGAGCCATGTCCCGGGCTTCCTCGAGCTGGTCGAGGGAGTCCTCTCGGACTGCTATGTTGGCTTGCTCGTTGTAGGCCTTTAATCGAGGGGACCCGTACTCGAGGTCAGTGGGGAGGAACGCCTCAGACCCGTAGACCAAGAAGAACGGGCAGAACCCTGTGGCTCGACCTGGTGTCGTTCTGAGACTCCATAGGACAGAGGGCAGCTCATCGACCCATCTCTTGTCGTGTTTGTTCAGCCGGTCGAAGATCCTTGGCTTGAGGCCCTGCAAAACCATACCATTGGCGCGCTCGACCTGGCCATTAGTTCGAGGGTGGGCGACTGCAGACTAGTTCAACTTGATGTTGTGGTGGTCACAGAAGTCCAAGAACTTTTGGCCGGTGAACTGCGTGTCGTTGTCGGTGATGATGGCATTGGGGACCCCGAAGCGGTGGACAATGTCGGTGAAGAACAACACAGCTTGTCGAGATTGAATGTTTGCGATGGGTCAAGCCTCGATCCATTTCGAGAACTTGTCTATGGCCACGAGGAGGTGCGTGTGGCCACCTTTGGTTTTCTTCAGGGGGGCGACCATGTCGAGCCCCCATACTGCGAATGGCCAAGTTATAGGTATCATCTGAAGAGCTTGGGCAGGTAGGTGGGTCTGCCTGGCGTAGAATTGGCATCCCTTGCAAGATCGAACAAGTCTGGTAGCATCGGCGACGGTTGTCGGCCAATAGAACCCTTGTCGAAAGGCGCTTCCTACCAGCGTTCTTGGCGCCGCGTGGTGGCCGCAAGCCCCCGAGTGTAGGTCCTTCAGTAGTGCCCTGCCCTCCTCGAGGGTGAGGCAATGTTGAAGTACACCGGTAGGGCTGTGTCCATACAGCTCGCGGCCATCCCCATACAAGACGTAGGTTTTGGCGCATCGGGCTATGCATCGGGCTTCGGTGCGGTCCTCTGGGAGCTCGCCCCGTATCAGATACTCGAGGTAGGGTGTGCGCCAATCCGTCGAGGGGGTTGGTGTTGCGGTTGTTTCGTCGATCTCCATGACCTCTCCTCCGTTCGAGGGAGGATCGATCGAGGAGGAAGGGTCGCCCCCTTGCTCGAGGGTGGGAGCCCCCGAGCCTAGGTCGACGGATGGCTTGTGAAGGTCCCTCGAGAAGACGTCGGGAGGGACTGTACCCCGAGTGGATGCGGTTTTGGCTAGCTCGTCAGCGGCTTCGTTGTACCGGCGGGCAATGTGGTTGAGCTCGAGGCCGTAGAATTTGTCCTCCAGCTTATGGACCTCCTTGCAGTAGGCTTCCATCTTGGGTTCATGGCAGCTCAAGGCCTTCATCACCTGGTCGATCACAAGCTGTGAGTCCCCTCGAACGTCGAGGCGTCGAACCCCGAGCTCGATGGCGATGCGCAAACGTTGACGAGGGCCTCGTACTCGGCTATGTTGTTGGAGGCGGGGAAGTGGAGGCGGATGACATAGCGCATGTGTACCCCTGAGAGTGATATGAAAAGCAATCCGACGTCTGCCCCTGTCTTCATCAACGATCCGTCGAAGTACATGGTCCAGAGCTCGGTCTGAACTTGCGCCGGGGGTAGTTGAGTATCGGTCCATTCTGCAATGAAGTCTGCCAATACCTAAGACTTGATGGCCTTCCGAGGGGCGTAGGAGAGAGTTTCCCCCATGAGCTCGACCGACCACTTTGCGATTCTCCCAGACGCCTCCCGGTTCTGGATTATCTCCCCGAGGGGGAAAGACGAGACCACAGTAACCAGGTGGCCCAGGAAATAGTGTTGGAGCTTGCGCCGAGTGAGGACAACGGCATACAACAGCTTCTGAATGTGGGGGTATCTCGTTTTGGTCTCGGAAAGTACCTCGCTCATGAAGTAGACCAACCTCTGCACCAGCAGGGTGTGTCCCTCTTCTGCCCTCTCGACTACTATGGCAGCGCTGACTACCTGGGTAGTTGCTGTAACATAGAGCAAGAGGGGCTCGGCTGGGCTTGGGGGCACCAAGATAGGTGGCGAGGTGAGTAAGGCTTTGAGTTTGGAGAGTGACTCCTCGGCCTCGACGATCCATGTGAAGTGTTCTGTTTTCTTTAGGAGGCGGTAAAGGGGTAGTGCCTTCTCTCCGAGCCGTGAGATGAACCGACTGAGGGCAGCGAGGCACCCTGTGACCCTTTGTACGCCCTTAAGATCGTTGATCGGGCCCATCCTGGTGATTGCGGTTACCTTCTCGGGTTTGGCCTCGATCCCGCGTTGGGAAACTATGTACCCTAGGAGCATGCCTCGAGGGACCCCGAAGACAAACTTCTCTGGGTTTAGCTTTATGTGACTTGCCCTGAGGCACCCAAACGCGATCTCAAGGTCCCCTACTAGGTTCTCGACTTTTTTGGATTTGACCACGATGTCATCGACGTAGGCCTCGACGGTCGGCCCTATGTGTTTTCCAAAGACATGGAGCATGCATCGTTGATATGTGGCCCCGGCGTTTCGCAAACCGAAGGGCATAGTGATGTAGCAAAACATGCCAAAGGGGGTAATGAAGGAAGTCGCGAGCTGATCGGACTCCCTCATCTTTATTTGGTGATAGCCAGAATACGCATCAAGAAAGCAGAGAGTTTCACACCCCGCAGTGGAATCTACTATTTGATCAATACGTGGTAATGGAAAAGGAACCTTAGGACATGCTTTATTAAACCGGTGTAGTCTACGCACATTCTATCCTTTCCATTATTTTTCTTGACAAGTACAGGATTTGCTAACCATTCGAGATGATGTACCTCCTTGATGAATCCGGCCTTCAAAAGCTTGTCGACCTCCTCCCCGAGGATTCTGCGCTTCTCCTCGTCGAAGCGGCGCAGCCGTTGCTTCACCGGTTTGGATCCGGCTCGGATGTCCAAGGAGTGCTCGGCGACATCCCTCGGAATGCCCAGCATATCTGAGGGACTCCACGCAAACATGTCAGCATTCGCGCGGAGGAAGTCGACGAGCACGGCTTCCTATTTGGGCTTAAGGGTGGCGTTGATCGTCAGCGCCTTCCCATCCGCGTGGCCGAGGTCGAGCGGGATGGTCTTGGTGTCCTCCGCAGGCTTGAAGTTGCCGGCGTGCCGCTTGGGGTCGGGGATCTCCTTAGAGAAGTCGTCGAGGGCCACGAGGATGGCTGACTCCTCGACCGCCTCGGCATTTTCCACGCACTCGACGTCGCAGTCATAAGCGTGCTCGTAGGAGGTGTCGACGGTGATGACTCCCTCGGGCCCTGGCATCTTTAGCTTGAGGTAGGTGTAGTTCGGGATTGCCATGAACTTGGCGTATCCAGGTCGACCGATGATGGTGTGGTAGATGCCATGGAACACGACCACCTCAAAGGTCAGATCTTCCTTCCGAAAGTTCGAGGGGGTGCCGAAGCAGACGGGTATCTTGACGCGGCCGATCGGGAGTGCCTTCTTCCCTGGAACGATCCCGTGGAATCCCCCCATGCTGGGCAGGAGCATGGTCCTCGGGATCCCCAAGAGGTCGAGGGTCTCGGCGTAGATGATGTTGAGGTTGCTTCCCCCATCCATAAGTACCTTGGTGAGCCGGGTGTTGAGTATGATCGGGTCGACGATGAGTGGGTAGACCCCTGCGTTGGGGACGTGCTCGGGGTGGTCGTTCTGGTCGAAGGTGATCGGCGTGTGGGACCAGCCGAGGTATCGAGGAGCCTGGGCTCGAACGGAGAAGACCTCTCGACGCTCCCTCTTGCGCTGACGCGTGTTGAGTTGAGTCGAGGGTCCCCGTAGATCATGTAGCAGTCGTGAATCTCGGGGAAGCCCCCGTTCTTGCCATCGCCCCCGTCTTGTGGATCCTCCTTCTTGTCGTCTTTCTTGAGGCCAAGAGAGTTGAAGTACTTCTTGAGCATGCGACAGTCCTCGAGGTTGTGGTTGGCCGGTCCCTTGTGATAGGGGCAGGGCTCCTTCAGCATCTTGTCGAAGACGCCCCCTCGAGAGGGGGACCTCGAGGCTTCTTCTTGTTTGTCGCAGCGACAAGATCGTCGGGCTCGACGTCGCGTCGACCCGGCTGGTTCCTCTTCTTCTTGTTGTTGTTGTTCCTCTTGAGCTCATTATTCGAGCCTCCGGGCTCGTCCGCCTTGGCCTTCCCCTTGTCTGGGGACGCATAGAAGAACGCACCAACGGCTTCCTCGCCGGCTGCGTAGTTGGCGACGATGTCCATGAGCTCATTGGCGGTCTTAGGGGTGTTCCGTCCCAGCGCCCGCACCAACTCCTTGTAGGTTGTCCCGACGACGAACGTCGTGATGACGTCGTGGTCGGAGATGTGGGTTAGCTCAGTACGTCGCTTGGAGAACCGTCGGGTGAAGTCGCAGAGGGTTTCCCGTGGCCTCTGCTTGCAGCTACGGAGATCCCAAGAGTTTCCTGGCCGCACGTAGGTGCCCTTGAAGTTCCCCTCGAAGATCCTGACCAGGTCGGGCCAGCCATGGATCAAGTCCGGTGGGAGCTCCTCGAGCCATCTTCGAGCGGTGTCGGAGAGGAAGAGCGGGAGTTGCCGAATGATAACGTGGTCGTCGTCGGCTCCTCCTAGCTGACATGCCAGCCTGAAATCAGGAAGCCAGAGCTCCGGCTTGGTTTCGTCGTTGTACTTGACCAGGCTGGTGGGTGGACGGAAACGAACAGTCAAGGCGGTTTGCCGGATGGTCCTGCCGAAGACTCGTGGCCCTGGTGGTTCCGGAGATCGACGTCGATCCTCGTCACTGTCGTAGCGCCCACCTCAATGAGCACTGTAACCTCGAGCCTCAGCGTCACCGTGTCGGCGTCGTTTGTTGTCGTTGATGTCGCGTCGCGCGTCTCACGGTTGTCGATTGTCGAGGATGCGGTCTCGAACTGGTTGCCGCTCCACTCCGCCTTGGGGCGCCTTGTCTTGGTGGACAGATACCACTCGATTCTGTCGAGGGGGCACGTCCCGCTGCTCAGAGGCAGCTCCTCTGCGCCTCGAGGCCGAGCTCTCCGCTTGCTGTACGGCCGCGGTTTGGAGAAGCCCCTGGATTTCGTCCCTGATGCGTCGTTCCTGGGATGTCGATGGTGTCGGCATGTCGCGGAGCAGCATCGCGGCTTCCACGACATTCTGACTGGCGCGGTTGTAGACGTGGCGCTCGTTCGCCACTTCGTTGACGATCTATCCATGGACATCCAGAGCCCGCTCGCGGGCTCCTCCATTCGGTGACCGCCCGCGATCTTGCTCGAGGGCATGCTCGAGCTGTAGGAGCCATAGGCGCTCTTCCTCGACCTTGGCGAGCAGCTCTCGGACTTGCGCGATCTGGGCATCCTGAGGTGGGCCAACATCGCCTGGAACCGGGGGGGCAGCGTCTTGCGGCGGAGTAGCATTGCGCCCTCCTCCTCCCGCATTCGCAGCTGCGGCGTCGGTGGTCTCCTCCTGGGAGTCGACCGGCTCAATGAGGTGGAAGCACTCCCACGTGGGATCGTAATCCTCATCGGGGGAGTCCGAGTCGGGGTAGCCATGGTAGAAGTTGGGGAAAGTTCCCCTGTGCTCCTCCTCCAGTCGTCGCCGGATCGTGCCCAAGGTGTAGTACCCTGGGACCGGGGTTCGTCGTGGCTCCGGGTGCTCGTCTGGTGGAGGAGTGGTGACGAGGCTGATCGTCGCTCGTAGCAGGTTCCCTGGGGACCTGTAACGTTCCTGCATATGTGAGTTTACAAGGGCAGAAAAGAGTCTGGTGTTGTTGTAAAGCCTGTGTGGAAACGGGTTGTGCGGCGGTGCGGCCGAGTATGTCGGAGAAGCCGCGGGGACCCTCTGAGATGACGGTATGGCTGAGCCAAAGTCAGGCTCAGAGAGGTACCCGCTCCCGACCCGCAAGCATGGGTCAAACAGGCTCCCGACAGGAGGAACTATGTCACCAGCTGAGGCCGCGGAGACGGCATCTGGCGTCTCAAGATCCACGCGGTGAAGAGTGCGGTGGCGTCGTTCGCGCCTCCTCCTGGTCGCAGGCGAAAGACGCGATTGGTGGGACCGTCGTCTGGTCCCCCTTGGCCCCGGCGTACCGGAGCCGCTGCTGTCCATGCCACCACTGGAGAGTAGAACCATGTCGTGGCCGTGGCCCGAGGACATGAACTCTAGACTCCCGAACCAGATGATGGCGGCGAATGGAAGTGATGGGATCGTGGAATCCATCTGGGAGAGTAGTTCGGAGTTGATCGACATGCAAAGCCCCCTACCTGGCGCGCCAACTGTCGGTGTTATGACCCAGGGGGTCAAGACCACCAACTAGTAAATTTGTATATTGCGTGCTCCCTCTCCCAGATGTGATGCAAGAAGAACACAAGATTTATCCTGGTTCGGGCACAGAAGGCCCTACGTCCAGCGGGGGAGGATGGATTGTATTATCTTGCACCAAAGTGCTCGTACAGGAGGGGTACAAGCTGGTTTACACGGGGGTGCTCAGGATGAGCTGAGGCCTAGGACTAGCAGGGTTACCCTAGGTGGTCGGATGGTGGATTGCTTGAGATGTCGATCAAGCAATCGGGTGAGGAGTGGTGTTGCGATCGTGGGCAGATGTCCGAATGCGTGAGTCGATATGAATGCGTCCTGTCGATCCCAAATCCCCCTTTTTCTTCTATCCTAGCGTCCCCTTTTATAGATCAAGGAGAGGCCTGAGGGTACAGAGATCCTAGACTGTAGAGGCATGGTAGAGGTATCCGTGGCGCCATGCTTGCGATGGGACGTCGATCGCTGTAGCGGCGTGGCCTTCCTGTCCTTCCGGTGTTCAGGGCATGGTGATAGGAGACTAGACGTTGCTGAACGTCATGACGCAGTATGGTTGACCTCCTGTAGACGGGTACGGGCTCCACGGTTGAAGCGGGACGGAGCGGATAGGACGGGAGCCATGCTGGAGTGGTTGGAGACGACGGTCGAGCCCCCTGGTCGAGGGGGGGTCGAGGCCAGCGTGACCCTGTCATATCCCTAAAGACACAGTCGAGGGTCGTCCTGTTCATAGCTCGAGGGGGTGCCTCTTGATTCCGTACCTGCGACGTGGCTACAGCGGCCGCACGGTCAACGGAGAGTCGGGGCATGGGCGGCGAGTTGATGGATTTGACTGTGGTAGTGGGCGCCCATGACGTTAGGCGGGGGCAGGTAGGCGCATTGGATCCCCTTTACCCCATACTGGGAGCAAGTGAGCTGATCGAGCCTCCTGCTCACGGGTCGTTCGTTCGACCCCCTGTCCGTCATTCGAGGGGTTGAGGCGGGGGTCGCTCGTTCGACCCCTGTCCGTCAGTTGAGATAGAGGCGAGGGGTCGTTCGTTCGACCCCTGTCCGTGAGTCGAGATAGAGGCGGGGGGTCGTTCGTTTGACCCCTGTCCGTCAGTCGAGGTAGAGGCGGAGGGAGATCCCTCCTACTGTTTTTCCAGTAATGGGTCGGCCCATGACTGGTTGTTGTTGCTGGTGAGGGAGGCCTTTGCGTGGTGGGCATTTCTCCATTGTCTTGATCGGCTGATCGGATCCTGCCTTAAAAATGGTTGTTACGTTGAGCGTTAGATTGTCGCAGGTTTAGGGTACCCCTTGACAAATAGTATAGGAAATGCAAGTAGTAATATACGTGAAAAAACATCCACACGCTGAGCAATAATGCTTGTGTATCTATCCTTCATCTTGTAAATTAAAATTCATCGTGTTGATGCCGATATAGTTATACATATGGAGTGCGCTCTCACACGTTCTGAACAAACACGGCGATGGACAGCTAGCGATACTATATATATGAAACCCGACCTGACCAGGCCAGCTTCTAAACCTGGCTTATTAGCCGCCTGTAGAGAATGCCGAGAAGCTCACAAAAACACCTCTCCGAAAGACATGTTGAGGAGATGCATTTGAGGTTGATCTAGAGTCGACAAGATCACCTAGGTCGCCCAAGAATCTCGTCATGAGATGCGTAGAACAACAAGTAATTAGTCAATGCTAGAAAAAGGTAGGGGTTTTTTTTAAGACTAATAAAAAGGTAGATTAAATTTAGTTTTACTTGTGTTGTGCACCTCAATCTGCCATGAGCCTATAGAGAGGAAAATACAGATCTTGATATCCTACTAGGAAACAAAACCCACATTGAAATCAACATGCTTGCTAATTTCCGATTATATTTGGACTGGGCCTACTGGCTTCTAAACCCGTCCTAGCAGTGTTTGATGTTTAATTTTCAGATGGTTAACATCAAAACCAGCCTAGCCAGCCTTCTATTTAACCTAGCCTAGCCGGTTTAGCTGCTTGTCCCAATACAATTATCAACCCATCATATGGCTATATATATTCCAAAAATAGAACAAAACTTGCACTACAGTGTCCAATGCAACAAGTCGAGTTTTGTTAAATTAAACAAATATATGGTGAGTACAATCAGCAAGAGGGCCCAATTATTATATTTACAGTCCTGTTGGTTGTTGACTTCATCCGAGAATCTCTACCGGCCAATCCATGCTACCTATAGTAGTTTGTATTTTTATATATGCTGAAGTGGTTGTTTTATGTATAATGATATAGATGGATCGATCAGTGAGCTAGTACGTCTCTGTATGATCCAAGTGACATTTATTATTTGATCATGTATCATAATATATGCATATGTTATGTAGGCCCAATCCCATCCGCAAGTTGCCTCTATAAAAGCTAGTGAGTACCGGTAGCATGCCCATTTGGTATCTACAATGCAAGTTGAAAGATTAAACAAGTAATTGAAGCAACGATATTAGAGCAGAGAAGGTATATGCACTGTATATGTAGGTAGTTATATTTCGGTATTTTCAGAAAAAATAGTCCTCCAACAGCTCTTTATGCTCTTCTGTGATTCTCGCCATCTAAATATAGTATGACATCATATCGTGGCTTGCTATCCGCTTCCCTTATGCGCTTGGCTCTTCTTGTGCGCAGGAGCAGCACCGCATGGCCCCCTGCCAACTACAAAGGCTCTTGAGGTTATTTATTTTTAAATGATTTTTTATTATAGAGAATAGCTAAATTATTGATTTAGCCATCCAATTTTACAAACTCCGGAAGAGTCGCTCGATCTGCATTGCATACACCACGATTTTGGTTGATGCAGATAGACGTAGGCAGGCGCAATCAACCCTGTCGTGTGTCGTACGGGCAGTTGAGATCCATATGCATCCATTCATGCTTTCATATTCCTTAAATCTGGCATCAGATTTGTCTTGAAAAATACTTTAAAAAATAAGCAGTCAAAGTTATCGTGTCGTTGTCCTAAACAACATCTAAATCCTATACAGAAGGAGTATGTGTTCTATTTTTATCTACTATGTTGATGATGTGAGACGTATAGGGGAAAGTCCTAACCGTTGTCGATGTGTGTTTACATCATGTTATCAGCACGGGTTGTCACACCCAATTTTAAGGATAAAATTGAATGCGAGAAACTTATGTGCGCCCAAGGATCAATCACACACATAAGCTGATAAATCTTTAAATAGTACCATTACAGAGTGCTTATTACATGACGAATAATAGTCTTAATCAAAACAGCGGAAATATAAAGATAACTCTTGCGACGAAGCTCCACTTCACAGGGAACGCCGACTGGTTGACCACTAGCCTAGTACTCATCACGGTAGTCTTCATAGCCATCTGATGAGGTTGATAAAGCAAGGGTGAGCACTTAAAGTACTCAGCAAGAGTAACACATGGTTATGAAGCTCAAAGGTTGACACTGTCTGTAATGCGGTTGCTTTTAACTTGGTCAAGTTTTACCCATACTTAGCTTTAGTTATGCATACCCAGTTCATAAACCACATGATAAGAATAATAATCATCATTAACAATTAAACAATATGATCATCTACACTGTGAGTTTTCCAGGCCGCTCGTGACCGTGAGCACGGCTATCATGATAGATTTACACTCTGCAGAGGTTACGCACTTTACCCACAAGCCGTGTAGCCCATATGCCCAGGTTCTCGACTCCCATAACACTTCCAAGGTGAGTAGGCAGGGTACACTATGAAGTCTTTCAAGAAGTCTTTCTAGCATGTAGTAGACCCTACGGACCTAATGCAAAGGGGTGTGTAAAGCCCCTACTCAATGGTACCCTCCCGGAGCGGTAAACCACCCTAGGACATGCCCTACAACCAGCTCGGCAAAGGTGCCTTTCACGAACTACAATCATGCTAGTCCAACTCCCATACTTGACTAAAACCAAAGCCATGATAGCACTCATGGTTGCGTTATTATCCCAGCTTTTGCCCTACAGTGGGTCCTACTCCATGTTGCTATAAAAGTCAATTTTATCTCTTTGTTGCATATATCATTAGTCAAGATTCTTCTCATAATTCATAAAGCATAGCATGACTACCCGAATGCATAAATCCCACTGGCGACAAGGAAACGGATAACAAGCTATGGTAGATATCTAGATAGGAATCAATTGAGACACATTCAATCATGACTAAGTTCAATTAGGGTGAATGGGTAACAAGGAGGATCCCATGTTAAACTTGCCTTGGTCACAAAGCTCCTGGGAATCTGGATCTTCTGCAAAGAACTCTGGCTCACCGAAAATCTCACCGGCTGTACTTGATCAACATCACCACGCAATCATTCGAACAATCATACACGAAGCAATAAAGATATAATTAGAACATTACACCATAAACAATAAAGAGGTTTTGAAAAGATTATAAAACAGATCTAAACGATACTACGATCACATAGACGCTTGTTTCACGCTAATCGGATCTAGAGCGATTAAACTATAGACTAAACAAGATTTGTAAAGCAATATTAAAGCATTAAAAGAAATTAATCTAAACTTTGATTTTCAAAAGTTATTAACATAGATGAAATCTATACTACTGGATAGAGCATAAAATTACGGATCTAACGCAACTTGAACGGATCGATTGGGATCTAAAACGAACAAATTATGGACATTAGAAAACAGTGGCAGATCTGTAAATAAGTTGAACTTTATCGAATTAAAATAAATCGGAAAAATAGAATTACTGAGTCAGCTCTGGGACTACAGGTTGATTAGCCAAAAGGTCGGGGACTCTTTAGCAAATAAACCCGCGAAGGGGTATGGATCAAAAGGATCCGTTCGATCCAATCTAGACGGACCGGATTAGACAGAGAGAGAGGGAGGGGTGCTCCGCCGGTCAGGAACAGAGTCGGCGCGGCAGCACACGGCGGCGCCATGGCCGGGGCTCGCGGGAGCGATGCGAACTCGAGCTAGGGTGCTCGGTTTCGCGCTGAAACAAGTCGGGGAGCAACAGGAGCTCGAGGCGAACTTACCGGAAGCAACGGAAGGGCTCGGGGTCGGACGTGGATGGCCGGCGACGACGAACAGCGGCAGCGGCTCCTCTGTAACGACGACGAGGTCAACCGGAGCGAAATCGAAAGGGAAAAAAAGAAAAAAAACAGAGCCCCAAGGACTCCGCGACGAAGGTGTGAAGCTTGGAGAGACGATTACGAGGTCGTTGAAGCTTCTGGACGCAGCGACGGCGAGGGCAGAGCGGCGGCAAAGGATGCGGCGGTGCTGCTGCTTGCGAGGCGAGGGCTCGAGCTTTCAGGTAAGGCGTTACGGCGCAGGGTTGGGCGCTATTTAAAGGGCAGAGGGCGGAAATCTCGTGCGGATACGAGACGCGCGCGAAGAAATCGCGCGGGGCGGTTCGCGGGATCGACTCGAGCAGCAGAGTCCGGTGCGGACTCGACGCGAGGTAGGGGACGGGCTAACGCGCGGGACCGCGCGGCCAGAGAGAGGAAGAAAAGGCAGCGTTTCGCGGGCCTGCGGAGCGATTGGGCCGAGGCCAAGGGCAGCCAGCCCGAGCAGGATTAGGAAGGGAGGAGGGACAGCAGGCCGAGCTGCTCGGTTGGGCCAATTGTCGAAAGGAGGGAGGGAGAAAAGAGAGAGCTTTTCTTTTTGTTTTCTTTTTGCAAATGACTTTCCAAACTGATTTTCTAAAGGGTTTTGAAATGTCTTTTTGAGTTTTGAAAAACAATCAGTACAAAAGAAATATGCAGCAGTATGAGATGCACATACATGTTGGGTCCTAACATGTGGTATTTATTTTAGTTTTATTTATTTAATTCCATGCTCACCAAATTGCTAGAATAAAACAATTAAAGTAAATTAAATTCAAACTCAAACCTAATTTGTTAATTTAAATTTTAGGGTGTTACACAGGTTTAACACTTAGCGTTTAATCAATTTTACCTTTTGTTTGGTTTTGCTTTTTGAGAGCTTAAGAAACAATAAGCGGCTAGATTTGTGATAAGAATTGGTTGTATACAAAACTTTTGTTGCAGAAGCCAGAATAAAAATGTTCGTCTCTTTTTTTTTGGAAAATTAGGTGGATTGCAGTGCACGCATGAACGGAGGGGGAAAAAATAAGCAATGCAATGTAGGATGGGAATGCTAGCCTACGGGGTACGGATCGTTGAGAGTTTGACCTGACTTTCTTGTCGGCAACAGCAAAAAAAAAAGTAGGAACGTGTCGGTGGTACGGCTATGGACCGGATCAGGGGCGGATATCAAGTAGGGCCAGGCCCTAGGCATAGCCAAAAAAGTTCAATTATCATGATAAAAATTAAAGGCACAATCCACTGTGTTAGTGAGCTGCAGAGCACGTATGCAGCCACGTTGCGTGACTCTCCTAGAGTATAGCTTAGAGTCAGTTTAACTAACATCGTCTCATGTACATATATAAATATGTAATCCCATGATCAATACAAAACGGTTGTCCTCACTGCTCTCTACACAGTGAACTCATATCTTAGAAAGACAACAGCTTGACACAATATGTTTGGTCGATGTGCAGAGCCTCTCTCTGCTCGCTCTTTATCTCCGGGCAGACATGGCTCATAGGTAGGCGGTTGGTCCTTGGTCGTTCCTTTCTATGCTTACTTGTATAGAAAATTAATATTTAGATGGTCCACACTTATGATTTATCTATCTAAAATAAAATTCATTTTCCTACAAGTTAGTGATTAATTGATAAAGTTATAACTCTTATTTTCATCAAACTCATCTTTCAATCAACTTGTAGTATTTCACGTATAGCTTATAATTTATATAAACCATTATGTTGTATAGGTTATGAAACTGTTTTGTTCTTTTTATGAGCCTTCTTTTACTTATACCTAAAAAAATGTGTCTTTTGTTCTTCGTTGTACCCAACGTGAAACTTTTATAACTGATGAATATCGGTATTTAGCTCTGGACATTTGATATAAGTTGTTTATGTATTTAGGGTAGGTTTGGTTCCCTGTCACAACCTCGTAGCCTCTAGCTGTTGTTTGGTTTAGTTTTTGGATGTAGCAGTCATAGTCTTTCTCAGTTAAAAATACGTCATAGTTATGGAACCGATTTCAACCACCACAGCTTAGACGCTGTCACACTCGTCATCAAATGTGTGGTCGTGAACTAAACATGCTCTTGGATAGTGGCCCTAAACGTAGAAATTGACCAGCTCCACCACGGGACCGGATGCATGCATGCATCTCTTGGTCTCTACGGAGTGTATCAAGTAATATGTAGTCATCGTAGATACTACTACTACAGTAGTAATAATACAGTACAGGTGGCTGGGCGTTGCCTTGCCTGCAGAATGGGATCGCTGCTGCTTCTGCCGATGGCGAGTGCAGTGCATTGCAGCCTAGGAATATGAATGCAACGGAACGGAACAATCCACAGTGCTATTATTGGTACACGTGGAGTGGAGTGGAATCGTACAGGGCGCCGCGCCGCGCATATCAATGTCCGACCATCTACGTTACACGAGTACGGGTACGGATATCCGATATAATACGTATCGGATACGTGGATACGCACTTTTTTAAAAGAAACCCCACTAAAATAGTGTATCCGAGTATCCGACGAGTATCGGATACGGATGAACACCCCCTTCACTGCGGGCCCCCTCCCCCAGGCCTGCTCTGCTCTTGGCCTCTGCTGTGCTCGCCCTGCACTTTGCCATTCATCTTGGTGAAATGGTGACGGCCAAAGTTCAAAAAAAAAAAGAAAGAAATGGTGACGGCCACATACGGCAACTGATCCCGCTTGCCCACCGTCTGCTGTTCCGTAGCCGCTACCTAGATGAGGAACGTGACCATAACCATAACCATGCACCCAGTAGCAGTAGTAGACACTAGCCATGTTATGGTTGTTTAGATTAAAAAACTTTTGGAATTATGACTTCGTACATGGGTCTAAAGATTCGAAGTAACCAGAAATCTTATAAAAGTATTGGAATTTTGAATGCATTTAAACAAGGGCTTACTACTCGTACTACTATTAAGGCCTTGCTTAAATGCCTTTAAAATTCCAAAACTTTATAACATTTTTCGTCACATCGGATCTTAGACGCGTGCATGAAACATTAAATATAGGTAAAAAACAACTAATTGCACGGTTTGCTTGTAATTTACAAGACAAATCTTTTTAGCCTAGTCACTCTATGGCAGTGTTGTTTTACCAAAAGTTTTTGCATCTAATCATGGTCTAAATTAAGTAGTACTAGTATTGTAATAATCCTCAATTCCAAGGGAAAAAACACAGTACTCACTCTATACTCGTAATAGATATTGTTTTGGACAAGATTTGAGGGAATATAAATCATGAATAACTTTTAAGTTGTTGAGTTTGGAAAAAATAAAAATCATATCAACAGATTCGTCTTGAAAAATACTTTTATAAAAATATACATATTTATATTTCAAAAAATATTTTTTTAAAAAAATAAGTAGTTAAAGTTACACTTTGAAGACCATGTCGCTATCCAAAACGACATCTAATACGAGTATGGAGGAGTATATACACCAGAAACATTTCGCCAACACATAAAAGATGCTATTTATTAAAGGGCCGGTAACAAAAGGATGCAGAATGGACAAATATTGCCCTATTCATTTGGCTTATCAGCCACAAAAACAATATTTTTCTCTCACAATATGTTGACACTGTTTTTCAGCACGTGTCAAATGAGCTAAGGCTTGACTGGTCAGCGGTCGTTCTCCATCGGCATCGGGAAATCGTGAGCCAGTATTGCCGATCGGAATATGCTGCGGGAAGACTAAGTGTGTTGCCGATGGAGGCTGGATGGTCCTTGCCGATAAGGCTAATTGGTGAAGTTAGGCCGCCTGGGTTGTAAGGTTGCTCTTGCCGATTGCCGATGAGGAGACGTTGCCGATTGCCGATAAAGAGTGGTTGCCGATTGCCGATAGGAACTGATTGGTGAAGACAGTTACCAGTACAAGTAGCCGATCGGGAAATATTACCGATGCCGATAGGCATAGGGTGCCGATGAGTACAGAGTGACTTAGCGTGTGATATCAGTGGAGGATTACTGGTGGCCAAAGAAGGAAACTGCGGATTGAAGGGATCTACCGATGGAAAATTTCCGTCGACGAGAAGCATAAGAAAACTGGTGATTTTGTACCAGTGTTATTATAGCAGTTTGAGTCCGACTCTTGCATGAGTCGTTTGTTTTCCTTTAAAATAGGCGTGTTTGTTTAGAAAACTAAGTATTGTTATTTTAGATCCGACTCCTGCGCGAGTCAATTTCCTTAAAGTTAGGAGTTTGTTTTAAGAAGGATACGAGTCGTGTCTTTGTACAATTCTCCATGCGGGAGTATAAATATGTGCCCAAGGGCTACGTGTACAATCAATCCAATATCAAACAAACCAATTTTACTCTTATTCTACTTTTATCGCAATTTATCTTTTATCGCATTAGCTAGAGTTTATCAACGAGTTCTTCAAGCTTCGACGGGCTGCATCAGCTTGATCTCCGTCAAATCCTTGCAAGTTTCGCGTGGGAGTACCTCTGAGCTTTGGCATCCGGACGCATCGTTGTTGCCTCGTTCAGCTCTGCTCTAGTTATCCTGATCAAGCCTCAATCCCAGCATCCGGGCGCATCGCCGTTGTCTGGATTGGATCTTGTTCTAGTTATCGTCCTTGTCGATTAACTGGTCAAATCGACTGGCACGTCTCCGGATATCGAATTTCGAGTATAAGCCCGAGGTGTTCGCAGATTCTGACGCTTTTTGTGTCAACACCTCTTTTGGCACACCCGGTGGGATGCGATTGTATAAATTATATATCTATCATGACTAATCCAAGGAGTGTCATTGAAGTCTTCACAGCAGATCTGATGAATCATCAGAAGCAGGCTATGGAGCAGGCGATGGAGGAGTACAAGCGGCTGTATCTTAAATCCTTCAGCCTAAACAGAATCGGTGAAGTAGTCCAGAAGCAAGATCCGCCGTCACCGCGGCAGATCGCTTTCGACGCCGATCCTAGTAAAATACAAGAGATGGTTAATTCTGCATTTAATAATGTATTAATTGGCCAATCCAATGTACTGTCTGATGCTGTATGCAATGTTGTTAAGCAAACGTTCGAGGGAGGACAGGCACCATATCATGTTGGTTCGGAGTATCGTCAACTCGGATCGGCATCTGTTACGATCCCATCGGCGGTTCCATGGTTGTCTTCACCGATTATGATCCGGTCTGCCGATGAGTTCGTGCCACCAAGATCAGGCCCAGCAAGCATTACTCAGGTGAACACAAATCTGGTGGCTTCAACAATGTCTGGACCTGTGATCCAGAATCAGCCAACTTCTGCCAACTGGTGGGGATACGGTGTGTCTCCAAGTCTATCTGCTGATTCCAGATTGGTCCAAAACAACCATGCGGGATGGAAGGTTCCCATGGCATCGGCAATACCTGTACAGCCGATGGTTCCAATGATGCATTATACTACAGCTTCCCCAACGGTGCAGTTGCCAGCAGGGAATCTTCAAATGGCAATACCCAGAGTGCCTTATGCTCAACCATCGGCAGATCACTTGCCGATACAACAAGGCCCAGCAGCTGCTAGTCAACCCATGACCGCGATGAATTACCCGGCGCCACAAGAACAAGCATCAGCCGGTTATCGGCTATTGGCAAATTCTTGGCCGATGCAACAAGGAAGGCCGATTGACAATCAGTCTGTATCGGCAATGATTGCTCAGGTTGTGGTACCTGCGGGTCAAGGCGATCATCCAAGGGTACAAGAACGACAGATGTCAACTGACTATCAACCGATGGCAAATTCTTGGCCAACGCAACAATGCGTGTCAAATGTCAATCAGCCTGCATCGGCGATGGTTGCACAGCCTATGGTACCTGCAAATAAACGCTATCATCCGAAGGTACAAGGGTTGCAAGAGTCAGCTGGTTATCAGCCATCGGTAAGTCACGTGCCGATAACACCTAATGCAGGTTGGATCAGTCAATTACCGATTCAGCAGCAAGTTGTGCCGCCTGGGCATCAAGTGGTAAGGGCTCCGCAGCGTCATCCAGCGAGTCTTCATAATGAAGTATCGGTACATCAACCGATAAGTACTACACCGCAATACTCGCAAGAAAAAGTGTACAATGAGACATCGGTATAGCAACCGATAAATGTAATGAATATAATGCCACAACGCAAACCAGTAACTATGCAAAATTGCCCATCGGCAACGCCGCCGATGCATAATGTTCTAATAACTGGTACCGTGTACGCACCAATCATTTCAAGTACTTTAACATCAAGACCTGAAGAAATACATCAACCTACTCAGCCAGTAGGCGTTCAGAGTTGCCCATCGGTTAAGCAGTCGATGCATAATGTCCAACAGATTGGTGCTGCTGATGTGTCGATTGCTTCGACTTGCTCACCACGGAGATATGAAGGGGTGCATCAACCTGCTCAGTCAGTTAATGAGTCTGCGCATCGGCAAAATCAAGACACAAAGGTGTTTTCGACCGAGGAAATGGAAGCTTCAGACTCGGACGAAGAACCAAGTATCAGCGATGCTGAATTGGAAAGTTTCACCTTTGGTATCACAGAGGCCGATCAGGATTTTGAATCGTTTGAACCCGGGAAGACTTGGAGTGCAAAGGTGCTTTTCGTTGGACAAGGGGACTCCGAGTCAGATGAGGAGGTGAACGTCAGCACTGTTGAATGGGCAAAAGATGAGGAGCCGGTACCTTGTGCGCTCGGCCAGAAAAGGACTGGAAAGTTCACCTTCGATGTCACGAAGGCCGATGGGATATTTGACTTATTGCTTCAGGAAGGGCGAATTAAGCTAGCCCCTAATCAGGTAATTCCATCGGCCGAGGAACTTAAGAAAATCGGGTACTGTAAATGGCATAATGCAACGTCGCATAGTACCAGTGACTGCAAAGTGTTCAGGCAGCAATTGCAGTCGGAGATTGACTCTGGACGGATCAGATTTGGAAATTCTAAAGTCTAGAACCGACGGAGATTGATCAACACCCGTTTCCAAATAATATGGTGGAAACCGGTGGGAAGACTAAGGTGCTGACATCAGGAGCTGCCAGGAAAAGTGCATCGGTAGATCTTGATCATCAAGTGGCTGAACGTGATGTAGAAAAGTTCGCCGATGACAGGAAAGGCAAGAGAGTTGCCGATGAAGGAAGCAGTGCCAGAAGGGCTTGTGGTGTTGTAATTACGCACAAACAGCCAAGGCACGAATATCGGCAATCGCAAAAAGAGCGATATCGGCAGGAAGAAGAAGAACAAAGATGGCTTCGTCAGAAAGACCACTAGAGGTGTCCCTTCTTTGTTCACTATTGGGAAGAGGGCATCAAGCTACCTACTGCCGATGATTGCCCTGAATGCAATGGATATTATACTGCCGATCGGTCAGGTAAGAAACCTTGTTTTGATGATCGGGCATCCAGGTACGCCAAGCCGCTCAGAGAGAAGAGGTCGGTGCATGACCGACTGGGGGGCAAGCTTAAGGCCCATAACAGACTTGGCAGGCGTGTTGAACAAGGGAATCCTGAGGAGATGGCTAACGCGAGAGTGCCCGATGAGGAAGTGCTCTCCAGAGATTCAAACATCGGAAGCAGTGCCGATGTGAGGCAGCGTCAGCCTGTCTGGAAAACCAAACTCCCTCAGTGGTGCCCTAAGGGTCTGACAAAGACTCAGAAGAGAAGGATTCAGCGCGAACGCCGAAATGACTTATATGGCGGTGAGATTCCTTCAAGGGAGAAACAGTGGAGGCCAAAGCGCAAGGATGGAGATCCATCGGCAGATGTCAATGTATTGCCGATGGTATAACCGGAGTCGATCTTGGATGTTTTGGCTTGGGGGCCGCACTCGGCAAACTCTGGCGATTCCAATTATTACACTTGGGGGCACCGGCCGACGGTTTGTGTATGAAACGCCGTACTGCCGATGAATTTGTTAGTCGCCAGAGGAAAATGATTGTAAGAATGATTCCGCCTTGCGATAATTAAGTATGTGGTGCAGGCATTTTAGGGGAGGTTGCTCCTTGGACTCTTTGGTGGGTCTATCGGCATTGTTTTAATTTTGTTCCGATGGAAGTGTAAAATTTTGTTGCCGATTATTGCTACCTCAACAGACAGTCGGGCTAAATACCAGGCTCCGCTAAAAAGTTGGAATGACCCAGGGAGGATTTTGGCCGATTCGATAAGTTATGGTGTCGGTAATGGTTGTCGATAACTGGGTGAAAGAGTGTGCCGGTGATACTTTGGTATGGAGGTTGATTTCACCGATTGAGACTAAGTTCTAGGCTTGGAAGATGGTTTCCTAATCAGGGAGGTCCTTATCGGATAAGACAGTCTACTCCTAGCAATGCTTACATTCTAGAACTCTCGAAGGAGTCGATGTATAGCGTGCTCGTTTGAATGCCGATAAAAGGAAGGTTATAATACATCGGTAAAAGCGTATTGACATTATATTACAGATCAAAATCGAGTATCAATATTATATTTGCCAATGTAACAGAATTTAACAAATTACAGCAGGGAGTGGATAACTGATATCGCACGCAGGCGAATTTGTTCTATCTCCTCTATCTCCCTAGCATCCTCATCGGCAGAGCCTTCAACCGACTTAATCTTCTTCTTTAGAGTGATGGCTTGTCGGGCATTGTTATCCCTCTATTGTCGTAGAAATTTGATGGTGTCGAGAAGTTGGGCTCTCTTCTGGGCGACTGCATTCAAGGATTCTTCAACCTTTCTCAGCTCAGCTTGCAGTTCTTCCTTTTTGCCGATAGTTGGATGAATGTCTGTTCAAGCTCAGTGCCGGAAGCCTCCACTTGGCCGATGTTCTTGTGTTTCTCATCGGCAGTTTGCTTAAACTTAAGCATTTCTTCCATGAGTTTGGATTGGGCATTCCTGTTGGCAATGCGGCTTGAGGCCCGTTGGTATTGCAATCGGCGACTCTCAAGGAAGGCTGCTTGGAGGAGGATCTCTTCTGCATCGGCAGGTAACTGGCCTTGGATATCTTTGAAAATTGCCCTTGCTGCAGTTGAATCCTGGACAAGCTGGGATGTATCTGTCTGTAGCTGAGAGAGTAATGCCTCGAGCTTGGATTTCACTTCTGCCGATAGAGCTGGAGCAGAACTTTGCTCGTCTTCGTCCTCATCGGAAATATTGATAGCAAAAGAGAATAGGCTGTCTGCTCCAGCAGGGACTTGGTGTTCATCTTCATCCTGGAGGTTGAGGCCGAAGGAAAAGAGGTTGTCTGGGGAATCTTGGGCCTGAAAAAGAAGTTAAAATGTGCCGATCATAAGGTTATACTATGGATTTTTGGGTAACCGACTTACCATTTTGAAGCGAATTTCTTGCTGAGGACTTGGTATATTGGATGGTCCGGCTTCGTCCTGAAGATCGGTAGCCATTGCCGATGAATGAGCTTCTGCTTGAGAAGCAGCTGATGCCGTTGGTGCTAGTGGCGCTGTTATCGGCATTGCTTCCGACGTAATAGCTGGCTCCCTTGGTGGCGACACCGTTCTTTCATCGGGAATCTCGGCTGGTGAAGGCGCCGATGCCGATGTCGTCGCCGCTGCTGCGGCAAGTGGAGTCGTCCCCTGGTTAGGATTTTCATCTGGTGTAGGCACTGGTGCCGATACCGATGCCTTTGGTTCCTGTGGTGGCGACGCCATGCTCTCATCGGGGATTTTGGCCGGTGCCGATGCCGATGTCGCCTCCGCCGCTGCAGTAGGTGGGGTTGTCTCCTGGTCAGGGACGTCATCTAGTGGATGATCAGGAGTAGGAGCCGTCGACGGTCTTGCCAATGGTGCATCGGTGGCTGGTGGTGCAACTGGAGCCGATGGCGAAGACGGGGAAGTCAGCCTCAGACTCCTTTTCTTCCTTGGTGCGGCAGCAGGGGATCCAGCCCGTTTCGACGAAGACTGGGGGGCATCAGTAGCTGGACTTGAAGGTGCTTGTCTGCTTGGAGCAGCTGCCGATGACCTCATAGTCTGAAAATATTTAATGCAAGTTATACAAAGTAAATATCGCCAATGAAACAGTACGTAATCGGTATAGGTGAAGATGAGTTTACTGCAAACACCTGCGTCAGGGCAGCAGCAGCGGCCGATGTAGCCTTGGCTTTTGCAGGTGTCGGTGTAGGTACCTGTTGAGGGGTGAAGGCAGCTAACGTGGAGGCTTTGTTGCCGATGAGTGACACGGGACTCATTATCCGAAGGTTAAAGGGCTTGCCACTGTTGCTCATCGTGGGGATCGGATCATCGATCTGTCAAGCGCAAGAAGGTTAAGTGCCGATGATGGAAGCAAAGTAATAAGGAACGCATTGGGATAAAAACTTACTGCGTCGTCGGGGATGATGTGATCGGCGCCAATCATGTGCCGATAATAGTGCGATGACTTAGCAAATAATTGATGCCTCCATTCTTGCCACCAGGACTTGTACTCATTCGTGATGAAGGAGGTTGGTGACCAGGAGGACAGGTCAGTGTCTGATATATCGGCATTGGGAGGAAGATTGACGACCTTGTTCCAGTCTAGAGCACTGGAGATTGTCTGCCTGGGCTTCACCACTTTGGAGTAGCAGAGCTTAATCGGCAGTTGGGCAAATGATAGTTGTCTCGCCGCCGCTGATGGGTGGTAGAATTCAAACGATGGAGGGGTATTCTTCCCAGATCCGAAGATGTTCACTGGGATAGCACGGGGAACAATACTGGCTTTCATGATTGTTTGGTTCTCAGGCACATTCCTGTCGGTAAGATTGAATAGCAGTGGGAATTGGTTGTCTTCGTTGACATATGGCCACCAAAGCCGTTCTGTGGCAGGAATTCCATTATAAAACCTCTGAAAAAACATGTCAAATTGCTCTGCATCGGCATCGGTTCCTGGTAGCACTATAATGGCCTCTCCAAAGTTGAGTGGAGGGCGAGTTGCCGATTCATCATCCCTATACTGGTGATCTTCCGATATGTCCCTTGGGAATTGTTGAGCGAACAAGTCGAACTGAAGCGCTTTGTGCATATGTGCGTTCAGCCACATTTTAAGAAACCACCAGGGACCTCCAAGGTTGTCGATGTGCTCACCTAGCAGTAACTTCTGGGATACTTGATGTAGAAGGCGATATACCGATCCAAGAAGATATCTGCCTAGGAGAAGTCTTGTCCCATCGGCAAGTAGCTCAACTGCTGGAAGATGCATGGTAGTGGGTCCAACTGCCCTGCCGCAGAAGATGAATTTTTCTAACCACATATTCAGGAAAGTGGCATGCTCCCTCTGGTTTACCGATCATGTCTTCTGGTACTCATGAATATAGCCTGTCCAGCCACCGATGTTCCGAGTATTCACTTTGTACTCGGCTTTCCTATTGAACAAGGTGAAGGTATCGGCAAAAGATACGTCCAGGCCGGTCAGCATATGGACATCGGCAAGGATAGGGGTGGCTGGTCCATGTCGGAATAGGAAGGCGTTCATAGTGTCAGACCAGAAGTAGGAGGCAGCTATCAGCATGTTTTCATTTCTCTCTATATCGGCAATGGAGAGCCTGATGCATTGATCCAAATTGCGTTCTTGCCAATAAACTTGTTGCGCTCTAGCGACCCTGAGGTACCAGTTCTTCCACCCTTTGGTGGGCTTGGTCCATGAACGGAAGGCATCTTTCCATAATCCTAAACCAAAGCATTCAGATCTGAATGGAATCCGGTTGGTTTCCGCGTTGATTATGAAGCTGGGATCAGGATTGCCCATAGGGCCTAGGCAGCTGAAGTTGGACTGAGCGAGGGGGATCACTACCTTGTTGTATAGTTCCTAGGGTTCGAAGAAAAGAAAGGGAAGCATCAAAAAAGGAACGGGAATGATTCTAGATTCGTGCGGAAAAGAACTAGCAGGAGGTTGGATGAGGAGGAAAGAAGACTTTACCTTGGGGATGTCGACTTGGATCGCCATTGGAGCTAAAGGAGTGCTTACGGTTCGTCCTTGGATTGAGGAAAGAACTGTTGCTTGAGCTCGTGTTCTTTGGGGGCGCTGCTGGAGGTTGAAGACGAAGGCAGATGGTGTGAAAGTGAAATGGACTCAGGGTAAAAAGCAGATTGGATCCCGGTAACTTTTATAAGCTTACTCAGGGAGAAGCAGATTGGATAAATTTTCGTCGAGGAGAAGCATAAGAAAACTGGTGATTTTGTACCAGTGTTATTATAGCAGTTTGAGTCCGACTCTTGCATGAGTCGTTTGTTTTCCTTTAAAATAGGCGTGTTTGTTTAGAAAACTAAGTATTGTTATTTTAGATCCGACTCCTGCGCGAGTCAATTTCCTTAAAGTTAGGAGTTTGTTTTAAGAAGGATACGAGTCGTGTCTTTGTACAATTCTCCATGCGGGAGTATAAATATGTGCCCAAGGGCTACGTGTACAATCAATCCAATATCAAACAAACCAATTTTACTCTTATTCTACTTTTATCGCAATTTATCTTTTATCGCATTAGCTAGAGTTTATCAACGAGTTCTTCAAGCTTCGACGGGCTGCATCAGCTTGATCTCCGTCAAATCCTTGCAAGTTTCGCGTGGGAGTACCTCTGAGCTTTGGCATCCGGACGCATCGTTGTTGCCTCGTTCAGCTCTGCTCTAGTTATCCTGATCAAGCCTCAATCCCAGCATCCGGACGCATCGCCGTTGTCTGGATTGGATCTTGTTCTAGTTATCGTCCTTGTCGATTAACTGGTCAAATCGACTGGCACGCATCCGGATATCGAATTTCGGGTATAAGCCCGAGGTGTTCGCAGATTCTGACGCTTTTTATCTCAACACAATAAAACACCGGTTTATCAGTCACCGAAACGATAGACGAATATGACCTATCCTTCCGCGTACGAGTACCAATTGATAATGTCAACTCAACGTGCCGAGCCCATAACTGAATGGTATAGCCGTACAAGAGTAACCTGATGGCATATAGTCTCCTACCCAACACAAAAGTCCAATCTATTATGACATAGTACCTGCTGAGCTAATAAGTCGACTTTGACTGTATGTTTTATTTAAAAATATATATTATATTATGGCTAGCTGATAAGTTAAGCGAACAAGCTTCGTATACTCTAAGTCATGTTTGTTTCAAAGGACGGCGATCTCCATTTTGTAGTGATATATATTTGGTTGAAAGTAAGATGGGACATACAAAATCATCCCTCTAAGTTTAAGATAAATTGGCGAATAGAAACTAGGTACAGCACTGTCAGCAAGGAGAGAGCAGAGACCCACCCGGTGGGTGGGGGTTGCGTGGGTGCGTGTGCCGGCTACCGCTGACTCTCTATAGCTCTCTGACCCTATGTATGCCCCCATGCATGCGGACACGGTGGCGGTGCGGGCACCACCACCACTACGAGAGAGAAGACTAGGAGCGAATGCCGAGTAAGCTGCTGCTTCCTTTCACATGCGGCCCGTGCACTCAGTCACACGCGCGCGCAACGCACACAACCATTTCCGTCGGGCTCGCATCGCATCGCAGCGCACACACACACGTGATGATGACGTACGTGAGTGTATACGAGACACGTCCGTCTTCTCCGCCACTCCACTGTCTGCAGGCCATCCAATCCAACTACGGAGTACTCGTACTACTCCACTATATAAAATTGAAATCCTGGAGCAAGGTCAAATGAGTACGTGTGTGTGCAGGCCATCCCAGAGAGTCAAAGTCAAAGGCACCAGCGAGTGGTGCAGCGGCTGCCTAGCTAGCTGTACCTTGTTCGTTACAATTCCCTAGCCTTTTTTTCTCTCTTTCTTTCTGAATGAATTTGACCACAAGCTCATCAGTTCACCGCAGGCACACGCAAAGCAAACACAGCCGGCCCACCTCCGTCCTCCCTCCGCCTTTGACAAATATTGCCGGTTTCAAATCCTACTCATTGTATTTATTTATTCTTCTACGGAGTAGGAGTGTATCCAATCCACGTGTCAAGACAAGAAAAAAACAAATAACCTTGCATTGCATGGTTGTGTTTCATTGCTTCCACTTTAAGCTTCACGCCCTTTAAAATGTGCTACGTAGTCCCAACCTTTCTTTTACTCACTCGGATAGGGAATTCGTGTTTCGTTCGCTTGGCTTATCAATCATTAAAATAATATTTTTTTCTCATAATAAAACAGTTAAAAATATCATCAGCTGACTTATCAGTCACTGAAACGATCATCCGAATAGGACGTCAATTTATTTTGTAAACAGACATACTTAAAATGATGCGCCCCGCCCCCAGGTCCCCCAAGTAGGTAATAATGTAACGTGTACTACTCTTGATACATAGTTCCAAAGTCTATTAGGTCATCCTCAATGGGAGTTTCATGACTCAGTTTCTAATACAGTAATATTTTGGTAACTGTGTAAAAGAGTTTTACGGGGATGAAACTCTCTCTACTCCCATGAAACTCTTATCATCTCTCTCTTCATCAATAGAGTGTTATATTAACATATTTAATGCTCATGAAACTTTGATGAAACTTCATTGAAACTTTTAACTCAAGAGGGGGCGTCGTAATGTAACTCTTCTTTATCTTCTTCGAAAGAAAAAGAATACCACAATCCAGATTTCTGGTGTATCGCCAATTGACACCACGTAAGCCGTGCCGCAATAAAATCAATTAAAGTTATGACGCCTTGTCTTTTGAGACTTCGTGTGTTGTGAGTTGTGACTCACCGATCACGCTGCTGTGTCGACAACCATTTCTTCACCTCAGTCATAAAGCTTGATTCGTGCCTCGACTAAATGTAGCAACACTCTTCATCACCTTAAGGGCACTCACAATGCAGATGATAAAGTCTAGATCTAATTATTATCTCGAATATTGTGGACTTAGAGTTTAAATAAGATTTGAAGTCTTGTTTTTTTATCATCTCTATTCAATAAATATACCGTCACATCAGCAAAATGTCATAAATAAATGGTAATAAATAGTCTTAACTATATGATAGAGTCTTGCATTGGGAGTGCCCTAATTAACCATGGTGCCTCAACATTCAAGGCGTCGCTTGTCCTTTACCTATGCTCGGTAACTAAAAGCCCCTTCCTTTCCTCGTCAAAAAAAAAAGCCCCTTCCTTGCTATTTTTAGTGAATCAACCATCGTTTGTGGGCCTTAGGTGTCAGACACATAGACCAAATTAGAGTGTGGCCATGGCATAGCATGGAGGACCAATATCAGGAGCGGTGCGATGGTACCTCGGTTTTTGAAGGACGAGGTGGGACCGCATGCTAGATTCCTAGCTAGGGGAATATTTTCTTTTGAGGATAATTTCCATCTCACTTATACTTATCCAAACTAAACAGTCTACCTTCTTATTCCATCCGGCATATCCCCCAAATCAAACATGTCCTTAGTCCGTTTTATATCTTTAACACACATTTTGAGATTGTGTTGAATTTGATGAGGATGCATAACAAGCTAACTAGTGTAAGGAGCAACGGTGGATTCCACTCTAAAACCAAAATATTATGTTAATAAGTTTTTTTTTATGATTGGTCATCTGCAATTTTTCTCGGTACCACTCCTTTCTTTTCCTTTGTTTATAGAGAACAGTACTACTCATTTTTCAACTACTACTAATTAGTTGGGCAGGTTGAGTTCCACTAAGGAATGCTGAAGTTCACTTTTTGGGGGGTGGGTTTTTGTCACGACACACGCTTGGACTGGACTGGACGGTCATCTGTCCGGCCGGCCGGGTGGCGCTGCACAGTTTCTGCTGCCGCTGCACTTGCTGCGTGCCTAACCAATCATTCAGATTCACATGACATGCTATATACACACTACACACTCACGAATGGAGAAAGATGATAGATCGATGGATGGATGGCCCAGCAGCTCACAAGCCGATCGCATAGAACATGGTTGATGGATGATGGATGGTTGATTCGTCTGCAACTGCAAACTGCTGCTCCGATCCGGCGGCCGGCCGGCCGGGGCCATGCATGCATTTTCATTGCAACGCCGCCGGCCACCAGCAACTGCATGCTGTGGCACGCACGTAACGTAGGGGCCGGCCGGATCCCAGAATCAGTAACCGGGGCCAGGGGATACAACTCCCAAATTCAAAGCCAAGCTGATCCATCACCATGTGTGTAATACCCGAAAATTTGAATTTTTAAAATAGATTGAAATTGGGTTAATTTTGAATTTTGTGCTCATGAAAATGCAGGAAAATAAAAACGTTTTCATCAAATTAAAAATTGACCTAGGGTTTAGCAACCTTTGCTTGAGGATTCATGCCTCTGCATTATCTTTTTTGTGATGTTTGGTTTTATAAAACTCAAAACTTTTCAAAACGGTTTAGAAAATGGTTTTCAAAAAGGATTTAAGAAAAGTTTTGAAAACAAAAAGAAAAGGAATAGGATCAAATCCTCTCTTCCTCACCTTCTGGCTCAACCAGCCTAGCCGCCCTGGTTCCCTCTCCCCTTCCATCTACATGGGCTGCTTTGCCTCGCCCCGGCCCGCGCGCATTTCCCCCTTCCTTTTTTCCTATGCGGCCCAGCGCGTCGACCTGCCCCGCTCCCTCCCCTTGCCTCGTCGACGCGATGGTCCCGCGCTGTCAGCGCCTTCCCCCTCCTCACGCCGTCGAGCTCGCTCCGTGCTTTGCCACCACCGTAAGGAGATCACCGAGCTTCGGGACATTCTTCCGAACTCGCCTAACCTTCTTTATCCCTCTGCGTTACTCTCAAGTGCTCGGCATACCGTGCAGAACAACTCCGCCCGCCTCTGCTCGTCGCCGGCCGCACCGTACTCCTCCGTTCCTCCCTATCGGTACAGGTGAACTCACATCTCCTTCACCTACCTCCTGGAACCCTTCCCGAGTCCATTCCGGCTCAAAACCGTCCACGTCGGCGTGGAGCAGAGCTCCCGTCCATGGCGTTCACCGCCGGGCCACTGTTCCCCCGGTGGGGAATCCATCTCCCTCTCCCTCCATCTAATCTAGGCCATTGGCCTTAGATCCAACGATCCCTAATCCAAGATACCCCTTCGGCCGGTTATCTTGCTAAAGAGCCTTTGATATCTTAAATATTTAACCCGCAGTCCACGGCTGGGTTTAAAATCCGATTTTCTGTTTTGTTTTATTCCGAAAATAGATCCACCTAATTTACAAGTTTACCTATATCCAGCATGTCTCCGTCTTTTCTATCATCAAATTCATTGTTCCCTAACTCCATCCTCTTGTTTGGAGTTTCCCAAGAATTCTTTTATTTTGACCCTAAATCATTCTCTTGAGTCCATCATTCATAAAAATATCTCTAAAATCTTTCGGGGAATTTTTCTGGCTTTTTCAGAATCTTTTCTCATTTTTCTATGAGCTTAATCTAATTTTTAGATGCTCCGAAATATCTTTTCGTGAGCTCCAAATACTTTATTTGGGTTCATAATATTCCAAAGTGTCTCCGAGAATTTTTCCAAAATTTTTGGAGACTTCGGAGTATTTTTCGTGACTTAAATATTAGTTCTAGACTTTTCTGGAATTATTTTATTCACGAAAATAATTTATTCCGAAAATATATAATAAATATCTCAATTTCCCACGGGTCCTCAAAGCCCATGTGCAATAATTCTAATAAATCTCAAAAGTCTATGCATTTATTTACTAATGAGTTTTTATGTCTAATTGGTCCATTAGTAAATGTGGAAGTGCACCATCAATTAGTACCATATCGCCAGTTGATGAACATGTAGGAAGTTTTTCTCCCTATATATATCTATCAGCTTCTTGCCAAAGCACACCACAACTACCGCAAGAAGAGCCCCTAGTTTTGGAAATCTCTCGTGTAGTAAATTATAGTTTTCTCTCTTCCTATCATATCATTGGCGGTCAACTCCGGCGAACTCTCCGGCGAGCTTTTCTGGTGCTACAAGGTTCGTCTTGTTTTTCTCTTCGTCGTAGTGTATCCCTTCCATCCAAAGCGTTTTTCTGGTGCTACAAGGTTCGTCTTGTTTTTCTCTTCGTCGTAGTGTATCCCTTCCATCCAAAGCGGTTTTCACGTTTACGTTTTCCCCTCTGGAAAGCGTATTCTCTTTTTAGATTTGTTTAATTCGGTTTTAAATGAAAATCTCTATTTACAGATTTGCCATCCGATTTCAAAACCCTATAACTTCTTTGTTTTTAATCCAAATCGATCCGTTCAAGTTGCGTTAGATTCGTAGTTTTATGCTCTATCCAGTAGTATAGTTTTCATCTATGTTAATTACTTTTGAAAATCAAAGTAAATTAATTCTTTTAATGCTTTAATCTTGCCCTTTTCAAAATCTTGTTTAATCTATAGTTTATTCGTTTTAGATCCGTTTTGTCCCGTTCGAGTTGCGTTGGTTTCGTAACGATAAGATCTACCTGTTAGTAACAATATTAAATATGTTTTATTCTCTGAAATAAAATAATAATTGATTAATCTATATAATCAATGGTTTTCCAATTAAAATCAATTAGGGTTTTCCACCTCGGCTTTTCATAAAACAAAACATACTTAGTTTAATCTTGTTTTTACAAAGCAAAGTAATGTGACTTAATTTAATTTGGGTATTTCTCTGAAGTATCCAATATATGCTTTTTAAATAAAATAAATGAAGTTTAATTATCTTATAAAAGCTAATCTTTCGGTAGTCGTTTCTTTTCCTTTATAGATCCGATTAGCGTGATTCTCGCGTCTGCGTGATCGTAGCAATACGTAGATTTCTTTAAACCTTTTTCGTTGATTGGTGTATTGTTCTAAAGTAGATATATTGTATGATTGTTCAGATGCTTGTGTGGTGTTTATGATCTTGTCCAATCGGTGAGATTTACGTGGAGATCAAGAAGTCATCAAAAGATCGAGAATCAAGTGAAGAAAGGATCTAAGAGTTTAAGGCAAGTTTAACATGGGATCATCCTTGTTGTCCTATTCACCATAATTCATCTAGTCATGATTGCATGTGTCTCAATTGATTCCTATTAGATCTATATCATAGCTTTGTTATCCTTTTACCTTGTCACCATGGGTTACTATTGCATTTGGGTAGATCTGCTACGCTTTATGATCTATGAGAAGAATCTTGACTAATGATATATGCAACGATGAGATAAAATTGGCTTTTATAGCAACATGGAATAGGACCACACTGTAGGGCAAAAGCTGGGACTTAAATGCAACCACGAGTGCTATATGGCTCTGGCTTTAGTTAAGTATGAAGTTTGGACTAGCATGCTTGTAGTTCGTGAAAGGCACCTTTGCCGAGCTGGTTATGGGGTATAGCTTGTGTGGGGACCGCTGCGGGTGGTACCATCGGGGTGTCCCATATACCCCTTTGCATTGGGTCCGTAGGGTCCGCTACATGCTAGAAAGAGCTTTTGAAAGACTTCATAGTGTACCCTGCCCGCTCACCTTGGCAGTGTTTTGGGATTGGCCGTCCCGGGCATATGGGTTACACGGCTTGTGGGTAAAGTGTATAACCTCTGCAGAGTGTAAATCTATCATGATAGCCGTGCTCACGGTCACGAGCGGCTCGGAAAACTCACAGTGTTAGTAACTCCTGTTGTTGAACAACTTATGATGGTAAGTTCGGAGATATGATATATGAGATTGTTTCATTAATGATCATGTGGTTACCAACTGGGTTAAGCATAACTAAAGCTAATTGTTGTTAAAACTTGACCAAGTTAAAAGCAACCGCAGTAAGCCAGTGTCAACCTTTTGAGCTTCATAACCCTATGTTAATCTTGCTGAGTACTTTAAGTGCTCACCCTTGCCTTATCAACCATATCAGATTGCAAAGAGCAACAGTTAAAGGAGTTAGGCTTGTGATCAACCAGTCAGTTGTCCCTATGAAGTTGGAGTCTTCACCTGAAGTTCGGAGTTGTCTTCTCGCTGTTCGCTGTGTTGAGGTTATCCTTTGACCTTATATGTTATGTATTTAAGTATTGTCTTTTGATACTTCCTTAATTTGTTCTTAAAACCGGGTGTGACAAATTGGTATCAGAGCAATGCTGACTGTAGGACGCAAGCCTAGTTAGAAGTTGACCATCTTATAGTTTAGAAGTTGCTACAGAAATCCTTGTTTTGTAGACCTTGATATTTTACTCTATACAAAATTCTCATCCTTGTTATTTGCCCCCACCTTATTGCTTGTTTCAAACCTTGTTCTCATCTTCACCCTTTGATATGCTTCTTGACCTTTTCTCACCACCTCCTTGTATCATTTGAAAGAAGAGCTTTAGGATGTTTGCCCTTTATATGAAGAGAACAGTAGTTGAGTCAATGATTGAAGTGTGAACCTCTAATGCTTTGATGAATTGTCTTGATGCATATGCTTTTTTTTGGATCTTTGTAATGAGTGCAATGATCTTGTGAGATTTCCCCACAATTTCATTTAGTCTATAGGCCTAAGGCGGTAAATAGTTGGGTTCTCTTGTCTCTTGTTTTCCCTATCCTGTCTCAATCTATCGTTATCATCTTATCTCCGATTTTCTCCATCCCATCTTTTCTGGAGCAAGCTATCTCTATCATCCCATATCTCTGTTTTGGAAGTTAAAAAAAATCATGGAAAAATTCTGGACAAAAGTAGACTTCCAAATCTTTCTCTAACTGCAAGAACCACCTTCATAGTTGTTGTGGTTTGGGAGATATGAAATTCACAAAGAGATACAACCATGGGGGGGTGCTTGGTTGCTTTGCTAGGCAATGTCTATCCTTCGAGCATAGATATGAACGGTGGAAGCCATAGATTTTGATACAAAATTCACAAGAATCAATATGAACAAAGAAATTATATATAATGTATGTAAAAGGAGCATGTTTATGTGTTATTCTATATAAAAATCGGGCTAGTATTAAATCATCTTTTTCTAATTTGTACGGTTGGTTTGTTATAAGAGAAAAACACTATTTGATGATTAATTTATATGAATTAAAACCAACTGGATAGCACAAGTGAAGATAACCTAAAAACGATGTGAACATGAACTAGGAGTAGCTAGGATGAGGTATTCCACAAAAGTGCAGCAAGCGGCATGAGCTCAAGGAGGAAATACTCCTAGCTATAGCTAGGCAGCAGCGGCAACAGGCTGGCGTGACGTGAGAATGTCACACACGCACTGTTGGTTGATGCGAGCTGATCGACGAGCAGGCCACGTACAGGAGATGAGATGAGATGACCGTACCTGATCGACCCAGGTGCACACCGGGCACGCCACATCCATCGTCCGTCCCTCCCTACACACGCAGCACGAGCACAAACACAGGCTGAGCGTGAGCAGCTACGGCTGTTTGGTTCCCAGCCTAATTGCCACGCCTGTTTGGTTGTATCTCAGATAACGGAAATGTAAACAAAACAAACCTATTTTTGTTACCGTCGGGAGATAATTTGAACCGCTTCCTATTTACATTTACGTTATTGTGCAAGAACCAAACAACACGATATGTAAGGTTAGCTTTGTTATAGTAGCCTACTTCATAGCCGCTCCTTAAACTTGGCATTTGACATTTTTATCAAAGTTGCAAATAGGAGCCCGTACTTAACATTTTAGTGCCCTTAAAAAGGGCGAGACATTTTTGCTAAGTCAACATGAGGAACTGTTGGAGTTCACATCTTTTTACATTTGACATTTGTATTTTAGAGTTGACAAATTCCATGTTTTGCCAAACTGAAATTACCAAAACGGAGATGCCGATGACGTGTCAGTTTTAAGCAAATCGAAGAACCGATCCTGTGTTTTATGACTTTTCTCTAATCGAAATACGTTTATTATTACAAAAGGGCGGACTAATTTGTTCTCATGTCGGCACTTTCTACTAACATCGATCACGAAATTAGATGATGCCTGTTGCATGTAAAAGCCTGAAAAAAGTCCATCTTTTCCAGGTTCAGAATATGGTACGGTGGTATCTCGTGTTCCCTGCTCCGATCCTGCCAGTTCTCTCTAGAAATGCTGCTATCGTCCTGCGTTGCGTTGGTTGGTTTATCGATGTGCTGCTATTGCTACTGGTGGGAAAAGCTACGCAAGGTGGGCGAATCTTGAAGCTGCGTTGCACTTCTCGAAGTCTGCGATGATCGGTTTGGGTTACCAATAACAATAGAGCCCGGAGCGGAGCGAGAAGATATTATTATTGGGAGGAGCGAGACATGGATTTGTGAATAATCAAATGATGATACGATCATCTCATTATTCAGAGCTGAGCTGAGCTTTGGGGGGACCCACCCGGGTAGGTTGAGAGATAGTACAGCAGCTGCAGCGCCTCCCTCTGCCTCCGCTTCGCTATAATAATTGCAGGGCAGCTGATTGCGGAGTGAAGAGGAGAGCTGAGGGGGATATACATAAATACACCCTCTGTCTCTAGATGTCTCTCTGTCTCTAGATATCTATCTCTAGGAAACTATATTTCCCTCACAAAGATGCTTCCCGGACGATGAATATAAAGGGACGGAGGGAGTAATGGCAGACCGAGTCGTCGTCGTCGCACCAGTACTTGGCTAGCCTACTAGTTGCAGCACACACACAGGGAGAGAGAGAGCTGCTGCTGGCTGCTCCTGCTGAGAGCGAGCTTAGAGAGAGAGAGAGCAGGATTCCCTTGCCATGCCATTCCCTCCCATGTGATTGATGCTCCCTTTCATCCTCCTCCTCCTTGCATACAGTAGTACAGTAGTATTATTATTAGCAGCATCAGCATCAGTGCGTAGCAATTAAGAGAGAGAGAGAGAGAGCGAGCGAGCGAGCGAGGCAGCAAAGAAGATCAGCCGCGCCACCAGTCGCAGCTCGCCACCTTCCTTCCACCTCGGCCTCGTCGCTTCTTGGGTCTTGCTAGTTGCTCAGTGGCCTGACCAACCAAGAACGAGCGAGCAAGGAGGAGGAGGAGAAAGATGGGGACGGGGTGGCGGAGGGCGCTATGCACGTCGGTCCAGCGGGACGCCGACGACGCCGCTGACTGCGACGCCAAGAACAAGAAGCGCCGGCCACAGCACGACGCCGCGCCCAGCACCCCACGCGGCACCACCATCAGCGGTGGCGGATTCTTCTCGGCCGTCAAGAGCGCGGCCACTGGTGGCGGCGGCAGCAGCAGCAGCAACCCGTCCACGCCCACCCTCCGCTGCCGCACCAGGCCACCGCTTCAGCAGCAGCAGCAGCCGGCGGACCTGCCCCTGTCACGCCGCCGCCGCCTTCCGCGCCGGCGCCTGCACGGAAGCTCCGTGTGCCGCTCTTCCAGGCCCTGTCGGCGCCGGCTTCCCCCAGATCCCCTTCCAGATTCGCGCTGCTCAAGGCGTCGCTGCTCCCGTCCAAGGTATCTCTACTGTACTGTAGTACACCGTTTCTTTACACATTCCTTTCATCTCTTCGCTTGATCCAACAACAATGATGGGGATGGGAAATAAAAGAGATGGATCCATTCGTTCTCGTCTCTTCTGAATTCGTTGACCCTTGCTGCTGCTGTTGTTCAGCAAAGCAAAGGCAGCCGACGAACTGATGAATCGAATGCACTCCTCCATGATTTGATTTCATTTTATTAGATGTATACTAACTTAGCCTATCAACAATGAGCTTGTCTTTTGCCCTGGCAGCTCGTGATTGGGGGGTGATCCCCATCTCACTCTTTCTCTCTCTAGAAAGAAAGAACGAACGAAACCAGCCAGCCGGCAATGATTGCCACCACCCTCCCTCCCCTGTTTTTGTCCTAATCCTCCTTTCTTCCTCCTTGAGATTCTTCCTCCCCAACTTGTGATGATTGAGCAATTATTATTATATCATCGTAGTCATCGTCGTCGTCACTCAGCAGCAGCTTTTTCCAATCAGGCCACTCGTTTGTTTTTGTTTCACCCCCATCCCACCCACTGATTGCAATGCTGCATTGCCACCATCTTGATACTGGATAGACTGCCATGCCTTACCAAGCAGCAAGCATTCAGCAGAGATCCTCCCATCCAGCCTTTTCCTCTTCCTTTCTTTCATAGATGGATTGGATTCTCATTCTGGATCCATCTCTTGCCATTATCCATCCATCCAGTCCAAAAAGAAAAGAAAAGAAAATCCAACTGCTGCTACAACACCTTTTAGTAGCAGTATTGTAGTACGCTTTTTAGTAGCAGCAGCAGCAGCAGCTGCACAGCAGGATGCAAATCCCCTGCTTTTCTTTTCTTTTGGTGCTGGGAGGAGAGGTGGAGCCTAGAGCACAAAAAGATGGATCCAATCAGATCACAGCAGCTTTTACTCGTCCAAGATGGAGGATTTTGATTTGAGTGCTAGCTCCAAATGATCCTACTGCTACCGCCCAAAAAGTTCCCTCATCCCAACGCTTGCTCTTTTCTTTCTTTTTTTGGGAAGGCAAGCCAAGGGAAAGAAGAAATCACCCAAATTTGTTTTGTTTTGTTTTGTTTTGTTTTGTTTGTTCTTCATCATTCTCTACCTTTTCTTGCAAATTTGAGTGCATTTGTCAGCTGCTGATGGTTTGCTCTGTCTCTCTGCCTGTGCAGTCCCGGTGCGGCGTGTGCTCGCGTGGCGTCAAGAGCGGCGGCAGCGCGGCGGTGTTCACGGCCGAGTGTTCCCACGCCTTCCACTTCCCCTGCATCGCCGCCCACGCGCGCTCCTCCTCCGCGAACGGCGTCCTGTCCTGCCCCGTCTGCGCCTCGCCGTGGCGGCAGGCTCCATTCCTCGCATCCCTCCGCCTACACTGCTCCTTCCACGAAGACACGCACCGTGGCAGCGACGGCCGCAAGACGCCTCCTCCCACCTCCATTGCTGCTGCCGGTAACAGTAAGCTGTACGACGACGACGAGCCACTGCTGACACCTAAGGCCGCGGCGAACGGCGGCGGCGGCTTCAACCCGATCCCAGAAGCCGACGAGGATGACGACGACGAGGAGCAGGGTGGCGGCGCCGCCGAGTTCAGAGGCTTCTTCCCGCGTCCCCCCCGGACCACCTCTGGCCTCGCCGTCACAGTGGCGCCCGAGGCCGCCGCGCTCGTGTCGTCGGGTCGGCGCCACGGCAAGTACGTGGTGGCCGTCAAGGTCAAGGCTCCCGGTCTTCGTCGCTCCTCGTCGTCGGCGGCGGACCCGCGGCGCGCGCCCATCGACCTGGTCACCGTGCTGGACGTCAGCCAGGGAATGATGGGCGAGAAGCTGCAGATGCTCAAACGCGGGATGCGTCTCGTCGTCGCCTCTCTTGGCCCCACCGACCGCCTCTCCATCGTCGCCTTCTCCGGCGCCGCGAAACGCCTCCTGCCGCTCCGCCGTATGACCAGGACCGGCCAGCGGTCCGCTCGACAGATCGTCGACCGCCTCGTCGTCTGCGCCGCTGCAGCGACCACGGCTACTCAGGGGCAGGAGCAGCTTGCGCAGCAGAGCGCGTGCGTGGGTGACGCGCTGCGCAAGGCCACCAAGGTGCTCGAGGACCGCCGGGATCGCAACCCGGTGGCCACCGTCATGCTGCTCTCCGACACCCAGCAGCAGCAGCAGCCTTCGCAGCCGGAGAAGCAGTTTGGGCGGCCAGCTGTGGCGGCCCCAGCAACGCGCTTCACCCACGTGGAGATCCCCATTGACGCGCCACCGCCTCTCGTGTCCGAGTCCGAGGAGAAGCAGTCGGAGCCTCCCGTGGAGCACGCGTTCGCCAAGTGCTTAGGCGGGCTGGTGAGCGTGGTGATGCACGAGGTGCACCTGGAGCTAGCGTTCCCAACTGGGGAGATCACGGCGGTGTACTCGTGCGGGCCCGGGCAGCAGGCGGTGGCCGTCTCCAGCGGCGGCAGTAGCGCTGGGGTGAGCGTGCGGGTAGGCGAGATGTACGCGGAAGAGGAGCGCGAGCTGCTTGTGGAGGTGCGCGTTCCGCTAGGCAGCCACCCGCAGCACTCGCTGTCGGTGCGGTGCAGCTACCGTGACCCGGCGTCGCACGAGACGGTGCGCGGCGCGGAGCATCCGCTGCTGCTACCCCCGCTCCACGGCGAGCGGTCGTCGAGGAGGCTGCATGATCTGTTCGTGGCGACACGGGCCGTGGCGGAGTCGCGAAGGCTGGCGGAGCTGCATGACCTTGCGACGGCGATCCACCTGCTGTCGTCGGCGCGGGCGCTGGTGATGCAGTCGCCGCCGACGCAGCAGCAGCAGGAGCTGGTGGGTAGCCTGGACACGGAGCTGAGCGACATGCGGTGGCGGCGCACCAACCAGCATCAGTATCAGTATCAGTACCAGCAGCAGGAGGCAGTGACGCCGACGTCGAGGAGCAGCGGCAGGAGGAGGAGGGGAGGAGACGGGGACACCACGACGCCCGTGGGGACTCCGCGCGGGTCAGCCGCCCGTGGTGGTCCTACTCCTCCTGGTGGGGTCGGCGAGCCACTGACGCCTACGTCGGCGTGGCGCGCGGCGGAACAGCTGGCTAAGGTGGCCATTATGCGCAAGTCCATGAACCGGGTCAGCGACCTCCACGGATTCGAGAACGCGCGCTTCTGAAGATACTAGTAGTATTACTGGTGTCTGTCTGTCTCTCTGTAATTGAGTCGTCGTATTTTGTTTTGCCTTTTTTTCGTTTTCGTTTTTGGCTTGTGAAACAAATGAGGAGACTGAGAACCAAACAGGAGAAGAGGAGAGCCCCCGCCTGAGTCCGGTGAACGGCGGCTAGTAGAAGATGAACAGAAGCAAGCAGTCAGAGCTGCTGCTGCTCTTGTTGTTATTAATTAAATTACCCCTTATATATGGATTATTATCAATTATGATGACGATTAATCAATCAACCCAAATACTGTAGGATGAATCCTTCCCTTCCATTTCCATTTCCCCTGTTTGACGCTTGTTGTTGACTGTAGAAGATAATTGGTGGCAGCTGCTTGTCATCTTGCAGCAGCGTCAAAAAAAATCAGGTCATGAGCAACAGGGGACTTCACTGGTGATGGCAACCTGTCGCAATAATGGGACCAGAGCACACTGCTGGCTGCTGCCTGATACTACTGTTCTTGCTCATGACCGATTCAATTCAATTCATCACTTGACTTGTCATGCTCCTCTGCTTCTGATTCTGATTCCGATTCCTAACAGTCAGAGCAGCAGCCAGCTGATCGGGGTCCGGGCAGACCAGCCATCTCCATCATGCTTGCTTGGTAACAGAACAGCTGGTTCATCTCTTCAATATCTTCATCTCATCATAGAGCTAGTAACAGGGAAAGGTACCGGTGAACATGCATGCGATGCATGGCCATGGTTGGTTGGCGACTTGGTTCTCTTCACTCTTCCCTTCTCAGTCAGTCAGTCAGTCAATCGATGAATGGATGGATGGATCAAGATTCATCAAGGTACATGAGCCTACGAGATGCCTTATCTGATCCCGTTGGAGTGCAATGAAATGCATCCCAAATGAGCAGTGCAAAACTAACCCCACCGTTTTTTTTTCTCACGGATTGATGACAGTCGCTGTTACAGCACCAACACATCACAAGAAAAAAAAGATACTCCTCCTATACAAGCAACTGTACAGCACTAGTACTGATGTGGATAGTAGTGTTTGTGCACATTGCTGAGGCAAAGCAAAAGTCCTCTATAATGCATACAAGACATGCTCCTCCTTTTCCGTACCTTTGCCTTTTTCCTTTCTTTTCCCCTCTTCAAACAATGCTAAGCCCTTTTGTTTTTTCTTTTCTACTATACTATTATATAATAATAATCTAATCAGGATGTGCAACAAGGGAACAAAACAAGCACATGCACCAGATGTACATAATACCTGTATCTATCTTTTTGCATATTATAAAAAATCAACCAGGGTCGGTCCTTCTCTGATCATTGCATTGGATCGGTACCTAGCATATGCATATGCATATGCTCTCGGTCGGGACGGATCCAGTCAAAGCACACAAAAGCAAAGTGCCTACTCCTCTTCACATGACCGCAAACCATGCAAACGTTAACAACTTTTTGGACTTCAGTTTCTCACAAAAACCAACCAAAAGAAAGGGCTAACTACTTTATATGTATGTACTACTCTTATATATACAGTAATGAATTCATAAATGCCGGTGTTATATTCACGCGCAACAGTATATATACATCGTATGTGTATGGCTCGATCCTCTGCAAAATTTACTGCGTCGTATTTCTGTACACCAGATATGTGTATGTATCCCTTCTCATTACAAGGCTGATGATGCTGATTATGAAGCAATCTGTTCATCATGCTAACTACTACTATTTGTACAAGAGGTTGCAGGCTGGGAGGTCATGGATGCCATTGAGATCCTCCAGGGAGAGCTCCCTCTCAAGCTGCTGCTTTGTGGCCTCCAGCACCTCCTACAATTGTTTCATCCATTTTAATTTGCATCACAATCACATACCCTAATAATAATAATAATTAATCAATTAACTAAAACAAAAGGACAACAAGGAGAAGCTTACTTTGAACTGCATATACGAGGCTCGCATTGCTAGCCATTGTGCATCCATCATCTCGAAAGCTATGCAGTAGAGCACGTCAAATGCATCCTCGTGTTCTAATACAATAGAAAAGATCCATCCATGTATATGCCGTATGCGTCAGAAACTACAAATCACTCGATCCTGGACTTGATAAAAAAGAATTACAGCGTCATCAGTTACTAACTACCTGTCAACACTTTGATGAAGTTAATCCCTGGCAAAGATTTCGGACGCACTGAAACACAAAAAGGCAAAAGCAAAACAATTGAGTACAGTCAGCAACATTTTCCTTTCTTTCAGGTATCGCGAATCATTATCTGAATGAATAAGCAAAACCAGCAGCACAGCTACTAGCTACCAGCAGTTATGAAACCAACAATCATTCATTCAGCTGTAGCTTTCAAAGAGATAGTACATGGACAATCATACAAAGTAAAATGAAATAAATAAGCCTTTTCTTTCTTTTCTGTTTGAAATGAAACCACATGATGATAACTGGCTTCTTCTGTATACTGGTATGGATGATCAGGCAGGCAGGGCAATCATGGGTGGCACAACGCATATTTGCAATGGGACGAGACGAGACGGTTGCGCATCGGTTAGCAGTTAGCGCACCAGCTGTGTCCATGTGCCTATTATAATGTTCATCTTCGAACAGTCGTAATCAAATCCAAAGATTCCTCATCTTGAGAAAGGAAACAAAACCCAATACTATACTGCAATGTGGCTGCACAATGATGGGGGGCCGTTTGACTCGTACGAACACGATGCACATGGTGGGTTTAGATGTACGTACCTCTGATTACTACTTTTAATAGTGCTTTGACCAAAACAAATCTGATGCGATGCGATGCAATGCAATGCACATAGTCTATACATGTGTAAATCCTTATTAATTCCAGGCAACTAGACAGTTTCACATGTAGAGATCAGATGCCATACCCAGCCCCAAAGTAAAGTAAAAAATACTAGCCATCCTTTTGGTGCTTCTGGAATGGTCCAATCCCTATCTATGATGCATACCTGAGTTGAGCTCTAGCAGTTGAATCAGCATGTATGAGATGTTTACACCTGCGACCGCAAAAGGGTACTCCCATGTAGCTCGCATTCCTTGCTGCTTCAGCAACAACCTCTTGAAAGAAGCCTGCTTAATTGTTGGATCAGCCACCAGCAACCTGTCAGTCTATATGCATGACAAGACGGACATACACTTTGCTCACTTTGTAAGGAGTTCATTCATTCATTTTTAAATAGAGGATCCATGAATCCAGATCCCCCAAACCCACCCTTGGTTAATTATTAAATTATGGAAAAAAGACCTACCGGATATGTTCTTGCAAAAAATAGAAGGTTCTCAAGCGAAACATATCCACAGCCCCTGAAATCGATGTAAGATGATATTGTTAAGACTCTTCGTCTGTTAGGGAAACACAAGCATGTTTGTTGGAAGAAACCAGCAGCTGATTTTGGGACTCTAGGAAGAAAGAGACAAGGAGCATTGTAAGCTTTTTTTTTTCCAGGAAAAATAAAAATAAAAATCAACATAACCTGAAATCAGTCGCTGGGTTCATGCCCTGCCATCCCATATCTTTCCACTGTGCTGAAACTATGCTAGTGAGCTCTGTATCAGGAAAGGAGATTTTCCAAAGAGCCCTAAGTGATTCCTAAATCCAAAGCACACAATGTAATAAAATTTCACAAGTGAACATCATCTCAAAGTCAATACGGTATAACTAATTGAGAAAAACAAAGAGCAAGCTAGCTGCAAGTTGAAACATATTTTTGTGCCAAGTGTTGCAAGCATGAACCCAAGTCAGGGCGAGCTTACATGACAGTTTAACAAGCATGGCTGAAACTATAACTTTTCATGTCTCTTTTCTATCCATATGTCGATTTCTTTTATATTACTACAGAAAGTAAGTTGACGCCTGTATCTACGTCATAGGGGTGTACGGAGCCCTATGACTATTGCTAAGTATTTGTGAAGCTAATTTAAGTCGAGAGTTTCTCACTTGATGATCTGACCGGTTTTCATCATAAGGTATATTGAGCCTTTCCTTCAAATTTTGCAGTCTCTGTTCCTGAATATATTTAAAAGGAGGTCATTTCAGCAGCAAGACGAAACGAAATTTGTATGGTACATCTGATTGTAGTTAGTCTATTTTATTTTATTTATTGTTTCCTAGAAACGAGAGATGGCACAGAATCGTTCTTGTATTTCGCCTAACTAAACACATGAAAGTGATGGTATTTAGCGCATTTGTACCTACCTGTTCAGGGGTTAGATCAAGCACTATCTTCTCTGCACTGACTTGTCGCCTTTTGCCTGAGCCGTTGAAAAGCCCTCCAAACCATGTCCGATTTCCAACCATGGTAGCATCAACTGCAATGAGATTATTGATCAGGAAGCAACTGGGATATAAGAATCATTATAGTACTAGCAACAGCCTATATAGATACAAAACTGCAAGAGGAATCTGTGATAATAGTTTTCCTGAGGGGGAAAAAAATCGATGCCTAGTGCTTAAAAACACGGGAACACTCTAACAATCTTTCATTGCTTATAAGTTATGAAACACGCCGGGAAACAAAACAATATGGGAATCTCTAAATACACAAGATCTTTTCATCATTAAGAAAAAAACAGAGAATTTGCCAATTTAATTTGCCTCAATATATGTGCAATGGACTTTTTCTCTATGCATTCTTGTTTGCAAACACAGAGAGACTGTACAAAAGAGGGGAGAAATGGTACTCCATCCTACCTGTTGGCGTTGAAGTTGAGATGGAAACGGAATGCCCATCAAATTAAAGGAGGCGTCTTTCTTTCTTTCTTTCTTTACCAATAATAATAATAATAACGAAATCAATGAAGGCGAAGGGATGACGACGAGGGCGGCGCGTCAGGAGCTAATATGATGAGTGAGAAAGCATGATCGATGAACACACATGCGGTGGTAGATTGGAGAGCGGTGCGGTGCCCTCTCCGTGTCTGTTGCTTGTATTAGTATTTCGGATTTGGAGAAGACATACGCGCGCGCAGGGAAGAAGAAGAAGCTACGCCCTTAAGGATTCGACGGGATTCTTGAACATTCCCGTCAATGCCGTCGCTCCTGGATTGATCGACGCGATGGAGGGAAGGGAAGGGAGAGAGGAGGGTGGCCGGAGAATTGGGGAGCCTCCTCCGTGGACCGCCCAGCCCCTCCTCTGCCCTTGCCCTTGCCCGGATCGTCGCTACCTATGCTATGCCAGCTCAAGACATGCTATTTCTCTCTCCCGCTCCTGGACCCCCAATCAGATGGCTCCTCCTGGGCTTCGTAACTGAACGGCTCCTCCTGCAATTTGCCTGCGCAAAATCGCGGCCCGCGCTTAGTGAATGTGCGATAGCGGTAGCCCATGTAAATAACAGAAAGAAAAATGGAAACCTCCCATGGGCCGGTGGCCTAGCTTGGTCTGGGAATTTAAAAATACTACAGTATATGAACTTTCTAATAGTGTCTTTTTTTTTTGCGACCGATTGAAAAAAAGTATACGTTACCTCCCTCAACTTTCATAAAAGTTCAGTTTTCCTCCGTAAACTCTAAAACCGGACAAAACACTTCCTTTAACTTTTAAAACCGTTCATCTTACCTCTCTGGTACGATTATAAGCGGTTTTGTCTTTTTCATTTTTATTTATTTTGAATGAATCTTTAAAAAATTGAAAAATCATAAAATTAAAAATCTATTTTTGTTGGACTCCACATGAGTAGATCTGCTCAGTTAGTATATAATATCTATGCTTTAGTATGAAGTTTTTGTTGTAACTTTAGATCTATGTTTTTTTGTAATTAATTGTAATAATTCATACCTGTAGTTTTTATGTTCCAATTGTGGTGAAATTTGTATGGTGGGCTAATCATTGTATATTTGAACTGTAGTAAAAATTTCACACTCATTGGATCATGTATAACTTAGTTATATATTTGTTTAGGTTGATTGAATGAATGAGTATGAAATTCTTATACTATAGTTAAAGTATACAATAATTAGTCCACCATAAAAAATTTACCATAATTGGACCATAAAAATTGCACATATAAATTATTCTAAAGCTACAATAAAAATTTTGTACTAGACTGTCTAGATCTACTCATGTGGAGTAAAAAAACATTGGATTTTCTATTTTTATGATTTTTCTATGATTTATTATGATTTTTTCAAAGATTCAGTTAAAATAAATAAAAAATATAAATAGAAATTTGCCTTAAAATTGCTTATAACTAAGTTAGGGAGTTAAGATGAACTATTTTAAAAGTTAAGAAAGATGTTTTGCCTGGATTTGGAGTTCACGGAGAAAAAATAGATATTTGTAAAAGTTAAAGATATAACATGGACTTTTTCGTGAATTGATTCAAATTTAGTGGAATGACTTCACTCCTCATCGTAGTCGCTTCTGAGAAATGAGGTGATGATAGATTAACTCATTTTGTTCTATAAACTAAATAAAAAGATGAGAAGTGAGAAGATGATGGACTAAACCTTTCATCAAACCAAACCTAAATGTGGCATCTCAGCGCCGACTACTCTAATGCACAAGAAAAAGGATAAATATTCCACTCAAATTTGTTTAATTGAAACTTAGCTGTAATGCACCATTTTTCAATTATATGGTACAACGCAGAGGCATACACACTCATCCCTATTTTTCCAGAAAAAAAACAAAGGAGCTAGAGCTATTTTAGTGTGGCTCCTCTAAAACAGCTCTGACTTCTTTGGAGAAGCTTCTCAAGAGTAAGACAAGTCATGCCAAAAAAATATGGCTTAAATTGAAATGGATATAATACTATTTTAGGAAGAACATTTTTTAGTGTGAACGTGACACATTTTATTTAATTTTTTGTTTACATACTTGGAACATTTGTTATTAAGGGTCGTTGGCCTCGGACAAAAAGAAGGAAGCAGCGTGATCCATATGGGGCATGTATGGTTGTCCGGCTGCCTCCAACTTGCATCAGCGGAACTCTATAAAATGTTTGAACTTGGTTGTTTGTATTGTAGTATGTACTATTTAGCTTGCACTAGTGGATGCAATCGCATCGGTGGTGGATGCAGGCTAGCGGGATATGTTTAGATTAAAGCTTCACTCCTGGGGCTGGCTCGATAGATGCATGACGGAGGTTGCAGACCCATACGTCAAATAGGATACAGCTGCTGATATAGTCAACTAAACAACATCTGAGCCTTCTTGCATCCACTTATATAACTTCACAAAATACTATCTTTTCTCAAATACTTCACCGGGCCTGCATAAAATATATACTATACAACTTGACTAAATCTGGCGGCCTTTTTTCTTTATTAGAACCCACAACTAGCAGCTGGAGTGCATATCTCGGATTCCCGGTCACCACAACCCAACAAATCATTACCCATCTTCTATATATACCAACTCTTCTTATACTAATGATTAATATATATAACCACTGGTGGGAAACTCTACCTGTTCTCTTAGGAAAAAGAACTCTTCTCACTTACCTACTGGTTCGGTATGGATGGAATAAAAGATGTACTAAATCCATCTCAAATTATAAGACATTTGATTTTTTTAGATCAAATTTGACTACTCGTCTTATTCAAAAAATTTGTACAAAATATCACTTCTTTTGTCATGACTTACTTTATTAATAAAAACTCTTCAAGAATAACTTAAATTTAACTATTTTTGCCCAATTTTTTTGAATAAGATGAGTAGTTAAACTTGGGGTAAAAAAAGTCAAACGTCTTATAATTTGGAATGGAGGGAGTATATAACATGTTAGTTCTTTTTATTTAGAACGATTCCCCAGCCAGAAAAGTCAAGCATACTTCACATATACTCTCACTCCTAAAAAAAACAATTCTAGGTCTGAGACAAATCAGTTATTTTAAAATTTTATTAATTTATAGAAAATCAAAACAATATGAATATTTATGTTCTCAAACATGTTGCTATGAAAATATATTTCATAACTAATCTATATATGATATTTTTTTATATCATAAATGTTTGTAAATTTTTTGAATTGATTCAGTCAAACTTGAAGCTGTTTGACTCTTTGAAATGTGTTTGGTTTGTGGAGTCATCATGATGCGATGCATAATGAGTTCATTCTAAGAATTTGGTGGAATCAATTTATTCCTCGTGACTATACTAATTATTAGAGTGTGTGAGAATGTGATGGTGATAGATCAACTCATTCCATCTACAGACCAAATAAAAAAAAAACTAGCATCTTAGTATTTTCTAATGATTCTTTTTTAACTTAATATCAATTATGTCCCAGGAAGGTTATTATGCCCCTGCTGTCTGAGCTTTTTCCCCTGACAAGTACTCCTATATAATATAACTAAAAAACCGTCAAAGCAAATACAGTCGTGTGCTGGTTGATGTTTTGCTCACGTCAGCATGACACTGCACAAAAATGTCGTTGCATATTAGGAGATTATATTATTATAAATAACTGGCCTTATTAAGCTTCTTTCCGATGGCGAGAAGATGCGTGCTGTCAACTGTCATCCAGCTCCACCAAACCAACAGGCACCTATCTATCCATCATCTACATCTCCACAGGTCTAGCTCGCTGGGAGAGGAGGTTTGGTGTACGTGTATGACGGCCGTCATCGTCACCATCCGATCTGATCTATCACTGTGCAGCAGCGCACCTACTACCTACACCCGCGACGTCGACTCCTGTTCCATCGTCTTGCCATCAGACAGAGTAGTAGGGTGGCTGCTAAAGAAGAATGCTGGGTCAGACCACGTACAATGCACACAGACAACTCCATCCCAGCGACTTCCAAAGCTACCATATTTACCCTTAAGAGACATAAGGATTGCACAGTATCTTTTTAAAGAAAGCAAGATTTTCAAAAGTTATAAAAGTGTGTGTCAACATGAAGGGAGGACCCTATCTTACTCCATCATTTTCAGATAAAAATAAATTATATTAAATTATAGCTGAGTATATAGTCATATCTTACAAGTCGTTTGGAATACAATATGTACGCATAATTAAAATTGTTCTTCATCTATATGGTACCTGTGTTTAATATAACTATAATATCCATCTCAGACTTGTACGACGATTTATATGGACGACTAGATAAACACTCGGCAAGTCCTGAGAATACATGACCAACGAATGACGGCTAACATTCCTACAGGCAAAGTTGAAACTTCCTCTTTATTGTGACTTCCTTCTTCCTTCTTTCTTCTATGTCACCAAAAAGAAGAAGGAAGAGAAAAATCTCAATACCAAGAAACTTGACATAGGAACATCTTATCATAGTCCTCCATCTATTTAAAAATACAAGGCACATATATATTTTAAATTTTCACCAATGTTGAGTCCAATCATATCAAAATTTATGTCTTAAGTACTATTTGTACTACACTACCATAGGTGTATGTTAAACAATGGATTAATGGCCTAATAGTCTGATTAAGCCACTGACCGATTCATCTAATCAGTCAATAGCTCGAGGCACATCCATCAGGTGCACTCTTGTGCATCCTCTGGCCGACTAGGGATACCTCGGTGGGCCGCAAAAGACTCACTCCTGGAGAAATCTCTGACATCAATGGAACGAGCTAAGGAGCTAATTCCTCCATTTGGGTCAGCTTCGCCCATGGGTTCAAGGGCTCGACCAAGGCACATGAAGATCCCGACCTAGGGGGGCTTGGGCCAGGCATGTACCTCGGCAATTGCCCTGTTCTTGGCTCAGGTTGAGTGTCTGCATGGTGCCCATTTCTCCTCCACCGTCACAAGGCGGTCTCAACCACTCATAGGTCAGGGTCATGCCTGAGGCATGCCGTGCCACAACAAGGATCCCCGAGCTCGTGCGATTGCATAGTGGAGGACTTTAGGATCGCATGGTAGTTCCCGTCCATGTAGGGAAGGAAATCTAGCACAACAATGACAATCTGCGAGAAGGCACACTCGAGAACAGCGTGACAGTAGCAAACAATACTGGCAGTTTGCACTAGGTAGCGCTAGGATCTGCTATGGAGTAATTGGGTGTTGTCAGGATATAGCTATATAGCTACAAGACAAAGAGGACTAGTGGAGCCATGGAGAGGAAGAATGAAGACTAGGGCGAGAAAACCTAGGAACCCCCCTGAAACCACACAACTTGTGCTCCCATGCCTTTCGGTATATAAGGCTAGCACGAGCTCCGGTAGAAGGGATCAAACTCATTCAAACCTGATAAAATCCTACCAGATCAAAAACCCTAGACACAACATATAGCACTTTCTCCTACATCTCTCTCTCTCTCTCTCTCTCTCTCTCTCTCTCTCTCTCCTCTCTCTCTCTCTCTTGATCTCTCTCGATCTCCATTGTAAGAACTCGGTTGAGCATTCCTAGTAGAAGAACACCATTGCTAGATGTAGAGATTAGATGTCCGAAGCAAGATAAAACCTTTGAGTGCTTAAGCCGCTGGACCCACGATGAACAACTGAATTACTGCCATGGAAATTAACCCACGACATGCAGACCGTCTAAAAAATTAACTCTGTATTTTTAAGGCACAAGCATTTTTAGTACGTCATTATAAATAAAAGGGGTTGTATTATATATTCTAATTTTTTATGGTAGTGTAATTTAATTAACATAGGCGGTTCCATGCCTCTGCTAATAGTTTTAAATTAAAAGAAGGCGCCAACACAAGCCTCCCAAGGAAGGCCATTGAGGATTCAGCCCCTGAGACTGTGTCCACCCCAACAGGCCGTGAAACACGGCACCCCTGCCCTCCTCTAGAAGAGAATGGCAGACGAATCTCATGGAGCCCACCGTTCCTAGATTTTGAATAGCACCACCATAGGTCTATAGTAGTGGAGTTTCTTCATGCCGTCGGTCATTGGTGCCGAGTGCCTTATCACCTACATGGACACAACAATGTTGCATATGAGGATTATAACCTTGAGAACAAAACATAATAGATCAGAAAAGATGAGAATAGGAGAACAGATGAGAATAGGACAAAGATACATAAACCTTGGTGACGAATTACTTGCAGGGGTACGGTGGACGTGAGGGCAGCCCATCTCCTCCCCTCACTGACCTGCTCCATATGGGTCAGAGAAGACCGTTTGGCATGTGGGACGCTGCTGCTGGTGTGAGATTACTACTTGGGGGTGCCTACTGATGATTGAGGGCAAGATCTAGGTGGGGTGAGGGTAGAGATGTAAGTAGGCTAGCCCGCGAACGCATATATAGACTTAATTTTTAGTGGCGGTTTTCTTAAGGAACCGTCACTAAAAATCGATTTTTAGTGGCGGTTCCTTAAGAAAACCGCCACTAAAAATAGAGTATTTTTACGGACGGTTTTTCTAAGAATACCGTCTGTAAAAATCAATTTCCAGTTGCGGTTCGTAACCGTTTTATTTCTACAGACGGTTGATAACCCAAACCGCCTGTGCTCTTTTTTTAGGGGCGCAACCAAAAATCGTTTTTGTAGTAGTGTATATTGTCCCAACTGCAATTATATTTGCGTCGAATGTAGACCATGCTTGCATTACGATAATGATCTGCAATTAATCATGAAGATCCTAGCTAGGTGTGTTTTACAATGCAAAGGCAGGATGAAAAATCAAAGTACGGAAGCTGCATTATATATATACTCTTCCCTCCATACCTGTAAAAAAAATAACATTTAAGACAACATTTAGCATAAGGAGTGATTAACTAGAGTATATTTTTCCTGTCTAACCTTATTAAACATTACTGTGACTGCATTCTATACTAAGAGCAAGGCTAATAATACAACTGACTGTTGGCTGTATGGATCCTTAGAGGCAACCTCCCAATCCACTCATATAATAGTTTCATCTTTACAATCAATATATGACCCACTTGTCTATCTCACAAATTTCCTTGTTTCTTGTGTCCAAGTTGGCTGTAAGCTTACAGTCCACTCCTCCTCTCTCCTCTTTTCTCTCCTCTACTCATAATTTAGCCTGCTTACATGCCTTTATAATACTTGCTCTAAGAAAAGTCACACATGTCTAGAGGCTAGCGCAACAATGTTGGGTGGTACGGGTTTGACTCCCTACCAACACAATATTTTTGTCTTTTGCCCATTTTGCATGGCGCGCACCTGGTTGCCTTGCATGGCGAGCGTGCGCGATGCGGATGGGAATCGAGGCGAGCGTGCGCGGCGCATTACAGCAGACTGCGTAAATGTGTGTTGTAGTGATCGAGCAGTCAAGGGTGACATTCTCGTCCAGAACAACGATGTAGCTGCTGCTGGGCCAAAGCGTCGTTCTTTTTGCAAAAGACCCGCTTTTATCCGATACGGTAGGTAGCTATCTCCCTAGTGATAATAGCTGCGCATACCTTAGATCCTTGTCACATGGTGCCATGGACGGTTGGGTTATACTGTCTCATTTTGGTAAACAAGAGACATTACCGACCCGTATCTGGCTTGATTCAGTCGAATGGACCACAAGTTTGTGTTGTGACACATCTATGCCTATTACGAAGTTGTGGAGGGAAAACAATTTCACATGCCATTAGAGTTTGCGCTCGATCGATGGCCCTGTGTGGTCCTAAGTAGTACATCAATTGAAGAGGTAGTATTTCAAAGTTTTTGAGTCAAGCTGGTCGACTGTCGTTAACTAATGCAGTTTTCTTTGCCAACCTTTGCAATGTCTACCTAAGTACTACCTACAATAGCCATCAAGCAGACTAACAAATTTGCAAGGTCTACCTTTTTTTAGATAAAGGATAAAATATCCGGCTTCATCTATCCAAGATAGAATCAGACCAATTATTACAAACTCTAAACACGGACCCATACACTACTGGAAACTCGAATAGCCCTGTGTGTGCAAAAACCCACAGAAAAATTCGAATCCCGACAGAAAATAACAGCCAGAACTAGCTTGACAGAGAAATTCTATTTTTCTGTCGGTTCACCGTCAGAAATTATTTTTCTGTCGGTTTTCCACGCACAGAAAAATTATGTTCACACACAGAAAAATTATGTTCGCCAGGACTAAAAATAAATTTCCTGTGTAGCTATCCTCACAGAAAAAAGGAGACAACCAACAGAAAATATCTATTTCTCTGTCTGGTGTTTAAAGACTACCGACAGAATAATTGCATTTACACATGCAACATAATGAATATAATAACTGATCGGATAATATATTCTGAAGCAGTAGCAACAAATTAAAATATGGATTGTCCTTACAGTAATTTCATAACACATCACAATATGACAAATGACAGACATATAAAGATGATGTTCAAATGTTCAACACTTTCATAGTATACATGCCCTATATAGATGATGTCCAAATATTCCGACATACATTCAAAAGCATTACCATCTCAGTAGTTCAAATATCAGCCATGATGACCACCAGTATACATCACTGAGACATATCTAAAACCAAAGCTAGAGCCTCCAAACTAGTTAGTGTGCAAAAGCACAACACTACAAAAGACACCACCACCACATCCATGTTTTGAATCTATACAGCACCATCACATTCTTGGTCATTCATCCCCATCGAAGAAAATAACTGCAGTAGAACATGTGACATTAAGATGTTACACATGTGTAGGCCTCCTTCAATAACTATGCTAACAAGTAAAAGAAATGCATCACTTCTCAAATAAATTAATTTCTAAAGAAAGAGATAAGTGCAAGCCATGCCTAACTTCTACCAATCCATCTTAGTCTAGCAGTTAGGCTTATTCAATTTAGAATGATTCAAATGAATGAGAATGTATTATTTCTGCAATTAAAAGTAAACGATTTTATCTTATTGTAATTGAAAACATGCTATGGTAACACGTTGCTCTCATCTTCCCCTAACCAAAGTTATCAGAATACACAACTTAAAATTCAGAGCACCAGACACCAGAGTAACCTGCTCAAGGTCTGACATGAAACATAAAAAGGAGCGTGTCAATTACAAATGAAGGGACTTTCTTTAGTTTATATAGGCAGTAAATTCGTCTATAGCAAGGATTATTAGCTGACCAATGACTTCATCATTTCCTAAGTTACATAATTATTTCACCCAGAATACACAACACTAGTGACATTATGCTTGAGTTGATAGGCAGTAAATTCATGTATAACATACAAGCTGCTGTGCAATGCACCTGTTGATAGAATACAAGAAAACAGACCAAAGATAAAGTAATTCATAAGCATAAGCACCTGTTGATGTCAAGGTCTCAGGTTCTCAGTTGAGTTCAATCACACTCACATCTCATACTGTTTAAAAGGTCTACAGTTTCTGATGACAACCTGCTCCTACAGAGTTTTGGACATCACCTGTGAGCTAGTAGTTGCAGTACCTGCACTACAATCAGAGACACAATGTCACTCCCGCATTGTTGCTATCCTGAATGCTAAAATAAAGTTGCAAGATCGATCAGATGCAACACGTTATATAGTGCAGCAAAAGACAAGAATACAAGCAGCACGAATTTCAATAATAAAAAAAATTAAGGGTGTGTCTTCTCTTCTTGATGGCACAACAGCAAGGGAAGGGGAGAGTGTATACATATAAATTCTTTAATCCTGTAAATAATATGGCATACCATGAGAGTGTATACATATGAATTCCTAATGTCACCAAGCAAACAGAAGTAAAAGCTCTAATGAGATTGTGCAGGAACATATTCACTTAAGATATATAAATAACCTTAAATTTTCTAACAAATATCCAAGATCCTGCAGGAAGACCAATACATATTCACTTGACCAAATTCATAGACAATTTTTTTTAACATAACTCGATCCAGATCGTGCAGGAAGACCAAAAAGGAGATCCATTTTGCACATACATACATACACTTGGGATTAGATAAGCTCACGTTCACATTTTTTCACAAAAGGAAGACAAAAGGAACACGCACACCTGCCGGCTCACCTCAACACAGGAGGGCTGTCGCGCGGGAGGCCGGCTGACAAGGACAGACGGCGCTCGGGAGGCCGCCTCACCGGGAGGGGTCGTGCCCTTGAGGGCCTCACCGGGAGGAGCTGCTTGCCTTCCCGGGCCGCGCCCGGGAAGCCGCGTGAAGGAGGGCCGCCGGCAGATCTAGCGCAGAGAGGCCGCGTGAAGGAGGGATCTCGGCAGATCTGGAGCAGGCGGCGGCCGACGGCGGGCCCGGGCCAGCGCACGGGAGGGGCGACGGCGAGGCTGGGGGCACGACCGGCGGTGGAGATGCGGTTCTAGTGCGGCGGGCATGAAGAAGGGGTGGTGTTGGCGGCGGACGTCCCGTGGGGAGACGGGGCGGCGGGCCTGCAGCGGGAGCGACGGGATAGGGTTGGTGCGGGCGGCGCGGACTGCGGTCTGCGGTCTGCGGGAGGAACCGAGGGTGAGACGCATGGGGTGGGTTGGCGGCCTCATCTGGTGGATTTTTCAGGGGGTTTGTGTTTTTAAATTCTTTTACTGCATTTTCTAATCTTTCCATTTTATACACGCGCCAATAACACGGATGCTCAAAACAGAGCGCCAAAGCCAAATCCAAAACCAAATCTACATGCGCGCAACTTATTTTTCTGTGAGTATGTCATTTTAATCTGTGCGTAATACAAAAACTCACAGAATAATTCTAATTTTCTGTGGGTATTTTCACACACAGAAAAATCATACAATTCTCCTGTGAGTTTTTGTAATTTTCTGTGAGGATATTTTGGAACCGACAGAAAAATTGTAATTTTCCCGTGTGTATCAAAAAAGACGCACAGAAAAATTTGTCACCCACAGGGCAATTTGAGATTCCAGTAGTGATAGTTCGATTGTATTCAACTTACAACCACTCACACAGCTAACGAAACAAGTAAAAAGTTCTTGACTAAGCAAAACCAACATGTCTTTGTGAAATCCAACCATTGGAACCAAAGAACCCTAAAGCTGACGTCTCTAGGTGTTGTGTCACAGAGATCATTTGATCTTTTAGATCTTCATGCCGCTGCAAGTTGACCCATTGACGTAGCCAGTGTGTCCCTCGGTACAGTACCAACAAAAGAGATTTGGGTTTGCATTTGTCAAAAACTACTTTATTCCTTGTTAGCTAGATTGCCCACATAAGTGCTGAAGCTGCTGTTAATAACAATGTATTATATTTTTTGTTACCCATTTTAGACCAATGAACAAACAAATCATCTATATTCATGGGAGGTGATATCCCAAAAAGTATATGTATAGAGCGCCACAAAAATTTGACATAAGAACAATAAAAAAAGAGATGGTGAATTGTCTCTGAGTAGTGGCAGAAACAACATGATTTGTCCCCAGACCAATTTCTCCTAACCCAGTTATCTTTGGTTAGAATCACTCCTCTTTTCAAATACCACATGAAAACTTTTATTTTCATTGGAAGCTTCCCGTTTGCCAAATATCTTGCGACACTCTCACCCCATTGTTAATTAATGCAGCATACAAAGACTTGACTGTAAAAACCCAGAGGCCTTTAAGCCCCATACAAACACATCCCTTTCCTGCATTAAGTTAATTTGTTGTAAAGAAGCTACAATTCGATTCCAGTTTGTTAAGTTCGCACCCACTAGATTTCTTCGAAAAGAAATATTTAGTTAGGGGGAACTCATAATTGTAGAAATAGTATCATGTTTTCTTCTTACAATATTAAACAACACCGGAAATTTATCCTTGAGAGGTTTGTTGCCTAGCCAAGTATCAACCCAAAATCTAGTCTGTGACCCATCTTTGACATTAAAATGTCCTAAGTTCATGAAGGTATCTTTAATATTCATAAGACTTTTCCAAAAATGTGAGTCTGTTGGTTTCTTTTCACAACTTCCTAGAGTCTTATTTTTAATATACTTATTTCTTATTAACTCTTGCCACATACCATCCTCATTCAATAACTTGAACAACTCCACTTACTAAGCAAACATTTGTTTTGAACCTCTAAATTTTGAATCCCAAGACCTCCCTGGTCCTTAGGCTAACACATAATTTCCCATTTGACTAATCTATATTTCCTTTTGGTTGGTCATTTTGCCAATAGAAGCGAGACTTGAAACAATCAATTTTTTCCAGCACTCCTTTCGGCAGTTTGAAAAATGACACCATAAACATCGGTAAACTAGAAAGCACCGAGTTTATAAGGACTAATCAACCACCGACGGTTAGCAATTTACCTTTCCATCCACTAAGTCTTTTTTCAATTCTCTCTTCAATGTCCTTCCAGTCTTTATTATATAATTTCCTAAAATGCATAGGTAAACCAAGGTAGCGAAATGGGAATTTACCAATGGCACATCTGAATAGTTGCGAATAAAACTCTTCGTGATCTTTGGCTTGTCCAAAACAAAAGATTTCGCTTTTGTGAAAATTTATCTTTAAGCCAGATAGTTGTTCGAAAGTACTTAGCAAGAATTTCATATTCATTGCCTTTTCAACATCGTGGCTCATGAAGATCACTGTGTCGTTTGCATACTGAAGGATAAACAAACCATCTTGAATAAGATGAGGAATAACCCCATCTATTTGCCATGCTTCCTTTGCTCTAGCAATTAGTATGGCCAACATATCAACCGCTATATTAAATAGTATGGGTGACATGGGATCACCTTGCCTTAAACCTTTTTTAGTCTGGAAGTAAGACCCCAGTTGGTCATTAACTTTAATATTTACATTGCCTCCTTGTGTAAACTTTTGTACCCATTCACATCACTTTTGTGAAAACCCCTTCATCCTTAGTGTTTGGTTGTTTGTTGTAGAAAGCTCCATTTTACTTTATCATAAGCTTTTTCAAAATCTATTTTAACAATCACGCCGTCTTGTTTTTCGTGTGTAGCTCATGAAGCGTTTTATGCAGAATAACTACACCCTCCATAATATTTCTTCCTGATAAGAAGGTTGTCTGAGTTAGTCTTATTAGTTTCTGGACAAAAGTAGTTAATCTATTTGTTGCCACTTTTGTGAAGATTTTGAAAGAGACATTCAACAGACAGATATGCATGTATTGTTGAACAACTCTTGCATCCTTCTTTTTGGGCAACAAGATTATGTTTCCAAAATTAAGACGATTGGGAGGTAAGGTTCCATGATGAAAATCACAGAACAAAGCCATCAAGTCATCTTTAATTAAGCCCCAAAATACTTGATAAAACTCTGGAGGAAAACCATCCGGTCCAGGCGCTTTGTTATGTTCCATTTGAAAAATTGCCGCTCTAACTTCCTCTTGGGTGAAAGGCTCTAACAAGAACTCATTTTCCAGATCAAAAACTTGAGGAATGTCTTCTGTCTGAGATTCATCTAGAGATATTATAGAATCTTCAGATGGGTCGAACAGGTTTATGTAATAACTAGTAATATGCTCTTTAAGTTGAGCATCACTAGTTAAAATATTGTCACCATCCTCTAGCTGGAAAATACGAGTTTTTCTATGTCTACCATTGGCTAGCAAGTGATAATATTTTTTATTTGCGTCTCCTTCTAAAAGGTGTTTCACTTTAGCCCTTTCGTACCACTTGAGAGTTCCTCTTCTCTTAGTAACTCAGCAAGCCTTTCATTTAACACGTGTTTTAGACCCTGTTCCGAGTCATTTAGCATGGTATGTTCTGCCTTTTTATCTAGATCATCCAGTTTGTTTAGAAGTGTTGTTTTTTCTTTCTTATACACACCACTCACATGCGTCGCCCATCCTCTTAAATGTTGATGAAGTCTTCTAATTTTCATTTGCCATCTCTCATGGGTGAACCTAAAGCTAGAGTTTTCTGCCAAACTTTTGAAACCATCTCACAGAATCCATGTCTTGACAACCAGCCTAATTCAAATTTGAACTGAGGCTAGTAAGTTGAGGACAAGTTATTTGTAGAGACTAGTAGAGGTGTATGATCAGAAATTTCTCTAGTTAGAGTATGTACAGTTGTATAAGTGTATTTTGACACAAAATCTGTACATACTAAGACCCTGTCTAATTTTTCAAAGGTTTGGTTAGGCAGATTGTTAGCCCAGTATACTTTCTTCCTGACAGGTCAATCTCTCTAAGATTTAAGGCATCAATTACTGCATTGGACATAAAAGGCCAACTATCACTGTAATTATCATTGTTTTTCTCGTCCGGTCTACGAATAATGTTAAAGTCACCACCTATAATGATAGGTAAGGTTTCCTTTGAACATACCCTAACCATCTCAAACAAGAAATTTGAAATCCCTAACCATAGACTGAAATAATATTAAATTTGAAATCATCTTCTCTATGTCGTAGTTTAAAACGAATAAAGAAATCCCCTTCCTCAATTTCCTCAATGTCAAATGTCAACAAATGAACACCTAGAATCATACCACCGGATCTACCACGTGGAGCCATATTGTGCCAAATAAAATCTCTACCAACACAAATGGTGCTAAGAGTATTTTGTGGAAAGCTAGCTCTACCAGTTTCCGATAAGGCAATGAAATCTAGACTTTTTTACTTTGTCAAGTCTGACAAAAAACTGTATTTTTTACCATCCGCAAACCCATTACAATTCTAGAAAATTCCTTTCATCTTGAATTACTTTTGTTACTTTTTTCTTATGCCTAGGGCACCCTCTCTTTTTTTGTGATACAGGGTTTTGTAAAATCAAAGGATCACAACCCCCATCACCTAGCCCTTCTGCAATTTCTGAACAGATAAAGTTTAAAGCTTCAAGATCTACACTATCTTCATTAGAACAAACCGTTGAAGCATCTTGTACTAAAACAAAGTTATCCTCCCTTAGTTTATCATTGTCGATCAATCTATTATATTCGATGTCTTTTAAAGATTTTAAAGAATTAAAAATGTCATGCTCACTGCTACCTAAAACAACTCCTAAGGACTTTGTTGAATTAAGTAAAGAAGAATCATCTCTAGAAATAAAAGAGGGAGGTTGCTCCATTTTACCTTTATCAGAAGCGGACTCCAGGTTCTTCTTTGCTTTAAGCTTAGCGGCCTTCTTTGTGGAATCAAGATCCACAGTCGAGGCATTCCTCTTGCTAGATCTCACTGGTGAGGCTATCCCATTGTTGATTTTTTGTCAAGAATCTCAGAGTCAGTCTGTGAGGGCAACATAGTCGCTTTCCACACCCCAATACTATCTAAATCTCCTGCAGATTGGGAAAGTAGGACCCTTGGTTTGATGCCTGGCTTGTTTGTAGATGCATTTATCTCCTCCAGCTGTGCCGCCTCCTTGGGTGCATGCTGTTGTCCATCCATAGGTGGTAGATCACCATTGCCATTGCTAGGCACTTTACCATCAATATCCATTTTTTCCTCAGAAAATCTCCCATTGGGGTTATCCTCTTTTGGACCTCCCTCCTCCTTAGGCTCCTCCTCCTTGGTGGAGTCCATATCAATGAGTTCTGGCTCACTATTTAGGGTCTCTTCTTCCACACCAAACTGTAGCTCGTAAACATAGTCCCCAATAACCACATCCACAAAATCTGGGATGAGTTTTGGGTCCAGCACTGCTACTTTCATCCTTGCCCTGCCAGTGTTCTTAGTAAAGACAGTGTCGACAGCCCGAGGGACACCTAGGATAGTTCCAATTGCCCAGATAATGGGAAACTCTTTGAACTCTCTGGGTAGTCCTCTGAACTGTACCCACACTTTTTCAATCTCACGTTTATACACATCATTATCAGTTCCTTTCTCAAATCGAATCCTGCCCTCAATTGCCTTAGCATCCATAGGGCCCCAATTAACCACAGTGGAGTAGGTCAACCGAAGGGAAATTAATAATAAAGGCACCAGTGCCAGTTGTCTGAATCTCCCATTTATGATTCTTGCCAGGTCGTAGTTTTTCTAGTTCTATTGTCAATTGATCAACAGTAAAAGAACCTTCCAAAACACGTACCACAATTTTTGTTTCTTGAACATTAACTTTTGAATTTTCAACCACTGGAATAAAATAGAAACCAAGGCCTTCCACAGCATAACCACAAGGAATAGCACTAGCATTCGTTTTTTACTATTCGGGCACAACTTAGTCGTATGATCTCCATAGCAAATCTCATAGCAAAAGACAACAGTACATTGATGAATTGTATGCCCTTTAGTGCGACAATGATAACAATATGGCTTGCCCTTACTTTTTTTGCCCCTTGCTTAGATGACTCTAGGATGTCTAACATATTACCTTTCGGCTCTGTAGCCGGTGGGACAGTCTCCTTATGTTGCTCTGGAGCCTTCACGGGTGCTGAAATCACCACCATCACGGTAGCTAGTTGACTTGCTGGTGATGCGCCCCCTCGTTGCCCTGTGCCGACCTCCAACTGAGGAGGAAGCGGGTGGGCAGCGGAAGCTGCACCGATGGTGCCACCCCCTTGCTGCCCCGCATCAGGTGCGGCATGGAGTTCTGCTGAGCGACCGCACCTCCTTGCTGTGGGGGAGCGCCCCCGATGAGCGCCTGCTAGGGGGGGCTGCCCGGCCGGCCCCATGGCAGGTCCTACTGCATGGTGGCCAGTCATGGAAAGATGGTTTGTAGGCGCGATCTCCGGGTTGAGATGTTGTCCGCCAAAACTCCCACCATGACCGCGGCCACCCTAACTTCCTCGATAGGGACGACGTCCACGTCCAGGATGCTGCCCATAGCCGAGGTCGTTGTATCCCCCATAGCCATAGCCGCCATATCCACCACGACCACCTCCATAGCCAAAATCACGTCCACGACCTCGCTGGTGACCACCATAGTCACGACCACGTCCTCCAAAGCCTAGATCAAAACCCGGGTTAAAACCAGGATTGTATCCCGCGCCACCTCTGCCCCCACCGTGCCTGCCAAACCCTCCTCCATTGCATTCTCCTTGCGCCGCCATTGGTTTGCCCACGCATACAACCTCAGCGGACTCGATGTACTGCGGACTCGATGGCGGCTAGTTCGAGGGGATGCGCGGACGGCGTCTGGTGCCAGTACTGGAAAACAAGGCAACCAAACCCTTGGTGGGCAAAAAGAATCTTTCCGTGCCGATTTGGACCCGTTCCAAGTATCCACGTGGCCGATCCACTTCCCCAGCTTCCTGGTTAGGCCCGCACGTAGGCCACAACGGTGTTGCTCCAGGGGAAGGCGAGAAAGTAGGATCTTTACCCTGTGAATCCGGACTTTCCAAAATCTTTGAATTTACCATTTTTTAATTGTTTGTCTCCACCGCAACCCCTCCTTTACCACACACGGGAGGAACCGTAATGGGTGCAGGAGACAACGGGGCGAAACTCAGATACATGATCCTTGAACTCCGGATCCAAGGATTCTAATTTTTTGAATTTTTTGAATTTCTAACCACGTCATCCTGTGTAACGCCCGCGAACAACGAACCACCACCTCTTATGCCTGCGACCATCTTTGCCGATGATGGTCTAGACGTCTTCTGGTATGAAGCCTTGGCTAAGCAATCTCCAAAAGTTGTAGGGGGAGATATTCGGGGCGACGGCAATGTGAAAGGTCCTAGATGGCTAGAGGGGGGGGGTGAATAGTCTAATAAAAATTCTACAAAACACTAGAGCAAAGGTTAGAGAAACACTTAAGCGAAGCTTTTGCTCTAGCTCTACTTAGGGATGCAAAACCACCTATCCAAGCAAATCTAGTTAACTAAGTGTCTAGACACAATAGCAAGAACCTAAGGCACTTAGCTCAAACAAGCTAGAACAACTAACAAGAGAACTAACTAGCAAGCTAACTAGACAAGAATGAAGAAATGTAAATACAAGAGGTAGGGGTGATTGTTATACCGAAGCTTTGTGATGTATGGATGTCAATGTGAAGAACCAATCACAATATGAACACCAAGAGTAGCCGGGAGATAAGATGACACAATGATTTTTCTCCCGAGGTTCACTTGGTTGCCACCAAGCTAGTCCCTGTTGTGTCAACTACTCAAGTGGTGATTCGGTGACTAATAGACAATCACAAGCCTAGCCCACTACTCGGGCGCCACAAGAATCCACCCAAATGAGAGTAACTCAAAGACACGAGCAATCCACTAGAGTTACCCTTTGGCGCTCCGCCGAGGTGGGTACAAGCCCTCTCACAATCACCAGGATCAACCACGAACAATCATCAACTCATGTTGACTCCACCTTCTTGCTCCAAGCTGTCTAGGTGTTGGCAAACACCAAGAATAACAAGAAAATCCGCAGCAAGAACGATCACCAAGTGCTTCTAGATGCAAATCACTAAGCAATGTACTTGGATGCACTCTATCTCTTTTGGGATGAACAAGAATCAAAGAGATGAGTAGGAGAGGTGCTTGAGAGCTCACAAGAGTGTATGACAAGTGAAAGATTCAAGAGGGAGAGCTCCAACCGGCCACATGCCCTTAAATAGACACATCTCAAAAACTAGTCGTTATGCCTGTATCGGGGGCGTCGGACGCTGTTCAAGTTTGCGTCGGACGCTCTATCGCTAGCGTCCGTCGCGTATGCAAAGAGTATCCAGAGAGCTCCTGAAGCCGTCGGACGCATCCGTCGCCTTGTTGTCGGACGCTCAGTAGCGTCCGTCGCTTGAGTCAATGAGTTCCTCAGTCTGACAGATGTTCGTTTGAGTTTGGCCCAGCGTCCGTCAACATCGTTCGTCGCGCGAGCAGAGAGCATCCAGAGAGCTCCCAAAACCGACGGACACGTCTGTCGCCTTGTCGACAGACGCTCCTTAGCGTCCGTCGCTTTGTCTGAAGGTGCCTAGGCTGAGGTGTATCCGTCGGATGCGTCTGACGCTTGGAACCAACGTCTGGCGCGAGCGTCCGTCGCCCCTGTTTTGCTCCTTCTTTGTTTCTTTCTTTTCCAACCTTGCTCCATTGTGCCAAACACTTATGGTACTTCGTTAGAGCAGATGTTTAGCATATATTTTATGTCTTTTAAGCAAGACTATGTTACTAGGTTGATTAATGCACATGCATGAATGACAACACCTAGTAGCACTTGATAACCGCAAAAGATACGAATTTTCCCTTCTTGATAGTACGGCTATCTATCCTAAATGTGATCACACTCTCTACGGTGTCTTAATCACTAAACCAAAAATGACCCTAAGATATACCTTTGCCTTGAGCCCATTTTTGTTTTTCTCTTTCTTCTTTTCCTTAGTTATGGAGCACTTGATCTATCATGAACCTTCATCTAGTTCCACTTGTCACATTGGATCACTCTATCTTGATCATACACTTAGCAATAGGGTTAGTCCATAGGTTTTATCAATTAACCAAAACCAAACTTGGGCTTTCACAATGGCTCTTGCCAAGGAACTCGAGCAGTAATTTTTTGTTTCACCAATTTGGTTAAAATTGCGTGTGTCAATTTGATATCTGAAGAACTCGGATCGTTACCTGAAGATAGAGCTCTATCTGCTTGTAGAAGCTCCTCAGCCGAAATCCTCACCTCATGAGCTTGTTGAACGAATTCAGGTGTAGAGATGTCGTCTTCGTCTTCGGATACATCCTGAGAGCTGGACCAAAATTTGGTCTTGATCGCTTCAAGGTGAACTGGACTATGTGGTTGAACTGCGTGCACCGGAATCGACCGGCGACCTGCCTCTACGATCGCAGCAACTACATCAGAGAGTTCCTCTTGACCTCTTGCCGCCCGCCGTTGTGCAACTTCTTCGTCATCATCCTCGCTCGGCTCCGATGTAGGGAGCAAGGCCCGTCGCATTGAAGGTGCCAGCGTCAGCCGCCGCCGGCGACAGCTAACACCCCCACCAACCTTCATCGCATCCAAAATGCTCCCATGTTGTTCGCTTAAGGAGCGACGGGCGTGCCTGCGCGGGGAGGGGGCAGAGGCTGCATGCCCGCGCAGGGAGGATCCGCACCACCGGGAGGTCGCCGCCCCGTCGAGGACGATCCGTGCCACCGGGCAGGGGCGAAGGTGTCAGGCCCGACGGAGCTGGCCGTGCCGACGGTGCCCAGTGCGTCGTAGCTCGGGTCGCTGGGACACGAGCTCTCCGCAGTAGCTCCACAATCTGGAAGTCTCACCTTGCCGCGCGTGGTCTCCGACCACCTCGCCGCCGCCGGTCGTCACTGCCTGCCTGGGTCTTGCAATGTTAGGTTGCAATGTCTACCTACTTACTACCTAAAACAGTCATCAAATAAATTAACAAATTTAGGAAACATTGCTTATGACGTGGTTCAGATGTCAACAGTAAAAACTAAAAAGCCATCCAAGGCAGCTTGGTCAATGGATTAATTGTGTCCCAAAAGAGAGTGGGGGTTTAGGTGTTCTTAATTTACATATTCATAATCATAGTTTGCTTCTCAAAAACTTGCACAAGTTTTTCAATAGGTTGGATATTCCTTGGGTTCATCTTGTTTGGGAGGTTAGATACCCAAATGGAAGGCCTCCATCTACACTCAGGAAGGGATCCTTCTAGTGGTGTGATATTGCTGCCTACTTTTAAAGGCATGGTCATGGCAACAATTGTGAGTGGTTATTCATATTATTTTTGGCTGCATCCTTGGAATGGGTTAACCTTCTACATTAATATGCCATAGCTCTTCTCCTTTGTCAAGAACAAATTCACAACTATCTAGCAAGTATATGTCAAACCGCCAACCTTCATGATCTATTTCACTTACCTCTCTCTGAAGAGGCTTTTCTGTAATTCTCCTAGCTTTCTATGTTATTGTTCAATCTCAAATTTTGCAAGAAGGCAAATGACTCATGATATTATATTCGGAACTCTAACACCTTCACTTCTAAGCGTGAATATGCATAGCTTATTGGTAGAACACAGGTTCACCCAGCCTTTCATTGTCTTTGGAAATGATGCCATCTTTAGGCAGGTGCAGCCTACATATCAGCATTGCAAGGCTATTTTCAAACGTGAATTTGCTCAAATTATTCTTGGAGCAAAAGATAATTTAGCACCAATGTTTACTCAATGGCTAGATGCTTATATGTATTTTTATTGGTCTTCTTTGTATCTTTCTTTGCTTCCTAAAGTATCTTTGTAAGTGTTCTCTTTATTATCTATACTATAAAAGAGCGAAAGAATTGAAAAATAAGTGTCACCTAAAAATTTTATACCCACTTGATGTCTCCACCCTCATATGTCTTTCGATTTAAAATCTAACGCTGGATATCAATTTGACATATAAGCTCAACATAGATGACACATACTTACATGATGTTTCCTCCTTTATTGCCTTACATCTTAATTTTTTTTACACCCACGAAAATTATAACCAACTCCATCACCCACGTCCAAAATATGTTATTTAATCTTTTATTTATGCGAAAAATAGTAGATCAATCTACGCATCACCTCCTCCCCTCCGGCTCCGGCTCGGGCTCCGACATCGTCGGCCTCTTCCAGTCCGTCCCGGACGCGCGCACCCGGTACAAGCAGCTCCTTGCCTACGCCGCGCGCCTGCCGCCCATGGACCCAGCGCTCAAGACCGATGCCAACCGCGTCCGGGGGTGTGTCTCCCAGGTCTGGGTCCACGCCGAGCCGGATGAGGGCGACGGCGGCGGCCGCAGCGTCAGGTTCCACGCCGACTCCGACGCGCAGCTCACCAAGGGCCTCGCCGCGCTGCTCGTGCTGGGGCTCTCTGGCGCGCCCGCTGAGGATGGGGCTAAGGTGCCCGTCGAGTTCATCGAGCTTCTCGGGATCAGGCAGAGCCTCTCGCCCTCCAGGAACAGCGGCCTGCTCAACATGCTCAGCCTCATGAAGCGCAAGGCACTTAAGATCGCCGGTGGTGACACGACGACAGGTCAGCAATCAGTCCAAGAGGTTGCCGAACCGCGTGGAGTGGACGAAAAAGAGCCTGAATTTGCAGCTTTCGGGGTGCAAGAAGAGGAAAGACCAGAGGAGGCAGAGAGGCACGACGAAGTTGGACAATTGAGTGAAGTACCACCTGATGCAGAAGGGAATGGTGCTATGAGCGGTGGAAGGAATTGAAGGAGAGGATAAGGGAGAGTTTGGAGAGGGCACTTTCTCCAGTGGAGTTGGAGGTTGAAGACATATCGCACCTCCACAAGGGCCATGCTGGGGTGGCTGGGAGCAGTGGGGAGACACATTTCAATGTCAGGGTGGTGTCCAAGGAGTTTGAGGGGAAGAGCTTGCTCAAAAGGCACAGGGCTGTCTATGATCTCCTGCAAGAGGAACTCAAGACTGGGTTGCACGCCCTGTCTATCGATGCAAAGACTCCATCTGAAGTTTAGGTACTAGCTTGCCATGAAAAATATATATTATTCTGTAAGAACATCACTTGCATGCTCTTTTTGTCATATCTATATGATTCTTGCAAGAAGTTACAAATTTTGGTCGTTAGACAACCCTGTCCTAACCTAAGATGGTTTCATATACATAATTTAGCATTGATTTCAGTATTCAGATTACGAAAGATTGTTTTGGTGGGCATCTATTTAGTTTTTAGTATATTTGAATTTGACTTTTGGTTAACTATATGTATGAAATGTGTGCACTCCATCCCTCGCCGGCTCGCCCTTCCCTCTGCACTCCGAGTCTCTGGCCTCGCCTCTCGGCCGGTCGCCGACCGCTACCTAGCACCAGCGTCCCAGCGCCCCAACAGTGTCCGGCTGGCCCCGCTACGAGTCTCCGCCCTCGCCCTGAGCCTGTCGTCGGTCGCTACCCAACACCAGCGTCCTAGGGGCCAAGCGGAGGCCTGTCCTGGTTAGTCCTTGATTTTTTTTCTGCTTCAAATATTACCTGATTTCTAGCAACATTTGTCCTTCAAAGACGGTTAAGCAAACACGATGACTACTGCACATGCGTGTTCCTCATGTTCTTTTATTATTTTATATATGACAATCCATAAAAATTTAATCTTTTATTTATACGATAAATAGTAGATCAATCTACGAATCCACTATGCGGGGCCCGTTCCGTCACATGAAGGCTAGCTAGCTAAGGATCGCACCCCATGACGTCACGTGCAGGCAAGATAGCTATGGATTGCACGACGGCGTACAACGACGTGCGTGTGTCCGGGAGCTCCGTCAGGCCGTGGCACGGGTGGTACTCCGCGCCACACCACACCACACCACCGCGCCACACCACACATCCTCGCGCCGTCCGGCCAGCGCCGCCGTTGTCATCGTCATCGTCATCGTCATCGCCACGCCACGCCACGCCACACGACACCACACCACACGTCCTCGCGCCGTCCAGCGCCGCCGTGGTCATCGTCAGGTGAGCAACAAACACAAACTCGCTTGTGTTATTTGCTGCCTCTTGTCTAGGTCAAGCACCTGCAACAGATTATATATTAATTGTTTTGTTTTGATCATGACAATACTAAATATGCCCTCACATATAGTATATAATTCATATATTCCTGTTGATACAATACAGGAACAAAAGTGACTAAAAAAACAATGGAGTCATCACAAATAAATATTGGCAAGCTCAGTTTTGAGCAAAGTAATCAACAACGCAAAGAAAGAAATGTTGCAATGCCTAACAATGAGGGAGCTCGTGCCAAAAAAACGTGAGTATGAACGAGGCTGCATTGTGTGACAACGATAAGGAGGAAGTTCAGGAAAAAAATCGTGAGTATCAACATCGTCGTCGAGCTGCATTGACTGACAATGATAAGGAGGAAGCTATGGCCAAAAATCGTGAGTATAACGTAATCGTCGGGCTCGTTTGAAGCTCGAGGCTGATGCATCCAAATTGGTTCTATTATCTAAGACCATGGATGTATATAAATTGTTGGCATCATCAGAAATCACAGCTATCCAAGATTTGAACTTGGAAATACCAAAAATTGATACTAAAATGATAATAACGACAATTCTTGTAAGAGGAAACAAGACACGACTTCCCAAGTTGATAAAATAGGTATTTTTCTTTGGTTTGTGCTCTTCACTTCAAATTGTTGGCACTGTATATTTTATCAAATACAGTAGTTTAAATTATATTTTAATACGAAGAATACTATCATTGAAAGATATATATGTGATTTGAATTCATTATTTATCTATTTTTTATCTATTGTCAAATGTTCACTAATTAATCCTAACTATTTTAGGCGTTGGAAAGTCCAATACTTTTGATAAAACTAAATACAAGAGTGAACAAAAAAAGATAAGATATGCTGCTATTGTTGGGAAAGAGAGAAAAGAATCTAGCTACAAAACGTGTGTACCAACGTGATTATCGAGCTCGGAAAAAGGCTTCAAATGTTGGTATGTTTCCTTCACTCAAGTTAATAAACTAACTAATGTGCTGGCGCAATTAACATTAACTATTTTTAGCAATACCTTGCTATGTTTCCTTCACTCAAGTTAATAAACTAACTAATGTGTTGGCTCAATTAACATTAACTATTTTTAGCAATACCGGCGATATTGATATCTAATATGCTCGCTCAATAAACATTAATGATTATTTATTTTTGTAAAAATGGCAAGTTGGCAATATCGGCGAAGATTTTGATTCTAGTATTTGGGAACCAGAAGATCCGATGCATGGAATATAAAGTAAAAATATATACAATAAATATTATCATCTCGCAAACTTCTTGTCAGTGCTTGAGCACGTTTTGCTGTGTAGTATTCACTTTGTTTTTTTTACCTGTTGGATTTCTGTATGTATCAGGCTGTAGCCAATAAATAAAATAAGAAAGAACCCTGCATGTAAGGCGACAGCTGCACAGTCGCACAGGCGTGGGCAGCCGTTCACAGGATCGCCCTATGTGTTCTGCTGCAGTATGGCTGCCGCCTTGAAATGAAATAAACGGTGGCAGTGTAGCCGTTTGAGCGGCTCTCCTGTCAGTAGGCAACAGTGCTTTGATTCTTTTTTTTTTTATTTTTTGTCATGATGGGGGGCAGCGGGATGGGATGGGATCAGGGGAGGGGAGGGGAGTGAGGTTCGGTCGTCCAGGCGCAACCAAGAATTATTGCACGTCCACATTCTAGAAATGGATTGGTAGGGAACTCATGCGATAGTGTACTCCCTCTATCTCTAAATATTTAAATAGAAGTTATTCTTTGTTTTCTAAAAAGTCATTTTTTTATTTTGATTAATTATATATTAAAAAATATAAATATTTTCAATATAAAATCAGTTTCATTAGATAGGTCGGTGAATATGGTTTTATAATAAATTTATTTGAAGATATAAATGTTGCACGTATTTTCTATAAGACCGGTTAAAATTTAAGTAAGCTTGATCTACACATATCTCATAATATTTTTTTTTACGCAGTGAGTATTACCTAACAGGATTGGACACAGGATCGGACTGACGACTGGATTTGGACAAGACGTTGTTGGATTTGTCGATGGCACGTGTCTTTGAAGACAGATAATAAAGTCCACCAAGAACGCTTTTGGTCTTTTCTCACGGTCACACAGCATGTCTTGAAAGTATGCACCACAAGCATTTGGTCTCAATAATTTCTTGATGACTGGATCGCGTTACGTTTGGAAAAACTAAGTCGATGAGAACAAGTGCCACATATCCTCCACACCCATATGCATATATACGCCTCTAGTGAGCTGTACGTAGCCATCTAAGTATATATAGTCAGCACGTGTCTAGATCGTCCTATAGCCGATATATAGCTGCATACGCCTCTAGCAATGGACTATTATATTGTTAGTTCAAATTGCTTGACTAGCTAGTTGTATTCAGCGCGCTGCTTGACTAGCTAGTATGGCTCGTTAGTTCGGAGCATCATCTAACAGTAGTTAGCCCCGGCCTTTGCTAAAAAAAAATCTAATAATTAATTAACCCCACCGGCTGTCCAAACAGTCCCTTGTCGATCCATCTTGTAAATAATCCTGATCATCATCATTGTAAAATATTTTTTTGATTGGAATATAAAATCTATACTACTAGGTAATTTAATTTTGAAAACATATTTAGTTATGTTTGTTTTGAATAATATAAGTAGTAGTACTTATTATCACAGAATTGACATCAGTAGTCAACTGTTCTGTCGATGTCGTAAATGTGGACTTGAGCATTGCGCATCGACCAAGGAAAGTAGTAGTTGAATTATTAAAAATCAAAGGCACGAGGCAGCACAACGATATAGACCGGCGGATCGCAAAGAGCCAGGGCAGCAAAGCAAGCAAAGGCAAATACTCGTTGATAGAGCTAGTAGCAACCCATGACTTTTCATCTTCTATATAGTAAAATAATAAGTTAACTTATCATCTTTTACGTTATTCACAGACGTCTCGTTCATTGAGGACATAATTTTCGGTAAACATTTTGAACAACAATGAAAATGACTGTACAAATATTATACCTAGAGATCTCATAAATCTACTTAGACAGACGCAAGGATTTAAGGTCTGAGCAGGGTGGTAAAGCTCACTGGGAGACAGATAAAAATTCTCTCTTCTTGAAACGGCGTATTGGCATATGTACAGGACAATGGTGCAATAAATTTAAAAGTCTCTTAATTGTCTTGTACTCAATTTATATGACAAAATACCATCGTAGTTTGGTAGTCTTTTATGTGTATCCCTAAAATAAAGCAGTAGCGTTAGCACGGACACTATACTAATTAATAATAAATAAATAAATATATGTATATATAACAAGTTGTATGCACGGGTAAGCTACAACATCTCCAAGAGTTTCCTAAATATCTCTCCTAAAAAATTATATTGAACACCTAAAAAGATATTGAGAAAAAACCATTTATAGGAGTTTCTAATGACCCACTTCTAAAATATAGAAGATAATCTTATGTTAGAAATCTTTTACTATTCGCTAGATTATCTTAACCACGTTTATATATTCTTTCTCTCTTATACATTTACATTATGAACTATTTTTTATATTTTATTCTTTATATGCCCTTCCATCTCTAGAAAAGTCGAGACTTTAGGCGACTTAAAAGCGTGTAACTTTATGCGAAATCAAGCGACTTTTTCAAGTTCTAAAATTTAAGAGTTGCTGGAGTTAAAAGAGTGTAACTTTATGCGAAATCAAACAACTTTTTTCAAGTTCTAAAAATTAAGAGTTGTTGGAGAGAGATTTTTTCATATCTACCTAAGAGTATCTTCAACGGTTTTGTATTTTTTGTCTGGCAAAATTAGGAATTTGTCAAGTCCCAAATGAATATGGCAAAGGTAAAAATAGTGAATCTTTAATGGTTTCCCATTATTCACTTGTCAAAACTAAAAATTGCACACGCGAGGGGAAAATATCATGTGAGAGTAGCGTGCGGGGCAATTGTCAAGCGAACTGCAGTTTGACATATATGTCAAATATCACCTGGTGTTTGACAAGTTAACAAAAATGCTAAGCCCATTTGTTAAACCGTTGGATATGAGATTTTTAGACTTTTTTTTTGCAAAAACAAGAATGACAAACTCATTTGTAAAATCGTTGGAGATGCTCTCACTAGGCCTAGCTAGCTAGGTATGACGTTACTATCCATACGTTTAGCGTGGTGGGTCTGGAATTTTTATTTTATCACCCGAATGAAATTTTGAGGATTTTAAAATCTGTCTGTGCCTAAAATAGATGCCAAAGCCTCACCCCGGTACTCTAGCCATTTTCTCTCTTAATCTCTTCCAGATTAAAGTTGCCACCGTCGGACACACTTGCACGCTTCAGTAGCGTCACTGCGCTCATCATTCAACATGGCTTTCATTTACTCATTGCTCCATCTTAAATTATAAAACATTTGTTTTTTATTTATCTCAAATTTGACCACTTACATTATTTAAAATAATTTAGGTAAATATAGTCAAATTTAAATCATTTTAAAGAACTTTTATTAATAAAACATACCATGATAAAAGAATTGATAGTTTGTATAAATTTTTGAATTAGACGATGAAAAAAGTCAAATGTCTTACGTCTTATATTTATGATGAAGAAAGTAGTAGTTTTTAATGTTAAATGGTTATAAATGAGTTATCCTTTGTCTAAATTTTTCTCGATTTTTTTATCACTAATAAATTTTTGATATAGTCCATCATCCGACCCAGGTAGGGTTGGCCGAGACCCGATAAATTGAGATTGCCCGGACCCCAACAGTTCTTAGGCGAAAGGCCCAATGAGATTGTTCGGACCCCAACAGTTCTTAGGCGAAAGGCCCAATGAGGTTGTCCGGACCCCCGACCCGGACAGTTCTTAGGCACACCCACTCGGAGAAAGGCCCAATCTCCCTAAAGGCCCAATCTCCCTAAAAGACTAGTCTGATAGGGGAAGGGTGACTCTCCCTTTTAAGGTGGCTTCCTCCTCCCAAGCTAAGCAAGGTGAGATTATTCAGAGGCTCACACGTTCGCCGCCCGATTACAACTGGGTCACTTGGCCCATTATTTGTTACGTCTTTGCCAACGGGTAATAATGTAGGATGTAAGCAAGGTGGGATTATTCAGAGGCTCACACGTTCGCCGCCCGATTACAACTGAGTCACTTGGCCCATTATTTATTACGTCTTTGCCAACGGTTAATAATGTAGGATGTCCTCATCAGTACTCCTCTCTCCTCTAAATATATATAAAGGGAGACCGGTCAGATTATACACAGCACACTAGAGCAGTTCATCCATCAGCTGATGATGAGCTCCTGACTCCTGAGTAAGTGCACGAACATATAGAGAGAGCTCAGCTCCTCGAGGAAGAAAAGAAGAAGCAGGTATAGCTAGCTAGCTAGGATCATGGCCACGGCGGAAGAGCAGCCGCTGAGCTCCAGCCCCAGCCTCAGCATGGTGCAGATCCTGTCGCTCGCCAAGGATACGAATATGAATAACCCAGAGGTCGTCCTGGCGGCGCTGGTCGCCGTCGTCACAGTCGTCGCCATGATCATCTCGTCATGGCGGCGGCAGCAGCAGCAGGCCCGTCGACTTCCTCCGGGCCCGACGAGCCTGCCGGTGATCGGGCACCTACACCTGCTCCGCCCACCGGTACACCGGACGTTCCAGGAGCTAGCGTCGCGGATCGGTCCGCTGATGCACATCCGGCTGGGTTCCACGCACTGCGTGGTGGCCAGCACACCGGAGGTCGCCAGCGAGCTGATCCGCGGCCACGAGGGCAGCATCTCGGAGCGGCCACTGACGGCGGTGGCCAGGCAGTTCGCCTACGACTCCTCCGGCTTCGCGTTCGCGCCCTACAACACGCACTGGCGCTTCATGAAGCGTCTCTGCATGTCGGAGCTCCTCGGCCCCCGCACCGTCGAGCAGCTCCGCCCTATCCGCCGTGCCGGCACCGTGTCTCTTCTCGGCGACCTGCTTCTGGCGGCGTCGTCGGAAGACACGGCGGTGGACCTCACTCGTCACCTTATTCGTCTCTCTAACACCTCCATCATCCGGATGGTGGCTAGCACCGTGCCTGGTAGCGTCACTGACGAGGCGCAGGAGCTCGTCAAGGCCGTCGCTGAGCTCGTCGGCGCCTTTAACGCTGACGACTACATCGCCGTCATCCGTGGCTGGGACCTCCAGGGCCTCCGTAGGAGAGCCGCCGACGTCCACCGCCGCTTCGACGCCCTGCTCGAGGACATCCTCAGACACAAGGAGGAGGTCAGGGCGGCCCGACGAGGTATGGATGACGGCGACGGCGGACATGGCAAGCACGACAAGTCGTCGTCGACGCACAGCAGCAGCAGCAAGGACCTGCTGGACATCCTCATGGACAAGGCGGAGGACCCGGCAGCCGAGGTCAAGCTCACCAGGGAAAACATCAAGGCCTTCATCATCGACGTGGTGACTGCTGGGTCAGACACGTCGGCGGCGATGGTGGAGTGGATGCTAGCAGAGCTAATGAACAACCCAGAGACACTACACAAGGTGATCGAGGAGATCGACGCGGTGATCGGCGGCGACAGGATCGTCAGCGAGGCGGACCTGCCACAGCTACCATACCTAATGGCGGCGTACAAGGAGACGCTGCGTCTGCACCCGGCGGCGCCGATCGCGCACCGGCAGTCCTCGGACGAGATGGTGGTGCGCGGATTCACCATCCCGCCGCAGACGGCCGTGTTCATCAACGTGTTTGCCATCGGGCGCGACCCGACCTACTGGGAGGAGCCGTTAGAGTTCCGGCCGGAGCGGTTCTTGCCTGGTGGCGCCGCCGAGAGCCTGGAGCCCCGTGGCCAGCACTTCCAGTATATGCCTTTCGGCAGCGGCCGCCGCGGATGTCCCGGCTTGGGCCTCGCGATGCAGTCCGTCCCGGCTGTGCTCGCCGCGCTCGTCCAGTGCTTCCACTGGGCCACCGGCGACGGCGATGATGGCGGGGTAACAACCATCAAGATCGACATGTCGGAGTCGGACGGCCTGGTGTGCGCTCGCAAGAAGCCGCTTGTGCTCCGCCCCACGCCTCGCCTCACCCCCTTCCCGGCCGTCGTCTAGCGTCGTCCATGTGTCTTCGTTCCATTGCATACCATCTACTACCACACCATGGAATCCAAGAATGTGGATGATGAAGCGTCACCATCCATGGATATATACCATGTCACGTCTGATTCTACTTGTCCTCTCTCTTGCATTTGCATTAATTATTGGTTGAGCATATATGACTACTGGTGTAGTGGGTGTGCGTGTTGATATATATAGTTTGATGCTTCTTTTTGCAGCGAAAGGGGCGAATCTATGATATCATGTTACTGGGGTCAAGAAATAAGCAACGAGGTCAAAGACATGCTGATTTTATTTGTATTTGGGAGTGTAACTTACAGGTGGATAAAAGAACTTATTAGGTCTTGTTTGGATGCACATGTATCTCACATGTATCTCTCTCAAACCACATGTGCTGGAATGTATTTGAACTAATATACACTTCAATCCAATCCAATCCATGTGATTTAAGTGCACATCCAAACAAGTCCTAGTAAGTTTTTGGCAGGTTACCGGGGTCAGCTGACCCCGATGGTTTGATGTAGATTCACCCCTGATTACATAATAGAGCTGGAAACATCAACATGTTACAAATACCTTGAAGTACATTACGTAAATCTAAAAATTGATTTTCATCTAAATTATGTTCACGCCGTGCAGAAATCGTTGTCTGCTCTTCGTCAAGTTTCTGGAGCACAGTGCAATCTACACCATCCAAGCGTGTTACTGGATTCACCAACACCAACAACGCTGACATGACATGATCGATCGATCGATATCTCCATGCCTCTCAACAAGCAAAACACACGCAATATTAATTCGTCCACACGATAGATATAGTAATAATATCTCTGAACCACATCCATACCAAACAGTTTGACATGGAACCGAAGGACGATGTCACATACTTGTCATCATCTCGTGTGCTTGACGATGTTGTCAGCCGTGAAAAAAATATGTCATTGTCTGCTCTTTGTTAAGTTTCTCGAGCACTATATATGCAATCAACACCATCCAAGCGTGTTCCTGGATTCACCAACACCAACGACGGCACGTTAACATGACATGATCCATCCGGCCATGTCTCAACCCTATACACATGACATCTGAATTGAATCACATCCATACCAAACCGCTTTCGCTTTCGATCCAACCAACCACTACTCTACCCGCTTCTGTTTCGTGCCTTATTGAGAAAGCTCATAGGATTGGATTTCCACTTCAGTCACCAACAACACAACATAACTGAAATTAGAGAAAAGGTTTCCCTTCGCTTTATTTCAAAAAGGACACACAAAAAGTGTCACAACAAAGTAAAAACCGCATTCGATCGAGACGCATCTGTCCACATTATCCATGTTAGGTGCTGTTTTTTGGTTCGACGATGGCAACATTAACGTAAAAGGAAGGGGTCTCAAGGGGCAACTGAAGAAAATCATTACAATTTACTTATTCTGTACGGTTCACGCGTGGTAATCGAAAGGCAGCTTTGTTTCCGCACTGATGCAAGCATGAACACTTAAAGCCTGATCTTGTGGCATGTGTGATCTGTTGGCGGTGTGAACAGATGATGCTACAAAATGAGTGAACCAAACAGCACCATAGTTTTTTATTAAAAAAAACTTGCATTGGTATGTGATCAGGATGAGACAATTCTAAAAGAAATAGGCTCTAAGATGCTACTGCCCATCTTCTGGGCTGCTGGATTAGTGCTCTATGTCGATCCACCAGCTAGTTCCATTTGAGCTTCATCCAGCTAGGTTCTTAAGTCCAACCTCCCACCTGATCCTAGGTGGTTCACTTGTCTTTTCTTCCATTTGTCTCACACTCTCACCATAGGTTTTAGCTTTTCCTAATCTTGTTACTTGTATATGGTGCGCAACCTTCTTCACATCTTTGTCACCATCTTCAGCACCATCCTCAGTCCTCCTATCTTGTCGCGTGCCAACCTCCATGAAAACAAAGCTCATTTCACTGTTTTCACGCTACAAAAAATGATTTTTAGAGATATCTTTTTTATTAACGGAGATGGTTTTTTTCATCTTATTAAGTGTACCATCTCTATAAATCATTTTTACTTAAAACACACATATGATTTTTTTTCCATTACCTAGCGTGTGGTTATTCACTTGTTTCACCGCCTCTCCCTGCCATCCTGGCCCCGTACCCACAATAGGGCCTTTTTTCATGCATTGTGCACCGAGGAAGATAGGCGCCCTCTCTTTTCAAAATTTCCCCTCCCTAGTGCTCTTGCAACCATCGCCTAGTCCTTCCTGTGTTATACCAATTCATCTTTGTCCTCTCACCTCCTCAGGCCTCCCTGCACATGTGGTTTGAGGGAGATACATGTGCATCTAAATAAGGCCTTAGGGATGCTCATCATCCCACCCGCAGGATGATTTGGGATGAGATGTGATGGGATGCTCCTATCTCCCTATTTGGTTGCTAGATGGGGTCATCCCTATTTTGTGTTATGAGATGAAAAAACAAGAGGATGGACGAATGTTTTGGATCATTTAGCAACCTTAAGGGTCGTATCAGAGGGAATATTCTTCTTCGAAGATGATCCATCGCTTATGTCTCCAAACCAAATACTAGGACAAAGTGGAATCTATCCTGACCCTAAACCAAACATACCACTAGACAAACCTCTCCCAAGCCTTCCCTCTAATGCCATGCTTCAAATATTTAAATCTATGGTCCCCAAACCCCAACCCTAATATATGAATCTATAAATGACTCACAAATCCCGTCGATCATGAAAGAGAGGGCTGAAATTTCAATAGGGATAAAAGAGAGGAGGGTGAATACTAAGTAAAAATTGAGGTGAGCGAGGTAGAGAAAAACAGAAAATACCGAGGTGTAAGATACACTAGCACAAGGGCTCTCTGCCTTTCACTCATCTTGGTTTACCCTTGAGCCTAACCAAACCAAAAGTCATTGACTTTTCCCCATTGGTAAGCAGGTGTGAGAGAAGGTTAGAAGCTACTTGAAAGTGCATCTAGCCCTTTAGTGGGTTTTAGTGAATTAAGTGACAACACAATTAAAGGTCTAACAAGTTTGCTAAGTGTATCAAAGGTTCAACATGAAAAGCAAACTTGATGGTATTTCACATAGTGTTGAAATGAAGGCCAAATTGTATATTGTTGTATTGGAAGATTATGGAAACAATCTAGTTCAAGCAAAAGACAACAATGCAAATGGAATCAATGAAATGGCTTCTATGTTGTGGGATGTCATAGTATCATGTGAAAGCAATCATATTTGGCAAATGACAAATGAGACATAAGGTGATGGTTTTGGATTGGTCTCTACAATGGGTTGCTTTACATGAACAAGAAGTGTTGAGTGTCAAGCCAAAATGGAGAGGATATAAGGAATAGTGAATTGACTTGACCATATTGATATTGATCCATATATGTCTTTATGTGAGTCAAACTGAAGCTTGATTGATCTCAATATTTATATCTAGAAGATATTCAAGCAAGGATTACAATAGTGAAGAAAGGCTATTCAATGGATGCTTGATATGATGTGACTTGAGTACGGCTTGATAAGGTGAAGATAGCAAGGAAATATCTTCGAGGTACTAAGCGGAGGTGAAGGGTAAGCAAAGGCTCTAACCGAGGTACCATGGCTAAGATGAAGAAGAGATTACTTGCATTGAGTCTAGGTACTAATCAAGCTATGAGAAGCCATCTTGTGTTGAGGATCAAATCATTAGTAGAAGTGACTTGAAGCCATGAGTTGAACTAACATTTATGGAAATGGTTCAAGTCACATGCTCAAGGTATGTTTGCTCAAAGAGAAGAGACAAAGTTGATTGCAGCCCCTATGAAGCTATATTGAGAAGAAATTGCATATGAAGACATTGAGAACTCAAGTGGTTAAAATAGTTATTTTCCATTGATCTTGAGTATAGGTATGCCGTACTATCAAGGGGGATGCAATACGAATGATAGACAAGTCTCAAGTGCTCAAACTAACCAAACCCAAGTGCTAACATTAGAGAAAACACTTAGAACTGCACCTGCACATGTTGATCTTGGACTTGTTCTCTATTGGGTTGGATAGCCCTTGAAACAAGCTTTCCGAAATGTCTAAGATCATCGAAAACGGAGTCCAGAATCAAAAATTATAGCTGTTTCCGTGGGGTGGCTTTTGCTGTCTCTGGGAGGGCGGCAGTGCCGCCCTCAAACAGCCACAACGGCTAGTTTTCGAATCCTAACGGTTGGATTGAGTGGGGTGGGTATATATACCCATCCCGCGCCTCCTGGTGAGGCTGCTGAGCTTCAGATTACACCCAACCCTTCCAAAGCCATTTGAGAGCTCTCCCCAACCCTCTCTTTGTGAGATTGAAGTGCTTAGCGATTGATTAAGTGTTGGGGCTGTGTTATTGAGAGCTAGAGAGCAAATTAGAGCTAACCAAACCTTGAGCACTTGTTGGGCTTCGTCGATCTTCATTGCACATTTGTTACTCTTGGAGGTGAAGCCTCCTAGACGGCTAGGCGTTGCCCAACGAGCTCCCGTGCTTATGGTGAGCAGCGGGATCAGTTTGTAAGACCTTCTTGCAGCTAAGAAATCACCCCTCACTTCAAGGATTAAGTTCCTTGATTTGAGAACGAGGGAAGGGCAAGCCTTGTGTGGCGAGCTTTAGCCTTGTGTGGTGAATCTCAACAACGTGGACTTAGGCAAGCCTTGGTGGCGAGCTGAACCACGGGATAAATCCTTGTGTCTTGTGTGCTGTTTACATTCAAGTATATCTTGCTTAGACATTGCTAGGGTTTGAGGTTTCGATTGGAGCTAGAAAGTGTTTTCTGTGGTATCCAGTCTTCGAGCTGGACTTTACCTTGATTCTGGGATATTGTACTGCTTATAGTATCTAGTTTCTCCCAGCGAAATCTGAGCTTGACCCGAGTTATTTTCGAAGGTAGGCAGTGCCGACCTTAAAGGTCGGCAGTGTCGACCTCCATTCTTTTTGAGTCGTGAACTGAATTTATGCAGAGTTACTATTGAGCATCTCAGGATCTCGTTCCCACAGTTTGGGCTGAATTGGATCTACGGTCATAGATCGGCACTGACGTCCTCAAAGGAAGGCAGTGCCGCACTCGGTGCTGATACTTGTTTGAGATAAATTTTTGTAGGCCTAGGCCTAGGCCTATTCAAACCCCTCCCCCTCTAGTCCTCCTCGGCGACATCAAGGTCCTTTCACTACTTCAACATTTCTCAATCAAGCAGGAAGGTTGCAACTAACCAACTCAGTTCTCACAGCATTCCCTATGTTTTGCATAGTACTTTTTCCATCCATAATACTGTGATTGAACAGATAGACACCTTCAGAAAAAAATTGTCTGTGGAGAGAGGCTGACATAATTGCCAAGAAAAATCCAAAAGTAGCTTGGACAGAAGTCTGCAAATCAAAAGAAAATGGTGGATTAGGAGTGATCAACCTAAAAACACAGAATGAGGCTCTCCTACTCAGACATCTTCACAAATTCCTGAACAGAGAGGAAATTCCTTGGGTCTCCTTAATTTGGGAAAGCTACTGCTCTACAGAAAATCCTTAGACACCAATAAAGAAGGCATCTTACCGGTGGAGAGACATCCTAAAGCTTCTGGATAAATTTAAAGGTATTGCCTTGATAAATATCAGTAATGGGAGGTCCTGCTTTCTATGGATGGATCAGTGGAATAACAGAGTGCCAAAACAAGCATTTCCGGAGCTTCTTTCTTTTGTCAAGTCTCAAACAACCTCTTTTTCTGCTAGAAGGCTTTGCCCCAACCTTTTTGATTTATTTCATCTACCACTTTCAGAACAGGCCTTTCAACAATTTCACCAACTTGAGTCTGACAGACTGACAGCTGGACCTGCATGTGGAATTCTGCAAATTATTCAGTGGCAAAAGCTTACAAGCAACTAAGTGGGCAAAGGATGATACACCCAAGTTTTAATTGGCTTTGGAAAAACTCCTGCAAAAACAAACATAAAGTCTTTGGTTGGTTACTTTTGAGTTTTGAAAGACAGGCTAAGTACTAGAAACTTACTAAGGAGAAAAGAATGGAACTTGAAGATTACAATTGTGTTCTATGCAATGTTCCAACTGAAGAAACGCTAGCTCAAATGTTGGGATTGGATTTATGTGCTAACTTATCCCCAGATGAATGCTTATCAGAACCTAGAACAGATCAGGCATCAGTTACAGTTTCCTTTCTTCATGGAAATTGTCATCCTTATGTGCTGGACAATCTGGAAGTCAAGGAATGATCTCATTTTCAACCACATTCAGCCTTCTCTAGATCAGGCAAAGAGATTCTTCAGATCAGAATTTGCGCTTCTTATTTATCGCGCAAATAGGAGTTACTTTCCATTCATTTCTCAATGGTTAAACAATCTTGTTTAATCTCGTTAATGGCTGATTTTTTTTCTTTTCTTTTTTTTGTTTCCTGGGCAGCTCCCCTGTTTGGCTGCTAGCTTTCTTTATGTATTTTTGTTTGTCTTTAATCTGTTTTAATAAATTTGCACAGTAGGGGCGCCCAGTAGGGGCGCGCCCCCTTCCTGTTTCCTTAAAAAAAGTAGCAATTTTCGTTACCAACCATAAACAACACTTACAAATCACTGAATATCTGATGGACTTCCGAGAAACAGAATAGGAACAGATATACCATTTATTCATTAAACCTTGAAGGATCTTTGTACACATATCTAGGATGTATATTTAAAAAGGGCGTACCCAGTGCCATAGGCTCCCGCACTGCGGGGTCTGGGGAAGGAAAATAGCCCGCAGTCTTTCCCGCACAAATGTGCAGAGGCTGGGGCTCGAACCCTGAACCTCTTGGTCACAGGCGGTAAAGCTCTACCGCTTGCACCAGGGCCGCCCTTCCTAGGATGTATATTTGTATAAAAAAAATTACGGAGGAAAAAGCTGAGAGCCTGAGATCATGTGTGTACTAAATTAATCTACCAGGACGTAGTGTCCCTAACTCTTTTCATTCTGCTGTAAGCGAGTCAATTCATAACTAGATAGCCACTAACTCTTCTACCTGCTGTGCTCCCATATCATCCCATCAATCCAGTGTGGTCTGCGCAAATCCTTAGCTGCCAGTCATCAGTCAGAATCAGAAGAGGAACTAGAGCTGCGCGCCGCTGCACTCCGCCGATCTTTAATTGCAGGCATCAGTTGCTGCCGAGGATCACGGAAAGACCAAGAAGACTGTGATGGGGTCCTTCCCCTTGATCCTGGTCCTGCTGCTGAAGGTTTCTTGTTATTAGCAGCAGCCTTGGCAGCTGCCTCTTTCACCTCTCTGCAAACCTTGTCCAGGATTCCCAGGAAGTCACGGACGACGACGAACAGCCGCAGGCCCTCATCCTTCCCTGTGCTCCCGTGGAAGTAGTCCACAGTAGTGCGTACCAGCGCCCGTAGCTTCTTTTCCTCCTCCAGAAGATGGGTCACACGCACCTGAGACTGCTCGATGAACTGGGCAAGCTTGTGATGGAACCCACTGTCCTCGTCTAAGCTCTTCATGCCCGTGTTCAAGAACTCATTCGCCTTCACCAACTTGTGCCCCAGGCTGGCCACGGAGATGGTCAGCGCATCAGCATCCAGGATTGCTGCCTTCCGCACGTTCTGTAGGTCATCTCCCAGGCTGGAAACGACGCCCAGGCCTAGCTGCTTGTAGTGCTCCGTATCGTCACCGACGTCTTCAGTGAGGTCATCAGAAGTCACGCTGGATATGCTGCTGTTGCTCTGCTCTTTGGCAGCCGCACGGCACGCACGCCCTCTGAGCGAATGATCTCCTGGACAACGAAGTGAAGCAGCGTCGTCTTGCCATCGACCCCCTTCACGTCTGCGAGCTTCAGGAGGGTGTCCAGCTTGAACGCCTGGGCCCCGCCTCGAAAGGTGCCATCATTCATTCTGTTGCCAGTCTTGAGTACAGCCTCTAGCAGCTTCTTGAATAGACGGCTGTTCCGAAGCTCATGGCAGCCCACCTTTTTCCGACCAAAAACAGTACAATTCAATAAAACTGTCAGCATTTTTTTCCCATTGTTGTCAGAAAGACCTTTTCTTCATTCTCTACAACTACATGATGTTCTTAATGTAATAGCTTAATAAGTACTACTACTACTACTAGTCTACTACTGAAGCCACAATACCTCCAGAGTTTTAAATGACTGTTCTGCATTTGCAGCTTCCTCCGGCAAACTGGTCATGAAAAGCAACACATCCAGGCGCTGGTAGAGGTAAGGTATGTCAATGATGGCCCTCAAGAATTGTTCCGCAGGACCCAGTTGAGTGAGTTCTCCAGTGTACAGCCGAAGCCTTAGCTCCTCGTCGCTGGTTGGAGTCCACCTTATCAAGGTTTGTATCAGATCAATGGGGAGTTCATGCCCTGCGTCAATTTATATTTACCCATCAATTAAAGGTACATAGTTTCTGATGAATATATATCACAGAAGCAGCCCAAAAGATGGTTGGTTTTACCTTCCATAACTGCATTACGTACATCTTCAGCTGAAACACTCAATGCCTTCAGTGATATTGCTAAGTTTTGTGCCTTTTTAGCATCGAGTATCCTTACAAATTGAGGGGTATCCTTTGCTGCTGAATCCTTTTTGCCATCAGCATTTTTCTTATCGGTAGCATGACAACCAAAAAGGCTCTCGATCATCTCCTCATTAAACCTATCAATCAATTGGTAAGTGGAATAGTTAACATCACTGATTCACCTGATGTACCAATCTTTGGTTAGTAGCAAGCAACCAACTAAAAGATGTGCACAGTACAAATACGGCAACCATAACCATGTCATAGCTAGCTATGTTCAGGGAGATTGGCAAGCTTACAGGAAGGATGAAACTCTTTGCAAAAGAAGGGGAAAAAGCTTACTGGAAGGATCCTGCTTTAATTTGATCCCACACCATTGCTTGATCTGGATTTGCAGTAACTTTATCCCAGAAGAATGGCTTCAGCTTTGTTTTATTGTCTGCTACAGGAGGACCTGCAGCATTCCCTGCCTTCTTCAACGGTGGTGGCCCACGCGCTTTTGGACCGCCAGGCATTGCTGGTGGTGGAGGTCCAGCTCCAGCTCTACCTGGTGGTGGTGGAGGCCCGGGTCCGGCTCTACTTGGCGGTGGTGGAGGCCCAGGTCCGGCTCTACTTGGCGGTGGTGGAGGTCCAGGTCCGGCTGCAGGCCTTGGAGCAGGAGGCGGTGGTGGTCCTGGTGGAGGTGGATTGCTTGAACCAGCAGCTGTAGGCATCTTTGGAGGAGGTGGTGCTGGTGCAGATGGTGCAGATGTTGGTGCAGGAGGAGCCTTCGGGAGAAGACCTGGAGGTGGTGGTGGTGGTGGTGGTCTTGGACCAGCTGCAGGTTCACCAGTGCTTTCGTTGGCATTACTAGAAGGAACAGCAGCAGCTTTCACATCCTGAGAATTAGTAAAGGCTGCTGGACGTCCAGCAATGGTGGTTATTTCATGAGAGCTTAGCTTCATTGCCTGCACATTGCTGCGTCGCTCAAACTCTGACTTCATTGACATTTCTCTAACTGCTGCCTTTATAGGAGGCATTTTAAATTCTTTACGCTGGGTCTCTGATGAATTGATTGACAATGCCCCCAACCTGTTGACATCAATTGGGGTAGAGCATGATTTACGCGAAGAACCTGTTGCAATAAGGAACAAAGCATGAATGGACAGGTAAAACTGAGTAAGCATTCCTTTATCCTTTTGTGTGCGAAAGCATCCATGCAAGAGAAATTATTTTTGAAGAACTGAAAAAAAAACACAAGCAGCTTTGTTTTCTTTTGTAGCACCTGATAAATCACTCATATTCAAACTCAGCAGCGGTTTGTCATCATATGACGATTCTGGATCTTCGCTTCCACGACAAGCACAGCAGCACAGACCTATAAGAGCTACCAACGCTACAATAGCCACTGACAAACCAGCTATAACAGTGCCACTGTTGTCCTTGGTCTTGTTTTTGGGCTCTGGTTTACCAGACTTTTTCACAGTAGTGACTAGCGGGTGAGCCTCTGCTTCGAAAGACAAAACACTTCTTATTGCCTGTTTCGCTTTAGGTCGGGGTGGAGCAATGGCTGAATCTTCTTCAAGTAGACGTCTTCTTTTCATTGCAAAAGGCAGGTTGATGTTGTTAGAGTTGGGAAGTAAGCTTCTGGTTTCCTCCTGCTGCTTCTGCAGCCCATGATCAGAGAAAGGGAAATTATGCTTCTTTAAGCAGTCCAGAAAAGTGTTGGCAACTTCTGCAGGTGATAAGGTTGCAGTGATTGCTTCCCCAATACCGATCTTTTGAGGAGAGGACTTCTTATCATTTTTTCTATATGAATTGCTGATGGTGTTGCATAGAAGGCTATGGGACTTGTTTCTAACATCTTGAGGAATTCTCAAGTTTAGAGTACAACTGTGCCACAGTTGCTCCACCTGTGCGTAAGCAATGTATGAGAAATAATGATTAGCAAGAAAGTAATATAGGAATTTAGCTTCTGAATGTCTAATGGTAATATAGGCATCAGTTAGTAGAAAGCAGGTGTTTCGCCTCTATTCAAAAAAATAAATATAATCATAGAAGTATTTCAAGGAAAGTGTCTACTCTAAGTAACAGATAGACACTGAATTACTACTTCAATAATCTTATTTCCATGACCTGCGTATACTGGTGTTTCATAATTTCCTATTTTCTCCATCCATGCACAATTTATCTAATGGAAACAGCCTACCAACTGCAGAGCTTGGCATACATACATCATTACAAGGACATAACACAGGTGCTACATGAATGCAAAACATCATTAACTTGGTCAGGTCATTACCAATTCATCTTCTCTTGGGATTGCAGGAGACGGCAAGCAAGCTGGTGGCCATAACAAGCTTGTCCTGATCGCACCAACGATCTGCAGCAGAAGACAAATGAGCCATGCGCTGAGGAGCCATCTGAATTTGCTCCTCGGCCACCTCATCTTGTAATCCTACAGTATTTGCTTGCTTGCACAGCTCAATGGATCACCAGATTAACCGGCCATTGCTACCTCCCCCAATAGGGATCACCACAGCTGCCTCAAGGGTGCACAGAGGCTAATAGATTCCTTCCCTGCAGGTACTTCTCACCTCGAGTTCGACGTTAATCAATGTTTATTAGACCCAAATGTTGGCCCAAAATTGAAATTGTGATACAGTTCTGGCACACAAGATTGGTCCTTCTGGTTGGATCTGGATGCCTCTGCATGTCGGACGACAAATCCGCCATAAACACAAGAAAAAGAAGAGCAGATGGATGAGAATACCGATCAGAATAAACTCCAAAAACCAAATCAGATTTCATCCATCAGGGAAGAAATTCGAGGAGAAATGGAAGAAAAACCTGCGATTCTTGGCGGCTGCGAACCAATTTCCCCGGAAAATAATAATTGGGCCGCCACCAATCTAGGAGGCCCGGCAGGAGCATGATACAGGACAGGGACGGGAAAGCAAAAAAGAGTAATTTCTTTGCCATTGTTGCTGTCTTGATCCTCCGCTTCCAACCTTGGCTTCTATTTTTGGGTGGGGAATGCATACTCGAGTGCTTCCTGTCAGCAGAGGCGAGAGAGATGAAACGAGAGGTTGCCCTCAATGTCAGGAGACAAAAAATTGCACGTTTATCCTATGGTCGGTCCCATTTGGAAATATAGACACGATGGAGTGGGTTTGGTTTTCCAAAATGTTTAGAATAAGATGGTGTTTGGAAGTTTCTTCTCACTAAACTTTAGTTGGGTGTTTGGATGTGCCAGCTAATAGACTCAGATAAACTTTATCTATCTTTAGCTAGGTTGAAGTAGCTAAACTTTAGCTCGAGTTTTAGCTGGACTGTTTGGATACATGACAACTAAAATTAGCTAGCTAAAGTTCAGTTGGTGCATCGAAACACCCTCTAAGCGTCTCTGAGAGTTCTCTAAATCTCTTTCTAATCCTTGGTTTTTAGGCAGATGAGAAAAAATCTCTCATAACAACTCTTAATCTATTTTTCTAATCTGTTAGAACTTGAAAAGTCACTACACACGCTTCCAAGTCACGCGTAAAGTAGCGGGCACTATATAGGTGGAAGAACGTGAAAATAATAAAAAGTACAAGAGTTCTTGATTCAAATGTATAGAGAAAAAAAATATATAAAAGTGGTTATTATAATTTTGAAATAGTATAGTATTTCTGATGTAAAATTACTTTCTATATTTTAGGAGTAGATTATTAGAAACTTTTGGAGATAATCTTCTTTCTTTCTCCTAATATCAGGAGTTAGAAAACATGATGATTTTAGGAAAAATGTTTAGAAAACTCCTAAAGATGCTGCGTCGTTTTAAAATGGCATTTAGAAATAGTATAGTATAATCCTATTTATCCCAAACTCTGTTCGAACGGTTCCTTTCGTTTTTGTTTGGGTTTCATGATCTTCCATGGCCCGTTCGGTTAAGCTATAATGAGTCTCGAAACTATTATAGCTTGATTAATGTTAATACAAATTAGTTTTTCATTCCAATTGAAAATCGTTTCAGGGAGTCATTCCTGCATAACCGAATGAGCAGAAATTTTGATCATGTTAAGGAGAGTTCTTCTGGTTCACGTCTTTTTACCTGATTCTATTGTAGGAAATTGTTTTTGTTTGATTTTCTACAAAAACATAATTATTATTATGGCTATGTTCATGGAGTGGGAGAAGTTTTTTCAGATCATAGGGTAGCTCCAGCAATTAACTTTTAAGCTAGCTCTAAACATTTTCCTCATTGTTTAATAAAAAAGAGAAAAAAACTTATTATTATCAAAAGCTAAGCTCTTACACACATTTTAAAGTTATTTGAGTGTCATGTTGTTCTATTTATGTTAAAAGCTATGGGCTAAAAGTTAATATCATCATTAGAGAAGTTGGCTTAAAGCTAGTAACTAATTTTAATCCCTTAGTTTATTTTAAAGAATCACTTTACATTATCATCCTAGATCTTTTATCATTAAAAAAGATATTTGGCATAGCTCCTCCTAAATTTAGCCAAGAAGCTATAATGTGAGTTTTACTAAACAAACCATAGTCTCTCGATTCTATAAATATTTTTGTTTCATAGGAGTGCACTACCTCGTGTGGATTTGGAACATGTTATAATGCTCTTGCATGTGGAC